>ML779853.1:1150440-1184058 GCA_009831015.1 Picea engelmannii
AAATCAGATTTTTTCTTAAATATGGAACATGTTTTACCTCTTTCAACAACCATTGGTTTCCATTTTGTTGCTTTATTTTTACCTTTCCCATTCCAACAATTTTTCATGGTCTATCATCACCCAAATGAACCTGTCCAAAATTACCTTGAACATGATCTAGAAAATGTTTCCTATGGGGTGTGGCATGAAATGAAGCTTCTGAATCTACTACCCAAGACTCAGAAATATTATCTACAGAAAGAATCAAAGCATCTTGTAACACATCACCTGTTACATTTGTTTCTTGATTTCTCTCATGTTGTCCATCTCTTTGTTTCTTTGGAGCTCTGCAGTATTTTTTCAGATGTCCTTTCTTCCCACAATTCCAGCACTCTATCTTTCCAAGTCTAGATTTGGATCTTCCCTTCCTACAATTCCCATGGTTCCCTAAGCCCTTTCCTCTATCCTTTTGTCTTCCCCTGTTCTCCATGTTTAACACATTACCTGATGTCTCACCTGTGCTTTTCCGTCGCATTTCCTCACTAAGGATAACACCAACAACATCATCAAATTTTAAAGTATTTGAACCATAGACAGAGTTACTTACAGCCATGACCAAGCCATTCCATCTTTCTGTTAATGAGCACAAGATTAGAAGAGCCCTAACCTCATCATCAAAGTCCACTTTTATAGAAATTAGTTGATTAGTAACCGTATTAAATTCATTTAAATGATCTGCAACAGACCCACCTTCTGACATCTTCATATTAAATAATCTCTGTATTAGAAATACCTTATTCGACGCCGAGGGTTTTTCATACAATTTGGCCAATGCATCCATCAAACCCTTCATTGTCTTTTCTTTCGAAATATTGAAATCCATCGACGCTGTCAGGCTCAGCCATATCGTTCCTAGAGCCTTTCTGTCAAGAATCTCCCATTCTTCGTCCTTCATGGCCATCGGCTTCTTTGCTACTCCACTCAATCGTAGGAATAGATCCTTCTGATATAAATAGTCTTCCATCTACATCTTCCATAACTGGTAGTTTTGGCCGTTAAATTTCTCGACCCTAAACTTTCCATCTTCCGACATTACTCCCACTCGAACCAGGAACCCTCTTTTCCTGCGAGTTACCTTACGCTCTGATACCAGTTGTTAGAAAAAAAGGAACGTGGAGAAATAAAATAAAACAAATGCAAAAACAAAAACACAGAAGACACACAATACAAGAGAGACACAGATTTACGTGGTTCACCCAGTGTGGGCTACGTCCACCATAGAAATTTCCAGGTCCTCCCTTTATTATTATCCAGCAAATGAAGGGATACAACCTACAGCAAAACCCGTTGTAACTTCCTCTTCTTTCTCTCACGGTCTCCTCTCTCAGAATACAATATTCACCATCAACCATAGCCGCGATACATTTCCCTTATAAAAGAGGGTTTCCTTCTAGGGAAAAAAACCCTAACATAATCTATACCGTTAGATCTGCGAACTTATAATGAACGGTCCATATTTAAAATGAAATTACAATATACTTTTACAAGGCAATTTTTGCTTTGGGGGCTTCGCTCCCGAACCCCCGCTGGTCCCCAAACCCCCCAGCCGGAGGGATAGCCCCCCCGGACCCCGCAGAGGGGGTATCCCCCCTCTGCACTCCCCTGTGTGGAAGAGTGTACATACTTCTGGGGTGTAAATACTTCATGGGGTATAAACATGGTTGAAAGCAAGGACCCCTGAATCAGGAAGATAATCAGGCTCCACAACTAACACTATGTTGGCGCAAGCCAATTTTGGGAGAAACCCAAAGAAATTTTGAATATTTCAAGACAGTGTTGGAAAATAGGGAAGCGCTCCGAAAATAGAGGAAAAGTAGCATAGAAAACAGATGAAAACCAGCGCCAAGAAAAGTAGTTACAAAGTGGACAATTTTTTGCAGAGCAGTGGGAAAGTGGACAAGCACTTACTTGGAGAATGGTTGGATCGTGGACCAACCAAAATTAAGTCAAGGAGAAAGCGGAAAAACCTAATCCACTTAGGGTTAGGGTTTTTTTAAGGGATTTTTCCCAACTTTTGTATAATTAGAATGTATTAGGACTGTAAAGGTGGTGGTTGGTGAGTTAGTGAGTTAGTTGTTTTAGATAGTCAGATAGTAGATTGGTGAGAATTTCTCAGATTTGTGAGAACTACTTTGATCTGTGGAGATCAAATGTAATGGTAGAATGATTGTATAATGCACAACACTAGATTTTGTAGAGAATATGAATAAAGAACCCAAGTGACAAATCTTTGTGAACATAACCCAGGAGGGGGTGAACCATGGTATATATGTGTTATGTGTGAATGTTTGCAGTATTTATGGTTACATTTTATTTGATGAATTTATGATGAACTTGTAAATGATAAAGGAAATAATATTTCACACTAAGGGAAGAACTGTAGAAAAACACTAAATGAATGAATGTCATATCTAGTGTTTAGATCTGAATCGTATGTTATAGTAGATGAATACCTATCATTGAATACATGATGCTATAATGGTTACTGAAGTTTGTTGGTCATATGTTGTGTCACTGGTAAAAGTTAGAGTTAGCATAATATATGGGTATTCGAGGGTTAGCAGTTGAGTGGATCTAATGAATCTAAGAGAGAAACACATCTCATCCTAGGGTTGCAGACATCTAAGTCCTGCAACCACCCATTGAAGCCATCTCGAGTGAGAATGTGCAGTGAACTTTGTGCACTGTGTTTCCTTCTGGTATCGAGGAGGGCCGATGGTAGAAGGGAAGTTGGTAATCTTGTAGTTAGATCTTATTTCATCCCATAAGTAGCCAACAATGGTCTGTTGTCGGTTGGAACTCAAAAGATTAGATCGGGAGGGATGTATTATGCAGTATAGTGTGATGGTTTAAGAAAGGGGATGTTTTTAGGTTGGAACCCCATGAAAGCGGAGATTGAAATATGGTTGAAAATTAAGGATCTAGAGTTTTCCCATAAAGATAATAGAAGCCCTAGCTTTAAGCCAAGACAATACTTGGAGAGATACAATTTCAGAGAAATACATGAGATTTTATTTAGTGAGTTTCCTACGCTATTGCAGGAGTAGATAACACGATTGAAAGATACTCATCTGATGAATAGAGTTAGATCATTGGAGTGGAAATAAGAATGTATTGCGTGATTGAAAAGGGTAAATAATAAATTCACGCATGCAGTATATTTATGGTTAGATAACATTGTAGTGGGGTATATCACTAAGTTTGCAGTAGACACATAGAAGTATTACAGTGTAGCAGAACATGAATTTCTTAAGGGCCCAAGGGGAAGGTACATCAGTTCGTTGTACACTTCGATCAAGATATTATTGCATGATAAAGGGGTATTAACTATGGGATTAGAGAACTAAACTACCCTATGCGCATGGGGGAGTTAGGGGAAACACTGAGGAAGGTATGAGATGGAGGGGGAAATGAATAGAAAATAGTGCAATAAAGAGAAAGAACCCATTATTATGGATCAAGAGGAGATCCAACAAATTATGCATAAGGCATGAATGACGTGCATTAGAAGACCCTACAAGTATAAGCTCAATAGGAAGAAAAGAGCAGTAGTCGAGAGGGAAGGCTTGAAGAGTGATGAGGAAGAGGTAGAGGATCTTCGTGTTTTGGAGCACATTGAAGAGATATTGTGCACCACATACAAAATAAATACTAGAGGAGTGAGATCTCATGAGGAATAAAATACCCATGTCCATATATGAATTAGTGTAGAACCTACAACCCCATGTATGACTAACACATCAGCAAAGAAAGAGTTGTTTAGAGAACAAGTGACTGACAGTCAGAAGAATCTAGGAGATCAAAATAGAAGTGAAGGCACAATAGGAAGTACCAGCAATAGTATAGGTAGTGTTATAAGTGGAAGTACCAATAGCAAAATTAGTGGGAGTTCAAGTCTGAACAAAAGTAAAAATATAGTAGTACCGCGGAGAGCAGGTACAACACATTCAAGAATGGAAGGCGTAGATCCAACGATACAATTACCAGACTTTCATGGGGATGGATCATAATACCTAGAGAAACACTTATTCGTGTGTGAGAAAATATGGGAAGCGAAAAGAGTCACTGATGAGGCAAAAAAAGTAGCGCAGCTAGAAATAACGTTCAGAAACTACGCGCTGGATTCGTATATGAGTCTAGTAGTAAACAATCCACAAGGTACACCGGGAATAGTAGCAGAGATCAAGCAGGCACTGATCACGGAGTTTAAGCAGGCACTGATCACGGAGTTTCAGAGGCCAAAATTAGAGGATTAGTTTATGAATGAGATGATTGAGGTTAGACAAAAACAAGGAGAGTCTGTATGGGATATCGATCAAAAGTTCAAGACATTGAAAGGTAAACTAAAGTATCCCATTTCTGAAATGAAACACAGACAATTATTTATAAATTATTTGTTACCACACTTTAAATATTCATTGAGACAACAAAAATTTCAAACCCAGGTAGAGGCACTGCAAGCAATGATGCAGTTAGAAGAGAATCAATATAAGCAGAAAGATCCAGCTATAGAGGAGCTGAAGGAAGACCTGAAGAACTTGACAATGCAATTAAACCAGAATAAAAGTAGGGAAAAAATAGAAGCAATGTGGTGTACCATGTGCAGATCAAAGGGACATAACAAGAATGAGTGTCTGACATTTGCGCAGTACCTAGGATTAGAGTTGTCGAATCCATTTCCTACAGGAGGGCCTTGGTGTGAAATATGCAAGACACATGGGCATGATCTGTATCACTGCCCTATGATGCAGAAGTACAAGACAAAACCCAAGAGTACTTTCTGTAATTTTTGTAAGTCAGTAGGACATGAAGACATAAATTGTAGAACTCTGGAGTTAATGAAGGAAAGAACCTCAAATGCATACATGATGTAGGATGAGTTGATGGCAGGACAAACTGCGCCACAATTTGGCAATGCACATAAATTTCAAGCAGTGCCACAGTTTCAACAATCCCTGTAGTATAATTAGGCACCATAATATCATAAAAAAAACATGGATCCATAGGGGAACAGAGAAGGATTCATAGGTAGAGGAAGAGGATGAATGGGAAGAGGAAGAGGGACTATTATCTTCCATAATTTTCAACAACAAGGACATTATGCCAGATATTTTCCTCAACCAGCAGCAACATGTATGTATTGTCACACAACAGATCACGTGACAGAAGAGTTCCTGAAGTTAATGACAAAGATCAAAGAGAAGAGGAATCTAAATAACCAGAATGTTCAGTGGATTGTTGCAAAAATAAGGGATCCTAGGAGGAACATCAATATAATGACTAGAGGAGTGAATACAGGAGCAGATGCACAGGATCAGAAGAAGGAATATCAGTGTTGGATTCAAAAGAACACTCAACCACAACAACAGTTTGATGCAAAGAAGGAGAAGGAAACTTTAAAGAAAGAAAAGAAGGAGCTCCTAAAGGAGAATTAAGCCTCCACATCAAACACTGGGCCGAGGTAGGATACTCTTATTTTTTATATGCCCCAGTCTTTGGATCATACTTACAAAGGAGAGGAAACAGAGAAAGTAAGTAACTTAAATAATTTCCTATAATCTTTCTTTAAATTACTTAATGATAAGAATGTTATGGAGTTGTTTAAAAGTATGCTTGAGAAATATAGCATAGAAGAAGGGGTAGGGACATAACCAAAGAATATCAATCGGATCCATAGAAAGAAAATAACTAGTAGAGAGTTCAGATTTAATGCAAATATAGGAGACTTTAATATGGGAAATGTTATCTTAGACTTAGGATCATATGTTAACATTTTTCCAAAGAAGACTTGGTAGGAAATGGGAGAACCTACACTAGGGTATTCCAATATCCAATTTAAACTAGAAAACCAACAGAGAGTGATTCCCATAGGTAGATTTAAGAATACAATAGTGGATCTAGATGGTGTGTGCACCACAACAGACTTTGAATTAATGGATATGGTGGATGAGTCTATACCATTTCTAGCACTATTGGGAATTACTATGGTATAGACTATGGTATATATTCCTTTTGAACTACAATACTACAGAAAGGGAAGGTATGGCTATGGTATATGCCTTACAGAAGTTCAAACATCATTTATTGGGGAAACATTTTAAGATGTTTACAAATCATTCCGCTTTGAAGTACCCAGTTAACAAGCCATTGTTGGGGGGAAGGATCTGTAGATGGATGTTATCATTTCAAGAGTATGATTTTGAAATCATAGTAAAACTAGGGAAGTTGAATGCAGGACTAGATCATCTATCAAGAATTAGGAATGAAGAGGAGCCAAAGAACTTGGAGGAGAATTTTCCCGATGCTAACTTATTTTTTGTTCAGATTGTTGATGATTATTTTGCTGACATTGTTGGATTCTTGAGCACAAGAATGGCTCCCAAGGAATTTATTGTCACATAGAAAAAGTAGTTGGTAGTGGGCATTGTAGACTATCAATTGATTGCAGATCATTTATACAAGTTAGGTGCAGATGGAATTCTAAGAACATGTGTGATGGAACATGAATTCTCCATGGTGTTAGTAGAAGCACATGAAGGCATAGTTGGAGGGAACTATGTAGGAAATCCTACAACATAAAATGTGTTGCATCCAAGATTATAGTGGCCTACAGTGCATAAGGACGCAAAGGAATATTGTCAGACCTGTGATGTCTATCAGAGGGTGGGAAAACTATCCAGAAGGGATGAAATGTCACTTATGCCCCAAGTAACCTTACAAGTGTTTGATAAATGGGATGTGGATTTCATTGGACCCATTAATCCACCAACAAGGAGATCAGGAGCCAGATACATCATCACTGTGACATAATACTTAACTAGGTGGGCAGAAGCAACTCTAGTAAAGAATTGCAATAGAGAAACTACGGCTCGATTTCTCTTTGAGAATGTGGTGACCAGATTTGGATGTCCTAGAATTTTGTTGACTGATTAGGGAAATATTTTTATTAACAGTACAATCAAAGCTATGACAGAATAATTTGAGATATATCATCAAAAAATCACACCTTACCATCCTCAGGAAAATGGTATAGTAGAATATTTTAACAAGTTTCTAGAAAATGCATTGACGAAGATTTGAAATGTGAATAGGGATTATTAGGATTTGAACATATCAACAATATTATGGGATTATAGGACTACATGCAAGAATCTTACAGGACAGACACCATTCAGACTGGTGTATGGGAATGAAGCAGTGGTTCCATTGGATTATTTAATACCTAGTCTGTGCATTGCAGTAATCACCAACATCATAGAAGAAGGTTTTGTGCAAGAAATATTGGATCAGTTGATGGAGCCAGAAGAAGACAGAATTTTAGCAGGCTTTCACTAGGAAGTACAAAAATCAAAGGAAAAAGCTTGGCATGATAGGCACATAAAGAAGAAAAGATTTAAGGAAGGAGATATAGTTCTGCTCTATGACATCAGGTATGTACAGCACCCAGGGAAGTTCAAAATGCATTGGTTAGGGCCTTATCAAGTAGAGGCCATTACAAATGGAGGTGTTGTACACTTGAAATATATTGCAAGGAAGAATCTCAGAGGACTGGTGAATGGCTATCAACTGAAGTTGTATCAAGATAGTCGACCTAAGAACCTGAGGTAAAAATAGAGAGAAAATGTATGATTGTACATATTGTATATAGTAGATATTAGAAGAAAAAGACAAAAAACCATAAAAAGAAGAAATATAACAAAAAGACAAAAAAATAGAAGAACATTAGAGGGTTTTTGATGTAATAGACTTGTTAGCATTAACAATGCACCGCAGAAAAACCAGTGTTGAATACACTCCGCGCTAGAAAATAGTCAATAGACACAAAAAGTGGAGCGCACAGGAAAAAGTGGAAAAGTGACAACTGTTAGTGTTAAACAGTTGTCAGTACACCATCCTGTTATAAAGTTGGAAAAAGGGGGGAAAGTCAGTCAATTGTGTTTTTTCTAAGGAGAAGAGCGAAGAACAAACCCTTAGTGCGAAAGAGTGAGAATTCATGATAACCATTGGAGATTTATAGTTCAAGAGTCCGGATTTTAGCAGGATGTCACCACCAAGAGTTGGAGCATTGAGCAGGGTTGGTCAAAACAAAATAAACAACACTCGATCGACACAAACAGGGACAGAGGACATGCCAACAATCATGGATGTCAATGAAATCCATACACCGAAGTATGAGCCACATAGAAAGAAGGTCAAGGAAGAAGGAAACCCATCACATGAGGTTGGGCAGCTAGAGGAGGATGTGGAAAGGACATAATCTGACACATCCAGGGGAAAAAGTCCAAAACAGAAAGAACATGTTACAGGTTCAGTAAAACAAATCCTAAACTCGGAAGAAGAACACAAAAGAAAGCACGAGGATGTACTAGAGGTCGGAGCGTCCTCCCCACAAGGGAAGAAGAAAAAGCAAGCTGAAAGCAGTGCACAAGGCGTACAACGCACATAGGCAGAGTTGGAAATAGTTATTCCACAGATCCCAGAGGGAGTAAAGGTCGATAACGAAATGTTGGGAGGTGTAAACATCATGAAATACTTAGATCATGGCATTGCACATGTCGTTAAATTCTCAAATTTGGCAAAGAAAAACTACATGGAGTGCAAAGGAGAGGGCCCATTAGGTGCACCATTGTTGGAGCCTACGTAGTGGATCCTGGGACTCTACAACATAGGGATAATGAATCTACTAGATATACTGCACTTTGGGCATGGTAAACACATCAATGGATGTGTGAAACAACTCCTAGAAAGGGTACATGGAGGAATTTTGTGGATGGATAGGCCAATGCCTATCAATGTGGACTTGATCGCAACTATCATTGGGCTACCCACAGATGGGGAGAAGCCAAAGAAATACTTAGAAGATAAAACAAAGGCAAAGGCCATCTCCAACGAAATCAAGGAAAAATATGGAATGGAGAGAGGAAATAGGGGAATCAGGATCAGTGCCATCAACGATCCTACGACGAGGTTTGCCACAAGGATGCTAGGGTGAAAAATGATGCACAAGTGTAGGAAAGAAGAAGTGCTAGCAGGATTGGTAGCAGTTGCAACGCAATGCGCGAAGGGGAGCTCGATGAGATGGGCCCTATACTTGCTCTAATCATTCCTGAAGAATTGTAAAGACACACAGGATTGGGGCTCTGAGTTTCACTACTCATGGTTACTCATCCTCGTTGTATTGATAGGGTGGAAAGAACCAATGTACAATAAGTACATAGAGATGATAGAAAAGTGTGGCGCGACCTGCTACACTTCTCTTAGGAACGCATCAGACCCAAAGAGGAAGAAGGAAAAAAATGACATGTTTAAGAGGTATTTGTCAGAGATCCAAGAGATAATATTTAGTACTTGGAGGATTTCATGAGAGACTGTCCAAGAGTTTGGACAGATAACAAATTTTCAGGAAACATGCCACATTATGTGGGTGTAGGCAAAGAGGGACCCAGCCAAAGAGTGGCTACAACTGATTTATTGCGTGATGACGTAGGATATATTGATGGAGTTCCAGGAGTGTCTTAAGGAATGGAAAGTGTCGGTAATCCCAAGGACAATGCCAGGAGGACAAACTCAGACGTAGGACAAAACTGTCCCTATGCAGCAGACAGGAACAAACGTTGCGAGAAAAAAGAAGAATGTCCCACAAGGCCAAGTGGGGGGAAGCAACCCAATCCAAAAGAAACGCAAGACACAAAAGAAACCGCAGGGTGGTTCAACACAAGGGCCACCACACATAGTAAAAACACCATGAGTTACCACATAACAAGTGTGCGTGGGAGAAGAAAGGAAAGAGACACAAGAAATACCCATGGAGGAAGAAATTGGGTAGGAGATAGGAATGGATACATAGATGCCAGAGGCATCTGAGCCATCAGATGCTCAAAGGAAGAGGATAGGGGAGAAAGCAAGTGGCCCCAAGAAGAAGGCAAAGGCTCATAAAAACCTACTGGAAACGTCACTAACAACAGATGATGTTAAACTATTAGCCACAAAAGTCGAATATCGACTATCTGGGGTGTGGGAGAATGTTGAGAAGAACAAGGATTCGATTTTGGAATAGGTGCAGGAAGTGAAAATTGTGCTAGAGCAATTGAGGATCAGGGAAAATTAGCCACAAAAAGAGAAACCAACACAAACTAATGAAGGAGTGTCTATTGGAGAAACATTGCAAATTACAATGTAGGGGAGTGTCGATTTTATCATAACCCCTAAGATGTTGTTCATCAATGAGGAGGCAACACATAGGCCCTTGAATGAAATCGAGACATTGGACTCGGTGTTGCCCAAGATCCCAACAAAGGAACTCTATAAATTAAAAATTATTTTCGTGCAGGAAATTCAGTCCAGGGCAAGGTTTACATATAGCGCAGGAGGAAAAGATCACACTGAAGGAAGTAGTTAGCGAAGAAGGGCAGGCGAAGAAGATTGCATGGCATAAATTGGAAGAGATGGAGAAGCACATTAGCACAATATTCCAAACCATCCCAAACAACATAGAGTCATAGGGAGTATCTTCTGAAGAGAATATGAGGAAAATAGTCCAGGCCTTGGAGTAGTACAAGGACCAGATAAAGGAGCTAGAGAAGCATGTAGTACCCACTACTCCTCCAGAAGTCAGAGCGCAACAAGAACCTGACACAACAAAACTTGTAGAAAATATAGCACAAGCTATCTAAAGGATGACAGAGTTGTTGGAGCACAGTGGCCAACTGTTGATGCAAGTCCAAGAACATGGAAGCTTGCAGGAGTTGCAAGGAAGGGAAGATAAGGTACATGCAGTAATGACAGAGTTAAAACAACGATAAAAGATGATGTCACTGCCATAAAATATTAAGACAGCTACAAAGATGAAGACCCTATAGGCAAAGGAGAAAGCAGTGCATGTGCATAAAATCAAAAGACAAGCTTAGTTGGAGCCTCTGCAAGACAAGGATGAATAGTTGGTCATGGAGGTTGACGCAACAAAATCACAGGTGGAACAGATAGGCTTGGGGGGAGGAGATATATTAAAGCCTCCAATCACCACACAGATGGTAGAAGTCCTGGCGGAGAAGAGAAACTAGGCTCAAGAGAAATGCCAATGAACAACAAAGATGTATGAAGCACGAGCGCAAGCAGTAAAAGATGGAAGATTATGTGAGTGACTTGGGACGAGTCACGATGTCAGTGTTGGGGGCATGTTGGTGTAGGCCAATTTTTGGAGAAAACCAAGCAATTTCTTAAGATTTCAAGACAACGCCAAAAAATAGGGGAGTGCGTTGGAAATAGAGGAAAAGTAGCGTCGAAAAAAAAGGAAAACCAGCATCGATAAAAACAGTTACAAAGTAGAAAAATTGTTGTGGAGCAGTTGGAAAGTGGACAAGCGCTGACTTGGAGAATGGTTGGATCATGGAGCAACCAAGATTAAGTCAAGGAGAAAGCGGACAAACCTAATCCTCTTAGGGTTAGGGTTTTTGTAAGGGCTTTGTCCCAATTTTCGTATAAGTAGAATGTATTAGGACTGTAAAGGTGGTGGTTGGTGAGTTAGTGAGTTAGCCATTTTAGACAATCTAATAGTATATTGGTGAGAAGTTCTCATAGTTGTGAGAACTATTTCGATATGTGGAGATTGAATGTAATGGCTTAAGGATTGTACAATGCGCAACACTGGATTTTGCAGAGAATATGAATAAAGAACCCAAGCGACAAATCTTTGTGGATGTAGCCCAGGAGGGGGTGAACCATGGTATATCTGTGTTATGTGTGAATGTTTGCAGTATTTATGGTTACATTTGCTTTGATGAATTTATGATGAACATGTAAATGCTAAAGGAAATAATATTGTGCGCTAAGGGAAGAATTGTAGAACAACACTAAATGAATTCATGTCATAGCTAGTGTTTAGATATGAATCGTATGTTACAGTAAATGAATACCTATCATTGAATACATGTTGCTATAATGGTTACTAAAGTCTGTTGGCCATATGTTGTCACTAGTAAGAGTTAGATTTAGCATAATATATGGGTATTCGAGGGTTAGCAGTTGAGTGGATCTAATGCCTCTGAGAGAGAAACACATCCCATCCTAGGGTTGCAGACCTCTGAGTCCTGCGACCACCCATTGAAGTCATCTCGGGTGAGACTGCGCAGTGCACTTTGTGCGCTGTGTTTCCTTCTAGTATCCAGGAGGGTCGATGGCAGAAGGGAAGTTGGTAATCTTGTAGTCACCTGGGTCAGCCCATAAGTAACCAACAGTGTACATTCCTGAAGAAACGGATTTGAAGAAAAAGTTTATATTCCATTTTCCCATAACAAGAAGAATCATCCTCAGCTCATCTTCTGGTTACACAATCTCATACTCTTCATGCTAAAGAACCAGTTCCTTGGAACATGACTAGGGTTCTAGCTCGGGACCTTTATGGAAAAGGCAAGCTACTAGAGGCACAAACCCTACATTTTTAGTAAAATTAACTCTGCGAGTTAATGGAATGTTGGTCCTGTGATTTGTGATAGTTATTATCTGCCATATTATGCAAACGATCTCTTCCTAACACGATTGCAATATATGCGGTTTATTTGACACTTCCAAAAACTTGGAAAGATAGTATTGCACCTCGCAAACTGCAATCTTATTTCACTCTCATCAACACTCTGGTCCATGCCTCAACGATCCCTCATTCTAGTTGATCTGATGTTATCTTTAGCAATCTGGTTGAGCATTTTTCATGTTACCTTTCCAACTGTGATCAATGGAACGATCCCTGCGAAGTCATATTTTCACACCATTATTTCATGAGATTGCGTGTTTCCTGTGATCTCAAAACGTAATCACATTCATGGCATCTCTTCTTTCCTGGCGAGCTAAGTCGACTCGCTTCACGTGATCTGATCACCGATCTAATCTGCACATGATCTGATTGAAACCCTAATTTTTTGACAATTTGTAGCATAAACCCTAATTTTTTCCTTTACGCGCCAATGATCAAATGATCTGATGCATTCTCAACTCAACGTGGCAATTATCTGGTATCATTCTTTGTCATTTTGTGGCTTCTATTTTCAGCAATCGCGTGGCAAAAATATGACAATCTTGTCGTGGCATTCCTACAGACCAGCGTGTCAAGAAGGCACAATGATCAATAAACCATGTAGACAATTGATTCCTTTCTTTTTACCCATAAAAATAAATTAAAAAGGGATAAGAAAAATAAAAACAAAAAAATAATTAAACCAACCAACATATGATCATAATCTCAATTAAATAAAGAACAACACAAACGATACTACTTTAGTGCAAGTTGATTATAATTCAAGCCAAGGAATTATATTATGAACAATCTTTCAATAGATTCATTGGCCAAAACTAGTTTGGAAGAGTAAACCTCTTTACATTTTCTACGCTCCTAAAAATGATGAAAGAAATAATATAAATCCATAATATTATCAAAGAAAAATTTCATCCAAAGGCTTAAAAAAATTATTTAATGAGGTTGAAAATGTAATTATTGATAATATTAGAGATATAAAGGAAATGTCAATGACAATAATACAACCAACAACTTAATTACACCCAAAATAGGATCAAAGAATTTAATAAGTTTTCCGTGTTCCATGCAACCATATAATCTTCCAATGCATACACCAAATAAAGTACTAAAGCAAAGTCTCTCATGAGAAAGTAACATTAAGATCAATTATTCAAGTGAAATGATGAAATTCATGCCATCACAATAAATAATTAATGCCATCATGGAATAACTTAGTAGTTAATACCACATTCTTCATGATCACCTAAACATGTATTTTAGAAAGAGTCTTGAACACAAAATTGCTAGCTAATAACTTGGTATTAATGTTTTTCAATGAATTTAATAGGGATCGTAATTTTGAGAAAAGAATAATCAAACTTGTTAATGAATGAAATAGTGTAAAAATCACTTTTCATTGAAAGTAAAGCCTTGTAAAAATTGATGCCTAGCTCAAATTAAAAACTATCTACTCATCATTAAACTTTAGTATACATTCTTTTAAGGCATAGAATGAATGCATATGAAAAAGCCTCATTTGAGTTGATTTCATTTTTCCAAAGAGTAGAAAACTATAAACAAAATGCATAATTTTTAAACAAAAGTTCAAGGATCGTAAAAAAATAATGCATTATGAAAATTCAAAACTATTAGCTTGTTTCCATCCCTTAACATGTACTCTTTTAAGGCATGGATCAACTGTCTTGATATTTGAATTTTAATTGAATTATTTCAATCCATCAAAATTCTTAATTAACTCATTTATGCACTGAAGACCTAATATTGACGAGTGTCGAAACATCATGATAACCCAAGTTTAAGTGAACAAAGGCATGAAATCACTTAGAATAAGTTTAGATGAGCATAAAAACAATGTTGAATGGCCAAAGAGAAAAAAGACTCAAATGGCACAATCATTACCTATGCGAGGAAAATGCAGTGAAACAACAACTTTACGTGACGCAACAATCCCATCACCGAAATCATAATCATTAAGCTAGATGCATGGATGGAATTTCACTAATGATTTTGTTCTCACGGTATTACATCACCAAATCATTATTCCCATAAAAAATAAACCAAAAAGAATCGATTATAAAAAAAAACACTCAAAATCAAACAACCAAGAAAGGAAAACCATCAAACCATCATTTAAAAATCAAGCGAAACAAAATCAAATACAAGAGAAGGTAGTAATTTCCAAAATTTAAAAAGGGGGTTCCTTTATTTTACTAAAATTAAGAGGAGTTTTTGAGGGCTCAACACCTAGCTCTTGCAATTTCCAAAAAACAAGCATAGTATTAGACTCTCCACTCAAACCAATCCTCTATTTAATTGTTACTAAATCCTCTATAAAAGCATTACTCAGAAGGAAAAAAATGAGATGTTTTTCTATTCTTCCTTCTTCGGTTTGTATATTTATTCATGTGGGATTCAACATCACTGACTCAATATCATATAAATGTTGAGGCCAGTGTTGTCATTGATGTCTAAGTGTGCAGACATAGTGAATAGTTGTGAAAGTGCGTAGTTATAAAGGTAAGACAACAAGCAGACATCAAAGCGTGTTATTGTGAGTAGATTGTGTTGTCATTGATATCAACGGGAAAAGACAGAGTCCCTGGATGAGACAGAGTACATAAAAGAGAAGAGGAGATAGAGTTTAAAATGTAATGTACATGACCTACAGATAGTACAGCGCACAAGCAGTAGAAATGTGACATAATGGATTGCGCAGAATGAATTGTGCAGTTTTTTATTGCACGAGCAATAGAAGTGTGATAGAATTAATTTCACGATTTTGACTTTGCGTGGTTTTCAGTGCGACAGTGTGACAATGGATAGTGCGACATTGCAATAGTGGACAATGCGACGATGTGACAATGGACAATGCGATTGTGTGACAATGCGACAGTGTGAAAGTGCAACGGTGTGACAGTGTGACAGTGGACAGTGCGATGATGTGATATTGTGACGGTGTGACAATGCGATGGTGTGAAAGTGAGACAATGTGATAGTGCAAGATTGTGACAGTGGACAGTGCAACAGTGTGACAGTGTGACAGTGCGACTGTGCGGCAGTGACCAATATGGAACTAAGTATGGACTAAGAAGTATGGAACTGATTAGTATGGAACTGAGCAGTATGGAAGGATTGCACGGTATGAATTGAACAGTATGGTCTACGTGGAATGGACTAAGACAAAAAATTATCCGTTTGATTTAGTCAAAGAATGTTCGATAACAAAATTTTGTCCACAATGTAACCGTCATATGTCCACATGCTTTATTTAGATGAAATTATAATTTATAGGATCTTAATTTGGTCAAAGGTAGTCCACAATATAATCATCATACCTTATTTAGACACAGTTGTAACTGATATAATTTTGATGTGTTCAAAATTTGTCCACAATGTAATTGTTTTGCGTCCACATACAGGAAGGTGAACTCAGGAAAAAATTATATAAGTATGGATGTGCACTATTTGAAGTGATGTAGTGGAGATGAGTGTGATGGCGTTGCAGTTCTGAGGGGATTTGAATGGAGATCACTTTTCATATGTTTGTCTGTATAAGCAATTGAGATGGCTCTGCAGGTGTTCGTGTGTGAGAAGGAAGCATAAAGTTCTCTCCAGACATGTTGTAAGTAGTTGAGATGATTCTGTGGTTATATACACTGTGATGCCAAGGCAAGAATTATGAGGAACAATGGTGAAGTGTATGTCTGATATTCTGGTAATTGATTTATCTTCATGGAGGTAGGGTGGTGCTTGGGAAAGGACTGTCAGTCCTTAGAAAATTGATGTCTATTATTTACAAGTTGGAGCCTGTTTTGATTAGGGTGGTAGGGTAGTGCTAGGGTGAGTTGGAGCTCATAGAGGATAGGTATCCTCACTGCAAGTTGGTGCTTATAATATAGGGAGTGGGTGCTTCCTTCCAGTTGTAGATGGTAAAGACAAGGGGTTGTAGCCTCCTTCCAATGGGTTCTGGTAAATTGAATGAATGTAATCTTGATGAACATAAGAAAAGCATTCAATGGTTTTCTCATTTTTATTTCCACGTAAAAAATATTAGACTCTCCACTCAAACCAATCCTCTATTTAATAACAACCTCTATAAAAGCATTACTCGGAAGGAAAAAATCGAGATGTTTATCTATTCTTCCTTATTCAATTTGTATATTTATTCATGTGGGATTCAACATCACTGACTCAATATCATATAGATGTTGAGGCTAGTGTTGTCATTGATGTCTAAGTGCACAATCATAGTGAATAGTTGTCATGAAAGTGCGTAGTTATAAAGGTAAGACAACAAGCAGACATCAAAGCATGTTGTTGTGAGTAGACTTTGTTGTCATTGATATTAATGGAAAAAGACAGAGTCCCTGGATGAGACAGAGTACATAAAAGAGAAGAGGAGATAGAGTTTAAAATGTAATGTACATGACCTACAGACAGTATAGCGCACAAGCAGTAGAAGTGTGATAGAGTGGATTGTGTGGAATGAATTGTGCAGTTTTTTATTGCAAAAGCAGTAGAAGTGTGATAGAATTAATTGCACAATTTTGACTTTGTGTGGTTTTCAGTGCGACAGTGTGACAATGGATAGTGCGACATTGCAATAGTGGACAATGCGATGATGTGACAGTGGACAATGTGATGGTGTGACAATGCGACAGTGTGAAAGTGTGATGGTGTGAAATGCGACAGTGGACAGTGTGATGATGTGACAGTGTGACGGTGTGACAATGCGATGGTGTGAAAGTGAGACAATGCGACAGTGCAAGATTGCGACAGTGGACAGTGCAACAGTGTGATAATGTGACAATGTGACTATGCGACAGTGAGCAATATGGAACTGAGAAGTATGGACTAAGAAGTATGGAACTTAGCAGTATGGAACTGATTAGTATGGAACTGAGTAGTATGGAAGGATTGCATGGTATGAACTGAACGGTATGGTCTATGCAGAATGGACTGTGATGGAATGGACTATGAAAAAAATTTATCCATTTGATTTAGTCAAAGAATGTTTGATAACAAAAAAATTTCCACAATGTAACCGTCATATGTCCACATGTTTTATTTAGATGAAATTATAATTTATAGGATCTTGATTTGGTCAAAGGTGGTCCACAATATAATCATCATACCTTATTTAGAAACAGTTGTAACTAATATAATTTTTATGTTTTCAAAATTTGTCCACAATGTAATTGTTTTGCGTCCACATACAGGAAGGTGAACTCAGGAAAAAAATATATAAGTATGGATGCACACTATTTGAAGTGATGTAGTGGAGATGAGTGTGATGGCGTTGTAGTTTTGAGGGGATTTGAATGGAGATCTCTTTGCATATGTTTGTCTGTATAAGCAATTGAGATGGCTCTGCAGGTGGTCGTGTGTGAGAAGGAAGCATAAAGTTCTCTCCAGACATGTTGTAAGTAGTTGAGATGATTATGTGGTTACATACACTGTGATGCCAAGGCAAGAATTATGAAGAACAATGGTGAATTGTATGTATGATATTATAGTAATTGATTTATCTTCATGGAGGTAGGGTGGTGCTTGGGCAAGGGTTGTCAGTCCTTGGAAAATTGATGCCTATTATTTACAGATTGGAGCTTATTTTGATTAGGGTGGAAGGGTAGTGCTAGGGTGAGTTGGATCTCACAGAGGATAGGTATCCTCACTGCAAGTTGGTGCCTATAATATAGGGAGTGGATTCTTCCTTCCAGTTGTAGCTGGTAAAGTCAAGGAGTTGTAGCCTCCTTCCAGTGGGTGTTGGTAAATTGAATGAATGTAATCTTGATGAATATAAAAAAAGCATTCAATGGTTTTCTCCCATTTTTATTTCCATGTAAAAATCATTGTGTTCTCTATATAATGTTTTGTGATGATGAATGGCATTTTTAATGTTTAATGTTTACATGGTGTGCTTGAATTCAAAAAGAGGTAAAAATTATACAGTATTGATCCACCCCCTCCCCTCTCAGTACTATTGAAGGTTCCAACAATTGGTATCAGAGCGAGGTTCCTTAGGGAACAGTTTCACCACTAGAAGGGAGATCCTTACAAGCACTCATGGATTTTAATATTGGAATGGGTCGTGATATAGCACCCCTATTATATGAGACAAATTATGAGACATGGAGCATAAGAATGAACACATTTTTGGGTGCAATGGGATATGATTTTTTTAAATCAATTGTTACTGGTTACACCCCTCCAAAAATACCATCGAAATTTGTAGCCAAGAAATAACTAAAGAGAAACAACAAACTGGACATGGATGCCATTTTGGAAGGATTACCCAAGTCTATGAAAAGAAAAATTGGGAAGTATACTTCAGCCAAAGAGCTCTGGGACAAGCTTGAAAAAAAATACATGGGTAAGAAAGAAGCAACTTCAAATAAGTCAAAAGAAGATAAGTCCAAATCAAATCTCGAGGAAGCACCCTGTAAGTACTCTTATAAAAAAACTCATTTTTATTTTGACAAATATGCTTATGCAAATGAATCTTGTTGTCTACCTTATACGAGTGAAAGTGAGAATTCTAAGGATAAGAAGTTGTAGTTGACTTGGAAGTAGAACTTATTAGTTCCCTGGATGAATTAAGAAAGGAAAGACATAAAAATGAACACCTTAAGAGAGACTTGTTAGCATATGAAGAAATTCTCTATCAAAAGGAAGATGTTGATACACTAAAGATGCAATTAGAAGGAGCTATGGAAATTGAACAAATTCTCATAAGCCAACTAAAAGAAAAGGATGTTGATGTTAATTCATTAAAATAAGAAAATACAAGAAAGGCTACCTCCAACGTTGAAGAATAAGTTGAAGTAGAACTATCATAACTTAGAAAGGAGAACTAGTTGCTAAAAGGTCAGCTGCAAAATGTCAAGAAGATGATCATATTTCAAAGAGACGTGTGGCATACATGATGGAAGAAGTTGAAAGAGTCATTGATGATCAAAAGACACTACTAAAGAAAAAGGAAGATGAGATTAATAGGTTAAATAATGAAGTTGTTGATCTAAAAGAAGAAAAGGAAAAGAAAATCACACAAAAAAAGACAGCAGATAGATTCATGAAAAGCACTGAAGTCCTAGATGAGATATTAAGCCACCAAAGGTCACCATCTGACAAATATGGTATGGGTTATATCAATGAAACTATTTCAACTTCCTCACAACAAATATATGAAGAAAGAAATCAGATTCATGCTGGAGAAAATAAAAGAACAAGTCAGAGTGTTTCCCAAAGTTTAAATTCATCAATCCCAGATGAAGTCAAAAATGATATATCATCAAGCAAGAACTATGTAGTAAGGTATGAAACTCATTTTTATGAATATTTTTTTTTATGCAACACTTTTGGTCATAAATCCATGGATTGTAAATATTATGCAAAAAGGAAACATAGAGGCACCAAGAATGCCTTAAAGTGTTGGAAGTGCAACAAAGTTGGACACATTGCCATATTTTGTCATACAACAAGATGTTACAAATGAAACAAATTTAATCACAAAGATTAGGACTATAAGAGCCTAATGAAGTTTCCTAAGAAAGAAAATTGCGCAAAAGTATGGAGAAGGAAGTCAGAATATCATAAAAAGGAAGAATTTGAATCAACAACATATGCTGACAGTGGATGTATAAGTCATAAGATAGGGAATCAAACCAAGTATCTTCTCTTGAAGAAAGACAAAAAAGATAGTGTGATGTATGAAAGGAAGGGTTCTCTTACAATTGATGATGAAACCAAAAATGTTCTATATGATAAGGATTTGAAATATAATCCTCTATGTTCCAATAACTGATTATCAAATCTATAAAAATGAGGAAGACTGAAAATTGAGGTGGAATTAGATGGTACGATGAAAGAGACTGAGGTTATGATTGTAGGATTGTTACCTTCAGAAAAATGGTCATTTCCAATAATTAATGACAATATTTTAAATATTTATGAAGTCATTAACAATAGTCCAAACCGGCCCTAAGGGTACCGACATCCATGTGATTTTTGAGAAAACTTCAAATTACTTTGGGCATATATTTTGAGGTTTGAATATGGACATATATGAATCAACATTTAAATATTCAGAGAAGAAAATAAACAGTTTGGCACTAATAAATACAAGAGTCTTTAGCACTAGAAAGTTTTAGCAACACAAACAAAAGTTCTCAGTAATAGTGTTTTCAGCGGTTAGGATACATTAACTATCAGTCAAAAGAGCAGTGAATTGTAAGAAAATGTTGAAGGTAGACTTTGTGACCAAGATCCTAACTCTGTTCATGAATGGAAAACATGTCCTTATTGATAAATTGCACAAGAATCATCAAGATAAGGGAGCCTCCTGACAGAAGACAATGATCACAACAAATAAGCAGTGTGGTTAAATCATCCAGAAAAGAGTTGATATGTGAAGGACCATTCGTAAAATACCTACATCGCTTATATTTTTTACCATGTATAATAGTCACTTGAATATCACAGGACAAAGTGTTGTTGATAAGGGAAGTTATAGTTTCCAAAAAGGGAAGAAAATGTTCAATAGCAAGATTGTTTAGTTACAAGAGGAATCAACCCTCTGGCAGGAAGCATATCCTGACAAATATATGAAGTAGAAGCCCAATTATAGGGGGAGATGAAAAATATAGAGCCTTTAATCATTATTTACAAAGGGGGGAGAAATATCTCTCAAGAAGAATATGGCAGGTTTGTTGAGCCATTTGACAAAGACCAAGAACACCAGCATGACAAGAGTGAGTTGCAACTCAAGGATAGTTTGAGTCTGAGATCTATGCATCAACCTTTGAAGAGTTTTGAGGAAGGTATATCTCAGGTGGAGAAAATACAATATAAGGAGGAGTCAATACAAACAAAGTGTATCCCTTTTCCATCGATGTCAAAAGGGAGAGAAACAACATGTGTGTGTTGCCATCAATGACAAAGGGGGAGAATCTTGAGACTAGTGTAGTCATTGATGTCTAAGTGTACAGTCATAGTGCATAGTTTTGAAAGTGCACAGTTATAAAGGTAAGACACTAGGCATATATCAAATCATGCAGTTGTGAGCAGGTTGTGTTGTCATTGATATCAACGGGCAAAGACAGAGTCCCTGGATGATACAAAGTACAAAGAGGAGATAGAGTTTCAAATGTAATCTACATGAACTACAGAAAGTATGGTGCACAAGTAGTAGAAGTGTAACAGAATGGATTGTGTGGAATGAATTGTGTGGTTTTTAATTGCATGGTTTTTTATTTGCAATACAGTATGGTGCACAAGCAGTAGAAGTGTGATAGAATGAATAGTGAGGTTTTGACTTTATGCGGTTTTGGCTTTGCGTGGTTTTGAGGCGACAGTGTGATAGTGAAACAGTGTGATAATGGACATTGTGATGGTGTGACAATGTGAAAGTAGGCAGTGCAACAATGTGACAATGCGACAGTGTGAAAATGCAACAATGTGACAGTGCGACAGTGGACAGTGTCACAGTGTGACAATGCGATGGTGTGACAGTTTGATTGTGTGAAAGTGAAATTGTATAATAGTGTGACAATGTGAAAGTGGGACATTGAGAAAGTGGACAGTGGGATGGTGTGACAGTGTGACAATGTGACAGTGTGGCAGTGCGACTATGCAACAGTGAGACATTGAGCAATATGGAACTGAGTAGTATGGAACTAAGCAGTATGGAGTGAGCAATATGGAACTGAGTAGTATGGAACTGAGTAGTATGGAACTGAGCAGTATGGAACTAAGCAGTATGGACTGTGCAGTATGAAATTCACGGTATGGTCTGCACGGAATGGACTGTGACGGAATGGACTATGACAGAAATTTATCCGTTTGATTTTTTCCATTTGATTTAGTCAAAGAATGTTCGATAACATAATTTTTTCCATAATGTAACCATGATATGTCCACATCCTTTATTTAGATGAAATTGTAATTGACAAGATCTTGAATTGGTCAAGGTTGTCCACAATATAATCGGCATACCATATTTAGACACAATTGTAACTGATAGAATTTTGATTATTGGAGTTACTTCACACACACCTAGGATTTTTTTTTCCAAATTTTTCTCCTTGTTTATTATTCATAATTAGTCATTATCCAGTCTCCTATATTTTAGGGGAGAATATTCCACCTAGAGAATATTCTCTTTTAGTTGACACTTTAGTTTGACTAGTTGAGTTGAGTTTGGATGTTGCATTGGTTTTGTCACCATGCAACATTGGGATGATCACCATGCTAATTTGAACTTGACTTGGTATCATCACCATACCTATGCATTACCCTTGATTTCCTAAGTTAACTCCTCACTACTCTTTGTTCAGTCAGTTAACTGAAGACTAGCTGACTAGTTAACTCAACTAGGTGGCAGTTCACTCCCGTAACTACCTGAGAGACTAGAGTAGGTGGAAATTCACTCCCGTAACTGCTAGTGTGTGTACATGTCACTCTAGACCACCAATATGGCACATTGTTTCTCCTCCAGTGTGCACTCATTGAGTTATACAGAGTATATCATGTGTAAATTATTCATTATTCACTACGGTTAATTATAATTCTTTCATTATTTCTCTCCTTCTTCTTCTTTCTCAAATTCTCACTGCAAATGTGTGTATTATTGTTTAGCTAAATCTATTTTGTGTAGGTTCAACACATTTACATGGTATCAGATCCAACAAACTGGTAAGCAAAATCTACACCAAAAAATTTTGCAGGTACAAAAGATTGAAGACAATGGAAAGATGGAATTCCAAAAAGAATTCATTCTTACACCTTACAACTATTTTGCATGGAAGGAGAAAATAGCCATAAATATCCAAACCATAAGGTTGTACAGGTTAACCTTGAATACAGATACAAAAATGACATCATCCATAGAAAAATCCAAGTACTTAAATCGCATGGATGAGGCACTCAGAACAATTTGCAGTCTTATTTCTCCTTATCTCCTTTTTCATATATCTTCCTATAAGACTCCCAATGAATCCTGGACCACCTTGGAAAGGCTCTTTGGAAAACAGGATGAGATGAGGGGACACATGTTGGAGGTGGAGCTTTTCACATTGGATCCAAAAATCTTCAAGAATATCCAATATTTCTTTACAAAATTCAAGGATTTACTATCGCAACTCAAAGCTGGCGGGGTTGATAATTTGGAGGAGAAACAAATGGTTCTCACCATTCTCTCCAAGCTTGGTACTGAATTCTCAGTATTCGTATCCACATTCCATTCTATTATATTTTACTCTAGAGCCAACTAGAAGATGCCTTCTCTTGAGGACTTTATCGAATCCCTGACACAAGAGCAAACCAAGCTCATCAACATGGGCACAATCAAAGGCCCAAGGGCGCATGCACTCACTGTGCATGATGACAGACACAAATATCAGAAATATAAAGATAAAGATAAATGGAAATATCATGCACATCCGAATTAGAAGGAAGGGTACACAAAACCCTTCACTGATGCCTTTGGATCCAAAGGGGAAAAGAGGAGAAAAGGGGAGAAATGCACATACTAACACAAAGGATTCCATTCAGAATCCGCATGCATGAAAAAAAAATAGATATGATGTCTCAAATACTTCAGCAAAACAAACTTGGATATCGCATCCTCGAGGGTGCAAAGAAGAAGAAGCCAAAAGATTTGAATTCCAAGAAAGACAATTCTAGCCATGCCTTGATTGCAATCAACTCCTCTCCCGATGCTTGGATCATAGATTTAGGAGCATTGCATCACATGGCTTTCTCAGAAGTAGTTTATTCTTCATTGGATGCATGCAAAGGTCCTCCTATTCTGATGGGGGGAAACTCTTCTATCGAAGTCACCAACAAAGGAAGGATTGAACTCACCAACGGAAGCTTCGAGAATGTGTTGCACGCTCCCAAAATTTTCATCAACCTTCTCTTCGTGTATCAGATGAAAAATTCTAACACTGGAAAGAAATTCATATTCACACCAAATTCCATGGACATCTATGACATGCAAACCAACTACGGCGTTGTTACCGATGAGGTAAATCATCAACCTAGATTGTATACTTTTTTTGAATTCATTGAACCTGATTCTGCTTTACTACTTACTCATGCTGATGAAAGTAGTAGGATATGGCATGAAAGGTTTGGACATTTGAATTTTAGATACATGCAACATATTAGCAAGAAAATATTGGTTGATGGTCTACCAGACATCCATTTCTCCAAGGGAGAATGTGATGGATGTGTTCTCGGAAAACACCCTCAAGAAAAAATTGACAAAGGAAAGTCTCAGCGAGCTTCCACACCTTTATATCTAATCCACAGTGACCTTATGGGTTCCTTTCCACATCCATCCATCAGCGAAGCGAGGTTTGTTCTCATTTTTGTTGATGATTTCTCACGGTTTACATGGATCTACTTTCAAAGGAAAAAATCTGAGGTCTTTCAACACCTCAAAGATTTCAAAGCCCTGGTTGAGACACAGTCTGGAAAGAAGATCAAAGTCCTCCAAACTGATAATGGGGGAGAGTATGTAAATCATAAGATTCATAATCTTTTCCATGAGGCAGGGTTTTAGTTGCAGCACACGGTTTCCTATACTCCGCAAAAAAATGGAGTTGTTGAGCGGCGTTATCACATATAGTTGTCAAGGGAAACAAGTTTTCCAAGTTGGCGGACTACACAAGAAACATCAAAGTGCAGCGTTCAGAGCAGTCCATTTTGGGCTCGAAATGCAAGTAACAGGCGAGATCATCTTCAGCGGCGAACATTCCTGAGAATATCAAATCGACGATTTGTAGGAATCGAGGGTTCGAAATATTGTTAAAGTTATTTGTCAAAGGTCTGAAGTCCTGAAACCGGAAGTGATCATGAGTCAATCGATATTAAGGGGGACAGGTGGCAGCCAATCTAAGAATTTGGGGAAATGAGCTTTAGGAGTTTCGAAGTGAGAAGTGCATAAAACTTTTGAAGAGCCAAAGCCCGAACTCCTAAAGCAATCATGTACCATTAATCTCAAAATCAGCAAGGAGTCATTGATCTTAGCGGCAATGTCGCCCAAAGTCCCGAAGGCCCGAAGCACCAAAGTGCATGAAGTCCCGAAGCACCGAAGTGCATGAAGTCCTGAAGCGTCGAAGTTCCTGAAGCCCCGAAGAACCCGAAGTCCCAAAGACATGAAACACCCAAGCTAGAAGGCATGGAGTAAGTCTCATCCGTCTAATTCAAATGGACACATGACCCATTTGAGTTTTGATTTTCCCAGAGCCCGAAGACCCGAAGGGATATTATTCGTTGATCCAAGAGCCACACATCGCCAGATCCTTATCTCTAGGTAAAATCACATGGAAGAAGATGAGGTTTGAGATTTGATTTTCCTGGAGTCTAGAGACCTGAAGGAGATCTCAGCCGTTAATTTAAGAGGATATGTGGCAGTTATCAATATGGACATCTGGCGCACTCATCGGTCATGACACCTGGCACCTTTTCGGCAGTGACATGTGGCACCCAGTCCAGGTAGTCATGAGCATATAATTCGCTTATTTATTAGTGACACGTGTCACTTCTCTTTCATGACACGTCAACATAGCAGCGACAGGTCATCCTCCAGGAGGTGTTATTGTTCAACGTCAAGAGTAGCTTCCCCCTCCCCCAGGGTACACTTTGGAAGATTCTGAAGTTGGCGGGTGGTTAAGCTTGGCAGTAGCACTAAATCTAGCAGGTGCACCCAGATCACAGACCGTGTCCAGATCAACGGTCATGCTTCATTACGAGGACACAACTTGCTTGATCGATAAATTTATTGAGTGGTCCCACAATTGAAACTATGGTTTCGCGAAAGTGATATGTGGTAGAAGGCAGTGGATTACAAGCCCAAAAGCGGTGTGATTTCAAACCTCTTTTGACGGCCCCGCAATCACATGCTCGTATAGTGTCTGATCCAAGAGCAACGTGTGGCCGCCCCCTAGGAACTAAGCCTCATCCTGATCTCGAGGGTTTAGTTAATAAATGAAAGGACTGGTGGTTGTAACCTTGACTCACTCAGTAATTAGAAGGCATGGAGGGTCTGGTCGTGGGGAATGAACCATCAGCCGTGGTACCCCTATGGTCAAATTTTCTTGCAAACCCATACCGATCTGATCTTGCATCTAATAGAGGGATACATGCACAGTCTGACAGAAGACTGCTCGGACACAGTTCTTTGAATGTAGTGATGGGATCACACTCCTGATAGTCAAGGATTGATCCGAGTATAAATAGACAGTTTTGATATTTTGTTAAGATGGTCAACTGGTTGAGAAAAGCTCCCTATTTTGTAATGTTTTGATTCCAGAACTGTTCTCTGGACATGTATCAAATTTGAGACTTTCATGTTAATAGAAGTCAGTTTCTTTTCATCTCTCTGTAAAACCTGTGCTAAAACACTCGAGAATGGAGGATCCAGTCGAGGGTTTTTATGTTGTTGTAATGTAGGTTTGATTACAGTGGTATCGTGACCAGTTTTAGTCAACTCCCTTGTTATCTTTCTCCCTCTTTCACTGAATGGCTCGAGCATGGAGGATCCAATCAAGTTGTTGTAGTTTCATTGTGATGTAGGTTTGATCATTGTGTTGTCGTGACTATGTTGTTTGGACATATTTCAGTGTCTGAAGCTTGAGCTCAAGAGTGATATTAAGTCTGATTTTTTCTTCTTCAAGCTTCTTGAAAGCCTGATGCTCATAGCAGTCTTGTTCACATTTCTCACTAAGTCTTCCCTCTACTCACACTTAAACTCAATTCACTGACTGAAGTTAATGTGACCCTCACTTCCCTGTGCATTTCTTGTTCAGTTCCGTGTTGAACCTCATTCATATATTGAGTTTTGTCCATTGACCTCCACTCATATAAAACCAACATCCACCAAAAACTCTCATGGGTATTGGGCGTATCCTCCCACAATCTGAGGGTGACTCTCAGTGATAAAATTATTGGCATCATTGTCGGGGAATGAATTGAAGACATTTCCCTGGGTAAGAACGATAATGAACTTATGATTATGAAGGTGCATCAGACATCAAAACCATTGAATATTGCAACTTTCACCTGGTGACTCCACTGGGGAGGATCCTATTGATGGAAATATGACCATACCGAAGGGGAAGACCAGGTATCAGTTTATGAGATTTATTCATGAAATAATGTTCTTGTTTATCAGCTCATTTCTCTCTTTCCCTTCACATATAAATATGATTATCCTCTGCTTTGTCTATTCATATGATAATAGGCCTTCCTTTATTTATCCATCCTTGGAAGAAGAAAACATGCCCTCTTCTTGTGTTGTAGATACTGATCTCATGTCTTCACCTCTACCTATTCATAAAAGTGAGATCTATATTGCATATCCTCTTGAAATTGATCACCCTTGTAGCCCTGAGGAGGTTGAAAATAATTCAAAGTCTTCTCAAATCTCGTTACCCTCCATTATTCATGTTGATCCTTGCCATCAACTCGTTAATCCTCATGATCAATCCACTGCTTTTCAAATTAAAATCAGAAATAAGTTGTTTAAACCTTTAAGGCTACCACATGACCTTCATCCTTATCCTCACTATTCCTTTGAGTATATTCCTTTGGCTGAGAGGCATTTGGAGGCCTTTGATAGCTTTGTCGATCATTTTGAGATTGTTCATGATGATGTTGCGATGAGGTTGTTCTCACAATCTCTGTCTGGAGATGTTGTTGTGTGGTTTAGATGTCTGGAAGTCGGTTCTATTCGCTCCTCGACCGAGCTATGCCATGCATTTTTAAAGTGTTGGGGTGAGGAGAGGAAGCCTTAGCGGTCTTCAACATGAGGTTTTACAGTGTTTATCATAGTATTCCTATGGAGATCAGACCCATAGAGACTTTTTTCATAGTGTACTATGTCATGTCTCAGCATCTAGCGTTGTTCCTTCTCCTGAGAGAGAGGAAATCTTCATCGTTAAGACACCTGTTTGATGATGTTGAAGAATTTGAAGAGAACATCAGGGCTAGCAAGGGGGTTCTTATGCAAGCATATCTTGAAAAATTGCATGTGCCTAAGGAAGAAGACTGTCAACATGTTTCAGATTTTGAGAAAGAATATAATGATTATGAATCAAAGATGGAACAACAACAAGGAAAAGAGATTGCATCTGTTGATGATCGAGAGTTGTTTTCGAAGGAGCGGGGAGGTTTTTTATTTGCAAGAAGAAAGGAATTTACAAAGGAGTAGCCTGGTCTTCTAAAGCAGCCAGGATTCTGTCACATGATTCATGATCCTATGGCTATACACATGGAATCATATGTTTCATATTTTGAGGATTTCCAATAGCATACCACGCAACCTTTTCCTTTATACATTGAGGAAAAACATTGTTTGAAATCCGCCATTATGTTCCTGTAGAAGACAAAGGGCAGAGCTTTCCCATGTTTCCTATTTATGATGATTATGATTTTGATCCTTCGGAGAGTCATGAAGAAGAAGAGGGAGAACCAAATGTGCAGTTCATATCCTGCCTAGAGCCTGCAAATGAGCAACCATCACCTGGGATCAGTCAGCCTACATAAGTCGTTCACTCACTCGTGCTTTCCAGAGACATTCAGCCATGTGTGAGCAGTTGTAAGACATAGCATGTTTTTTGTCACCAGTTCAGTGGGTTTTGTCATTTGCTCTATGAACCTATAAGGGAGTACATGGAGTTGCATTTACTTCATGTCTTGGAGCCACTCAGATTTATCCTGACTTCGGTACTAGGAGGAGAGCTGAAAAGCGTAATCATTTTGTTGTCACAATTGCATTTTTTTTATTTGATCAGTGACAAAGTAAACAAGTTTGTAGCTAGGGAGTTGATTGAATGGCTATGGTGGAAGTTTGCTTTCACCTAGCGCTTTGTAAAAATAAATTAGTCTAGGAATGTACATAAATAAGCTCCCTGGAGCCCATGTATTGTTCTTTCATTTTTAGGATAGTGTTCTTGTCGGCCTTTAATACTCAGCAGGATGTTTTTTGAGAATGACTCCATAGCCCAATGCATAAGGCGATTGGAACTGCTTCTTCTTGGCAGCTCACTGGGAGCATGCCATCCCTTGTGGAGCCAAATGTTATAACATATAGATTTCAAGGGTATTAGGTTGTCCAAGTTCATGGCCTACACAAGAAACATCAAAGTGCAGCGTTCAGAGCAGTCCATTTCGGGCTCGAAATGCAAGCAACAGGCGAGATCATCTTTAATGGTGGACATTCCTGAGAATATCATATTGATATTTCACAAGAATCAGGGGTTCAAAATATTGTTAAAGTTGTTTGTCAAAGGTTTGAAGTACTGAAACCCAAAGTGAGCATGAGTCATCCGATCTTGAGGGGGACAGGTGGCAGTCGATCCAAGTGTTTGGGGAAATGAGCTTCAGGATTTTCGAAGTGAGATGTGCATAAAACTTCCAAAGAGCCTAAGCCCGAACTCTTGAAGCAATCGTGGACCATTGATCTCAAAATCAGTAGGAAGTTGTTCATATTAGTGGTAGTGCCTCCCAAAGTCCCGAAGGCCTGAAGCGTCAAAGTTCCCAAAGTCCTGAAGGCATGAAGCGTCAAAGTTCCCTAAGTCCTAAAGGCCCGAAGCGTCGAAGTGCCAGAAGTCCCGAAGTGCCTGAAGTCACAAAGACCCGAAACACCCGAAGCTCGAAAGCCCGAAGTAAGTCTCAGTCGTTCAATTCAAATGGACACGCAATGCTATATCTAGGGCTCCGAAGGAAAGTGAAGGGGAAAAAGTGATATTTGAGTTTTGATTTTCCCGGAGCCCAGAGACTCAAAGGGATCTTAGTCATTGATCCATGAGCCACGCGTCGCTAGATCCTTAGCTCCGGTTAAAAGTGCATGGAAGAGGATGAGGTTTGAGATTTGATTTTCCCAGAGTCTGGAGACCCGAAGGAGATCTCAGTCATCGATTTAAGAGGACACGTGGTAGTTATCAGTATGGACATCTGGCACACTTTTCGGTCGTGACACCTAGCACCTATTTGGCAGTGACATATGGCACTCAGTCTAGGCAGCCATGGGAATATCATTCGCTTCTTTCTTAGTGACATGTGTCACTTCTCTTTCATGACACATCAGCATAGAAGTGACAAGTCATCCTCTGGGAGGTGTTATTGTTCAACATCAAGAGTAGTGTCCCCCTCCCCTAGGGCATAGTTTGACGGATTCTAAAGTTGGCGGGTTGTTAAGCTTGGAAGTGGCGCTAAATATAGTAGGTGAATCCAGATCGTAGACCATGTCCAGATCAATGGTCATGCTTCATTGTGGGGATGCAACTTGCTTGATCGATAAAATTATTGAGTGGTCCTACAATTGAAACCGTGGTTTGGAAAAAGTGATACGTGGCAGAAGGCGGTGGATTGCGGGCCCAAAATCGGTGTGAGTTCAAACCACTTTAGACAGCCCTGCAATCACGTGCTCATATAGTGACTGATCCGAGAGTAGAGAATGGTCACCCCCTAGACACTAAGCCTCATCCTGATCTTAAGGGTTCAGTTAATAAATGAAAGGACTGGTGGTTGGAACCTCGACTCACTCAGTAATTAGAAAGCATGGAGGGTCTGGCTGTGGGGACTGAACCGTCAGTCGTGGTACCCCTATGGTCAGATTTTCCTGTAGACCCATACCAATCTGAACTCGTGTCTGATAGAGGGATACATGCATAGTCTGACAGAAGACTTCTCAGACGCAATTCTTTGAATGTAGTGATGGGATCACACTCCTGATAATCAGGGATTGATCCGAGTATAAATAGATAGTTTTGATATTTTGTTAAGGTGGTCAATTGGTTGAGAAGAGCTCCCTATTTTGTAATGTTTTGATGCTAAAATTGTTCTCTGGTCATGTATCAAATTTGAGACTTTCATGTTAATAGAATTCAACTTCTTTTCATCTCTCTATAAAAACTATGGCAAAACACTCATACATGGAGGATCCACTAGAGGGTTGTTATGATGTTGTAATGTATGTTTGATTACAATGGTATCATGACCAGTTTTAGTCATCTCCCTTGTTATGTTTCTCCCTCTTGCACTGAATGTCTCGGGCATGGAGGATCCAATCAAGTTGTTGTAGATACATTGTGATGTAGGTTTGATCGTTGTGTTGTTGTGACTGTGTTTTTTGGACATATTTCAGTGTTTGAAGCTTGAGCTCAAGAGTGATATTGAGTCTGAGTTTTTCTTCTCCAAGATTCTTGAAATCCTGATGCTCATAGTAGTCTTGTTCACCTTTCTCACTAATTATTCCCTCTTCTCACACTTAAACTCAATTCACTGACTGAATTTAATGTGGCCCTCACTTCCCTATGCATTTCTTGTCCAGTTCCGTGTTGAACATCATTCATATATTGAGTTTTTTCCATTGAAATCCACTCATATAAAACCAACATCCACCAAAAACTCTTATGGGTATTGGTCTTATCCTCCCACAATCTAAGGGTGACTCTCAATGCTAACAAGAGGAAAAACAAATCTCTAAAGGAGATGGCATCTTGCATGCTGCCTGCAAAGTCACTACCACAGAAACTATGGGCCGAAGCATTTAATTGTGAAGCATACATCCAAAACTGATCTCCCCATATATCTTTCAAGGATAAGACCCCCTATGAGGCTTGGAGTGGCCTCAAACTGGAAGTGACCCAATTTCACATTTTTGGTTCACGTGCATGGGCCCACATTCCCTCTGAAAACAAGAAGGCACTTGATCCACAGAGAATTGAGTACATTTTTGTTGGATATCCCAACAGTGTGAAGGGATATAGGCTTATTCATATTTCCTCGGACTGGATCATCATTGAGCGAAGTGTCCAATTCGAGGAAAGTATCTTGCATGCACCCCAGAAGCTGCATGTAGACACCTTCATTCTTCCACCTATCTGAGATGATGAGAATGCACATGTCGACTCTTCTTCAGACTAGAGTTTTGATTCATAGGACTTAGATGATTCAGATTTAGAGTCAGTACAGTCAAATGCAGAGTCAAAGCATCCAGATGTAGTTGTAGAGCCAAAGTAGAGGCCCAAGTGGGCATAGATTACTCTTCAGGCAGCAGGGGATATTGTCGGTGATCTAGCTGATACTAGGAGGACTCAATATGATTTCTAGGAGCCTCATGTTTCACTCACTACCACTGAACCATTTCCCTCCAGGCATGTTTTCTTGGTTCAGTCTTCAGATCCACAGTCTTATGGAGAGGTCGCTAGAAATTCCTTTTGGTAATCTTCCATGTAGGTGGATTACAACTCCCTCCTCGAGAACCAAACTTGGGATTTGGTTCCCCTTCCTTCTGGGAGGAAACTTGTCAGATGAAAATGAGTCTACAGGACCAAGAGCACAGTGGATGGAAAGATTAGCAAATACAAATTCAGGCTTGTTTCCAAATTCTTTCAGCAGGTTCATGGTATTGACTATGATGAGACCTTCGCTCCAGTAGCAAATATGGATTCCATATGATTGGCACTTGTCATTACAGCAGCCAAGGGAAGGGAAGTTCATTATATGGACGTGAAGAATGCATTTATTCATGGTGATCTCTCTGAGGAGATCTATATGGAGCATCCCCAGGGATTTATGAGGGACTCATCTTTGGTCTGTCGACTGAAGAAGCCACTTTATGTCCTCAAGCAGGCTCCAAGGGAATGGTATGCCAAGATGGATTCCTACCTGTTGTCACAGAACTTTGTACATTGTAAATCCAACTTGAATGTCTACATGCTCAGGACGGATGATTTACTTCTACTTTTAGTTTTGTACGTTGATGATTTGTTGATCATTGGTTGCTCGACTTCAATGATTGATGCAGTCAAGAGGATTCTGCATGACAGGTTTTTGATGACAGACATGGGTCTACTACACTTCTTCCTTGGACTTGAGATCATTTAGGATGCATCAGGCATCAAACTATCTTAGGCCAAGTATGCATGAGATCTCCTTGAGAAATTTCACATGACAAACTGCAAGTCTGCTCTGACTCCTTTCCTATTAGGATTCAAACTTGAGGATGGTGAGGAGACTCCACTAGTTGAGAGTACACTGTA
>ML779853.1:1185043-1202635 GCA_009831015.1 Picea engelmannii
TTTATTTGGGTACCTAACATGGCCTCGTTGTCGGGACCCATTCTTTATTTTCACCATAGTGATGTTCAGGGGGGGTATTGGAGTTACTTCACACACACCTAGGATTTATTTTTCCTAAGTTTTTTCCTTTTTTATTAGTCATAATTAGTCATTATCCAGTCTCCTATATTTTAGGGGATAATACTCCACCTGGATAATATTCTATTTCAGTTGACACTTCAGTTTGACTAGTTGAGTTGAGTTTAGATGTTGCATTGGTTTTGTCACCAGACAAAATTGGGATCATCACCATGATAATTCAACCTTTCCTTGGTATCATCACTAGACTGGTGCATTACCCTTGATTGCCTGATTTAACTCCTCACTACTCTTTGTTCAGTCGGTTAACTGAAGACTAGTTGACTAGTTAACTCAACTAGGTGGCAGTTCACTCTCGTAACTGCCTAAGAGACTATAATAGGTGGAATTTCACTCCCATAACTGTTGGTGTGTGTCTAGATCACTCTAGACCACCACTATGGTGCATTGGTTCTCCTCCGGTGCACACTCATTGAGTTATACAGAGTATATCATGTGTAAATTATTCATTATCCACTACGGTTAATGAAAATTCTTTCATTCTTTCTCTCTTTCTTCTTCTTTCTCAAATTCTCTCTACAAATGTGTGTATTATTGTTTAGATAGATCTATTATGTGCAGGTTCAACACATTTACATTGATGTGGTCAAAATTTTTCCATAATGTAACTTTTTTGCGTCCACATACATGAAGGTGCACTCAAGAAAAATATATATAAATATGGATGTGCACTATTTGAAGTGATGTAGTGGAGATTAGTGTGACAACACTGTGGTTCTGAGGGGATTTGAATGGATATATTTTTGTGTATGTATGTATGTATAAGTAGATGAGATGGCTTTGCAGGTGTTGATGTTTGAGAAAGAAAGCAGAAAATACTATCCAGACATGTTGTAAGTAGTTGAGATGATTCTGTGGTTATATACAACGTGATGCCAAGGCGAGAATTATGAAGAACAATGGTGAAGTACATGTCTGATATTTTGGTAATCGATTTATATTTAGTGAGGTAGGGTGGTGCTTAAGAAAGGACTGTCAAACCTTGGCAGATTGGTGTCTATTATTTACAGGTTGGATCCTATTTTGATTAGGGTGCTAAGGTGGTGCTAAGGTGAGTTAGAGCTCACAGAGGATAGGTGTCCTCACTGCAGGTTGGTGTGTGTAATATGGGGAGTGGGTTCTTTCTTCCAGTTGCAACTATTAAAAACAGGGGGATGTATCCTCCTTCTAGTGGGTATTGGTAAATTGAATGAATGTAATCTTGATGAATATAAGAAAAGCATTCAATGCTTTTCTCCCATTTGGGTTTCCACATAAAAATCATTGTGTTCTCTGTATATTTTTTTTGTGATGATGAATGACATTCTTAATGTTAAATGTTTACATGGTATGCTTAAATTTAAAAAGAGGTAAAACATATCCATTATTGATTCACCACCACCCCCGCGGCTCTCAGTACTGATAAAGGTTCCAAAAATAGACACAAGTCATCCAATTTCCTCTCAAAATACTAAGAGAGTACATCAACATTTGTAGTTTAACCCCATATTTCCCCCCTTCCCAAATATAAATGTATATCTCCTCCAATAATAAGAAACTTTTTTTTAAGAAAGCTCTTGGTAAATGTACTTTTGCAATAAGCATAGATAATTGAACCTAGACATGAATTAAAAGAGAAAAAATCAGTACATTTCAAACTTCTTTTCCTCTAGGTTGTGAACAAACCCTTTGAATGACCTATAGGATCCTTATATAAAAATCCCAATCTTTGAGATTCTTAGACAATTCATTGACACATTTATTTCCATAACCTATTTTCTCCAACAAAATAATATCCAAATTGTGCAATCTACTAGTATATGGAGGGCCTATTTGTTCAAGGGGTTTCCCAATCATGACACATTCAATGACATAAAAATAATGGAGCACATTTTGTAGGGGTATAAGATACTCTAAGGAACCCCTCAATAATCCATATATTTCCAACCAAAACCTCATTCTTATATTTTTGTGAGCCATAGATGTAAATGATTTCTTACCCCTTCTAGACCTTCAAGGACTAGATAATTCATTCAACCCCATACCTCCCTCCACCCCTTGATCTATTTACTTGATCTTGGATGGTCTACGTCCAAGGAAATACTTATAGGAACCTTTTGAACCCCCTCCACCCTCCATTCATTAACAAGAGGTATTTGAATAGCTATTACACATCAAAATATTGGACACTATAGATAATTTCATTTCCTCTTAAAGGAATTTCCACTAATTATGAGAGGGTAACACCTCATCAATATTTTCATCCACAAAGCACATAATAGAGGGGGTTTTATTACTGAAACTTTGATAAACCTCCCTCTCAAACCCTATATTTACCAAATTTTTAGAAATAACTAAAGAAGTATCAAGAATAAGCTTACACATTATGGTGGAATCATGTTGATGCAACGAATTTACTTTGAATCCTTCAACGACATTATTTTGTCATTGGATAGAATTAGGGATAGAGGGCCTTTGATTTACATTGATCTCTTGAGATTCTTCAAAAATATTTAGCACCTCCTCCACCAACTTTTACTGTAAATCCTTGTTCATTTGAGCTAATCCAACCTCCTCAAAATCCTTATGACTATTTCACTAACCACCCTCTAGATTTAAAAATTCATTTTTTAACCCATATCCTCTTATTAATATTAAGATTACAATCCACCTCTAGGTGTCCATGTATATAACATCTAACACATCTAAAGGGTATACCAAAATGCTCTAATATCTGAGAATGAGAAATATGACCCCATTGGATAATCATTTCTCCACCTTTACAATGCTCCTTCCCACTTCTAATTTCCTTTGATTTAGCTCATGGAATAAATTTGAATCAACCCTAAACCCTAAATTTTCACTTCTACCCAAAAGAGCCAAAATTTCAGCACAAGGCCCTCCACATATGGAACATGGATCAAAGAAGACAACAGACCTTGTGCAGGAATTTTAGGTTTAACAAAGGATGAAGAAATGAAAAAATCAAGAAGATAATGAATAACACCATTTCCAAAACCCTCACATCATAAAGGTGTACTAAAATAACATTTAAGACCCTTATCTTCCATGTGCAATAGGCGTGTCTCTATCATAACCTTACCACCATCGATTGAAGGTTGATTTACCCTTATAAATTCCTTTCCATCTATGATAGTTGTAGACTATTTTACCATCTAATCATCATGATGTGATTGACAGGCTGGTCAGTCCAAAAAAATATGATCTCATCTAACAAATCCTCCAAATAATCCATGATGTCCTCATACTTTATCTTCATTAGTGCTACCAAAAACCATAGAAAAGTAAACTAAGAATTCCAGTAAACCCTAACATCACCTCATCCCTACAAAACCCTAGACTTTTATTTGAATTGGCTTTTGATTCACATATGTGTTTTCAAAACAAGTTGACTTATGCTAAAATATATTATACATATAGCCACAACAATAAGTAACACCAAAATACCAAAAGGTACTAAAAAATCAATAATAAGACATAACCCATGTAATATAATAATATATGATATATCTTTAATATATAATAATAATATATTATTATTATTATATAATATATAATGTAAGTACAAAATATTATTAAATGAAGTACTAATAATATAAAATATTACATATTTAATATTTCAAAGATATTTATGAGATGATTTCACCACAATCTAAACAAAGGTGAGGTGTATAGTAGTGAGGTCTATGTTATAGCAAGATTTGCCTCACCCTATGCAATCTTGCACATAAGGTCTTTTTCCATTTCTCTATGAAGACTTATCATCCTTGTTTGTAAATCCCAGAGCTAAAAATACATATTTTTCTGCATGTATGCACCTTGAATACTATACATCATGCGTATACACAGGTTGCACCACTACAGCTCGTGTACATCAAGATTTGTGCCAAAAAATGAAAAATGGAGTCGAGTTTCCATGTCACGAAAGGAGATCTATGATCCTTGTCCTTCCATATACTAGAAACGTTATGACTCGGCCCTTCAGTTCCATTTGAAGTCTATAAATGGGCCAATTCCAAGCTATGGAAAAGGAGAGAAAGAATTCAACTTTTAGAGCAAAGTTACTCTGGAGAAATTATTTACTTCATATTGAGTCTGCATCCCTTTTTCCTTTAAGTCTAAACACAATGTTCATCCCCCAATCTCTTCCCTTATTTGATTGAGAACATCATTGTCTCTCTTCTATGAGCTTGCCTTTGGTGGAGGATTGAAGTGGTGGAGGCCCAGCTGGAAGGAACTTAGTTTCTCGGTTCTGAACCATGCTAACATAGAATTCTGTAACATTTTCATTTATGTTGATCATATATTAATAGAAATACTATTTTCCCGTCCAATTGATATCTTGAAAATATTTGAATTATTATTCCATGGGCATATTTGTCATGTTTATTAATGGGTTATGCTATTGGATGTGATAACATCATATAATATCACCATATGCTTTTTTTCCTTGGTTTTTGAGGACTAGTTGCACGCATATTGTTTTGGCTAAAGTGCTCAACGGTGGAATTCATCGAACATCTGGACGAGGTAGGCATATTATATTGTCTTGCTAGCATATTTGTTTACATAGCATACTTGAGAATAGAGTTGATTTCTATAGTCATTTCCGTCTGTTGTGGTTTACCCTAGCCATAGATAGATTTTCCTCATAACAGAATCGACGACCATATTGGGAATTGAATATTCCTTCTGAGGGTTTGGAGTACTTTTCTCCTTAGATTTCTCTCGTTCCTATCGTGTTTCTTGTCGTATCATTGCTTGACAACCTCTATTCACTCTCGGTCTAGGTTTCTCAACCTTCTTCCTTGCATGGCCTTGTTTTTAAAATATATACACGGTTTTTGGCTTGACAGTCATGTATATACGCAGGTTGTCCCTCTGCAAGCTGCGTACATAGGCTATGTTTCCTTGAACGGTCATGTACATCATCATTCTTTGCTTGTTAGTTGTGTTTGGTGGTTGTTGGGTGGGATTTGATGTTTGTTGAGTCTTCTTATGTCTTTGTAGTGACTGTTAAGTGTCTGTGGGATGACAAGAGGCATGTATTTGGTTGAACTTATGGGTGGAGTATCTCTCATCATATTTTCATTTTGATTGTCCTTGTATATTGGGTTGGGTGTCTTGTTGCTTGATATCTTGTTTGATTTATCCCTTTCTATACACAGAAGAGATTTATATATCAAGTTGTTCAATCCATGCATTTTCTCTTTTCTTATATTGAAAATACAAAAATATTAGGCATTTTGCATTGCTTGGCATTTTATCTTTTGAGTCTTTGTCATTAGCTTAGTGCATGTAATGAAAGATTGCATTTTTACTTCAGAATTGCAGTGTTGAAATTGAAAATTGCATGTGTTTTTAGAGGCATATCATACATTGAAAATTGAAGTTAGGACTTTGCATTATATTCATATTTACTTTATTTGTTGAGTCATAACATCATGAGTTTCACTACCATGCCCTTTTGAGTAATCACGGCCACTAAAATTAACGCTATAATTTAAAATTGATTAGTCACGATTTTATTTTCTAGGGTGCACAAACTAGCTTAGGATTTGGTGCCTTGGAATAGGATTTTGTGAGTAAACTTCTCCAACAAAATTAAATCAGCATATGTGTCTGACAAAGGGAGTGGAGAAATCCATTGTATAATTGGTAATATTAGGAGGCTCCACTCACACCAGAGTTAATCACGAGGTCATGCGAGGTTGGTTGAAGGGATATATCCTTGATACCTTCTTAGTGTCAGAGATATTTTTGGGGATCTATTCATATATGGGGATATTTTTAGTGCCCTTACCTCTGTGAGAGGTGGTGCTTTCAAGGTTTTGGGCTTTGCTACCCTACACATATGATGGACCTGACTTACGATTGCTCACATGTGCATCGGTTATACAGTGGTTTATTAGTTGCTTGAATTAGGTGCCACATAGGTTACTTGTAGGGGTTATTTTGTAGGTACCCTAGGTCGGATAAGGGTCAGACAACACACAACCTTTATGGAGGATTACCTCTCTGAGGGGATCTAACCGATTGGTTGTTAAGCCCACGAGAGCCCTTATAATTGATTATGTTACCTTTGATATTTAGTAGGGAGTCTCAGGCCCCTCTTGGGTGAGACATACCTTCTTTAGGGAGGGAAGCCACTTTCAACCACCTTACCCCATTTGTGTGCATATTAGTTGTTTGATTTTTGGTGTGCTCTTTGATTACTAGTTGGCCTTAGGATTTATTTTTTGCATTTAGAGTCCTGAGTCACCATGGATTCAGACCAGCCGCCTCGTCAATCCCACCGCTTGTTGCAATTACCACCATATTTCGAGTCTTTGCCTTTTAAAAGGCGTAGAGTTATTAGACGTGGTACACACACCTCCATTGTTCAGACTTGTGATTCTACAAGGATGAGTACTAAACTGAGTCTTCATAACATTGGGAGCCCTTTGACTCCCATAGCTACTTGTTGGCACAGGGGAAGACTGAGGGTTAAATGATACAACAGCGCACCAACAAAACCCTAATTATCGGCCCTTTTGGAAACACCTATGAAGCAGATGAAGTCTCACTCGAGGTAGAGGCGGGGGTGGTTGAGAGACTCAGGTGTCTGCAACCTTAGCTGGGACACAAATATGTGATTATGATACTTAATAGATCACTTAACACCGTCAGATCCTCAATATGCAATCAATACCTACTTTGCTAATAAAACAGAGCTTTGCAGTATTCACACTGATCTAATGTAGTTAAGTACTTAGTGCAAACAGACGGATCAGATCTAGCGGAAGCAAGAACTAAGCACATTCATAGAAGTCTGATCTAACATTCTTACACATCGTTAGCACAAAGCATGAACATATTTATCTATCTCTAACAAATCACTTAGAAACAGATTCGTACACACATTAAGACAAGCACAAAGCATAAAAACACATTATTTACGTGGTTCACCCCCACCCTAGAGCTATGTCCACCAACTCTTCTTCTTTATTGTCTTCAATCAATCAGTTACAAGCACAGAGCCTCAAAAACCTTACTCTGCATAGGACAGAAGATCTACGCAGCTCGTTAGATCCTTCTTCCTTGCGTTATAGCACTAAGCCTTCCACAATCTGCTACAAGGACCTGCACTTAGCTCTGGAAGTATCTTACAGTCATGAAAAATCACTTACAGACTCTAACTGCACTTAGCATACATTCACATCACATATATGCACCACCCTTCTATCTATCCTAAGCGTCTATTTATATATTACAAAATAGGCCTAAACATGGGTAAACCCATGGGCCGACATCCCATTCCTGTTACATATTCCCACATCCCAAAAAGGACCCAAAAAGGGGTCGAGATCCTGCGATCTCTGCTTCATCTTGTGCTCCTCCTTCAACAAGCTATCGAATTCTAAAAATAGTTTAAACTTGACCAGATATCAACAAAACCTAGTCAAGGGCGAATAGGCCCCCAACACTCACATGTCACTCATCCCGAGTCACTCTGATGTAGTAAGTTCTTCTTCGAATGCTTCAATCTTGGCTCAAACTGATTCGACTTGTTGTTGTGCTACACACTCTTTTTCAGAAAATTCTTGAATGACTACATCATTCACAGGTCCTTTCAGGCGTTGTTCTGCAGTGGTGCTAACCTACTCTGGTTCTTCTCCCCGACCTTCTACCTCTGTAAACAACTGATAGGCCTTATCTTGTATCGGTTGGAGTTTCTAAGTTATCTCCATAACTCTGCTCTGGATATTATGGATTTTTTGTTGGGCGGTTCGCTGCTCTTGAGATCTCTTCATTCTTTCCACAGCTGACAAAGACTTCAGCTGTGTCTGTAGTATTTTTTTGTGCTGCTTCACTTCCTGGAGTTGTGACTCCAGTGCCTGCAACTCTGGTTTCTCGGTAAGTTTCTCATACGTCTGAGAAATACGATCAATGAATTTATTGCATTCTAAGGTAAGGGCCTTCAGTCTGTCAACTGTGTTGCAGACAGTGGCTTCTCGTTGGAACCATTTGTTAGAATAGGGCAGACCTAGGGTTCAACGCTACAACAGTGCACCAACAAAACCCTAACTATCGACCCTTTCGAAAACACCTACAAAGAATATGAAGTCTCACCCAAGATAGAGGCAGGGGTGGTTGTGAGACTCAGGTATCTGCAACCTTAGCTGGGACAGAGATCTGTGATTATGATACTTAATAGAAAACTTAGCATCGTCATATCCTCAATATGAAATCAATACCTACTTCGCTAATAAAACAGAGATTCACAGTATTCACACTGATCTAATGTAGTTAAGTACTTAGCACAAACAGACGGATCAGATCTAGCAGAAGCAAGCACTAAGCACATTCATAGAAGTCAGATCTAACATTCTTACACATCATTAGCACAAAGCATGAACAAATTTATCTATCTCTATCAAATCACTTAGCAATATATTCATACACACATTAAGAAAAGAACAAAGCATAACAACACAGTATTTGGGCGGTTCACCCCCACCCTGGGGCTATGTCCACCAACTGTTCTTCTCTATTGTCTTCAGTCAATCGGTTACAAGCAAAGAGCCTCAAAAACTTTACTTTGCACAAGACAGAAGATATGTGCAACTCACTAGATCCTTCTTCCTTGCGTTACAACTCTAAGCCTTCCACAATCTGCTACAAGGACCTGCACTTAGCTCTTCAAGTCTATTACAGTCATGCATAAAGCACTTACAGACTCTACTTGCACTTACCATACATTCACATCAAATAGATGCACCACCCTTCTATCTAGCCTAAGCGTCTATTTATATATTACAAAATAGGTCTAAACATGGGTAAACCCATGGGTCGACATCCCATTCCTGTTACATATTCCCACATCCCAAAAAGGGGTCGAGATCCCGCGATCTCTGCTTCATCTTGTGCTCCTCCTTTGATAGGCTATCGAAGTCAAAAAATAGGTCAAACTTGATCATATATCAACAAAACCTGGTCAAGGGCCAACAGGCCCCCAACATTCACCTGCGACTCATCCCAAGTCAATCTGATGTAGGAAGTTCTGCTTCGAATGACTCGATCTTGGATCGAACTGCTTCGACTTATTGTTGTGCTACGCACTCTTTTTCAGCAAATTCTTGAATGACTGCATCATTCACAAGTCCTTCCAGGCGTTGTTCTGCCGCGGTGCTAACCTGCTCCAGTTCTGCTCCCTGGCCTTCTACCTCTGTAAACAAATGATATGCCTTGTCTTGTACCGGTTGGAGTTTTTGAGTTATCTCCATAACTCTACTCTGGATATTATGGATTTTCTGTTGGGCGGTTCGTTGCTCTTGAGATCTCTTCATTCTTTCCACAGCTAATAGAGACTTCAGTTGTGCTTGTAGTGTTTTTGTGTGTTGCTTTGCTTCCTAGAGCTGTGACTCCACTGTCTTCAACTCTGGGTTCTCGGTAAGTTTCTCATACATCTGAGCATTGCGATCAGTGAATTGCTTTCATTATAAGGTAAGGGCCTTCAGTCTGTCAACTGTGCTGCAAGAAGTGGCATCTCATTGGTCCCTTACATTCTGTGGAGTCTTGGGCACAGTGTGTAGTTCTAAATCTGCAATGCATTGTTGTAGTTGTTGGATCACTTCTTCAAGTTTCACTACTTTTTTCATGACTTGATCCTCTTCCTTTACTTCTATGACAATCATAGAGAAAAGTTCTCTTTTGACCATTTCGTTTACTTCAAGATTCTCTGTGAGCAACTGTTCCTTTTCTTTCTACAGTTGGGATTTTTCTTCATTGAACTTTGCCTGGAGAGCAAGTTGTTCTCGTTCTATAGTACTGCATTTCTCTACAAGGACTCCTTGTACTTGTGTCAAAGCCTGGGTGGCTTGCGATGTTTCTTATTTTGCTTTTTGAAGGAGAGCTTCGACTATATAAACTATTCGGTGGAGTTGAGAAGGCTCATCTCCTAGTTCTGGTGTTCCTAATGGCAGAGGTGCAGTGGAGACTACGTGGCTGGACTGTAGTGCTTTTTGTACTCCTTGGAGCTCAATTTCGATTCTATTGTACATCACTTCCTTCTTAGCCTCTTGTTTCTCTGCTATCTCTAGCAAAGCATCATTCAGGGCTGCTATAATGAAATTGAAGTCAGCTGAGGTGAGGATGGTCTGCATTTTGGTCATAGAAGCTTTCGATTTCTTCTAGGAGGAAGGCTTCGGGGAGGAAACCTTCCTTTTCTTCGAGGGGTCCTCCTCATATCTAGGCAGTGTAACCTCGCATTTATTCTATTCAACTTCAGTGCCATTTATCTCTCCACCATCACCTCCTTCCTCTGGTGATATGGAAGCAATCTTCATGGATGCACTGTCTAAATCCTGAACTTCTTCAGTTTTCTTCGTCGTGCTAGGTCCGGGTGTATCCTGCGCAATTTCTGGACTGTCTATATCAGATAAATCCTTGGTGATCTCCTCCAAGTCCTCTGTTATCTTGTAATAGGAATGAAGTTGTTTCTTGTGCTCATCAACGTGCGCTGTGATGTAAATGAAATGGTGGTCTGCGTTGAATTTCATCAAAGGTCGGAACCTTTGTAAAGTATTCAAAGTTATGTGAGGTGCAGACTATATGGCTACCTTCAACTGGTTGTAGTATGCGTGAAATACATCATTGGACTTCCATTGTTTATTCATGTTGCTTGAATACCACAGTGTGTTAAAATTCACATCCAATGGTTCAAAGGGCTCGATGTTTGGGAAGGTCGCACCTTCTGGCATCTCCTAGGCAATGAAAGTGATCAGGATCAATAGCCAGCAGAATTGAAATTTGTACCCTTGACCTTGGGCTTCTCTGCAGTCAAGTTCTAATTGGTTCACCAGGTACTTCACCCAATTCATTTGTAGGCCCTCCGCGCACTTCCCTGCGATGTCGACTACAAAACCAGTCACTTGGGTGGATCGATTCTTTCGTATTAACTTTCTTGTGATCAATTGACAAGAGAGGCGCACTGCGCCACTCTGGATAGAAGCTACCTTGTAGCCTCACGTTCCTTTCTCGACATCACCATAGGTGTCCTTGATCCTTTGAGCTAGAGCGTGATCCATTGTTTTTCTAGGATAGAAATCTTGTGGGTCAGGGCCTTGCATACTTAGCCTAGTGATCAGATTTATCAACGTCAGATCCACTATTATGCGATGGTTTAACCATATATAACCTCCATGGTAAAAAGATAGTAGAAATTTGACACATGAATTCACCTCCTGGTGGCATCCAAAGTGCGGAATCTTCATAATGTTTAGCAGGGTGGATTGTGCAAGGTTATGGGTCCATGACTGAGGGACGATCTTCGAATTCTTTCCCTTTGTTCTGGTCAGGTACTTATGCAAGACGAGCATGTTGTAAAATTTCTGGTCGCTGAGGTTGAAATCGCTAAACTTCAACGCTGCAATCATTTCTTGGTCTACGTGAACTGCACATATCCCCTTCGGGAGGTATGCAGTGACCAAGGCATACTCAAAATATATAGGTATGTTGTCTCAGTTTACAACACCGCTCAAAGGTGGTATATAAGTAGGTAATATTCTCATAATCAACTTAGCATTTGTGAGATCATCCATGTGCTTAGTTTGTTTCTCATCTGATGGTCGGGATAGTCCGGATCGAGTAGTTGACGAAGAGGCTGGCAGTCCTTTCGTGGATGATGCTTGTACACCTGTTGATAATCCTCTCTCTGACATGACTCTTTCAGTCATCAGGTCAATCAAAACTTCCTCAACAACTCTTTTTGCAACGCTCAAATCATCTGACATACACGCTCGGGTTTAACAATCTCAGGTTCAGGGGGGCTATCTTAGACACAGTAATGAGAGAGAGAGAAGAAGCATGATGATCACGTTATAAACTCAACGTAGTCTGTGGGCTCAAACTCTCAATTGGAAAAGTGTTCTCGGTGCATGGCGCGGTGGGATAAATAGGTAACTCGACAATGGATCGCTTGCAATGGGTATGAGGTCTTCATTAACTCAGTTTTGTCTATTATGGCACGGTCTCAACGGTCGGATGGCATCCTGCTTGGCCATAAATGGTTTTCTATCCATTTGGAGCATTGATCTAACGGTTATAGTGTTCCCCAATGGCTATATTTCTTTGCCATGGCGAAGTGCCATGTGTTGTTGTTCCGATATCCCGACGAAGCTCCAATTTTGAAAATTTTCCTTCTGTGAGGTTCCCTCTGGAACTTTCTGTAAATTTTCAATCTTATCCCTCTTCTTACTTAGCTTTCTAGCCTTCTTTCTAGTGAGCTTCATCTCAGTATGCCTTTTTCCATTTTGATTCTTATCTTCTCTTAACATAGTTACTTCGCACTATTGAAATTCTTTCCTAGGATTTAGGGGTAGTACCTCTTCTTTGTCTAGGATAAGTACTTCAGTATTCTATTGGTCTTCTAATGTTATTGCAACTTCTACATCTGGGTCTCTAGTGTTAAATAGCTTCGATATGTTCTCTTGTTCTGCAATCAAGTGTGTGATCCTTCTAGTCATGAATTCTTTTAGCTCCTGCTTATGTTGTTCTAACACTATTTCTTATTCTTTCCTTCTATCCTAGTCTCTTTCAATCTAAGGGTTGGCTAGTAACATGGTAAACGGGGAATTGTCTTCAATAAATTTAATAATCTCAAAATATTTTTCTGTCAAAGTTCCATTAACGTGCATATGTACATGAGCGAGATTCCCACATAGGTTTACCAATTTTCCTCTGAATAATCATGTTCCTCCTAATGAAGGAATCATAGAAGGCTTCCCTATAGCTTCCCAAGTTATCTTTGTCATGATATTCACCTGTGTTTCCTCATCTAGAACATATTCAATGTCGAAGTCTCCTATTCTTGCTTCGATGCATTCTTTTTCTTTGAATATCCCTGAAAAGATGATATGTGGGTGGTCATTCAGGGTTTCTTTCATCTGTAACAATAATTTCTCTGATTCTTTTTTGGATTCTGCCATTTATGGATCTGCCTTAGGGTTTTCCCGGTTCATATTCATTCTTTCAACTTTAGAAATCATTCTATGGCATTCCAACACTTCATGGTCCATAGCTTTGCAACAAAGACAGCTAGGTCTTCTTCCAGGGCATTCCTTAGCAAGATGTCCTGGTATTCTGTAGCTGTAATAGAGGGTTAATCCTCTCTTTATTTTAAATGATCCCCATCTTCTCCTATACTGTGCTCTAGGAGCATAGGATCTAACCTGCGACAAATTCTCTCTAGGATCCAACATCCATTTGTTAGTCCAAACATTCTTTCTATGCATATGTATAACATATCTTTCACTATTCTTGTTAGATCTATTAATATCAAATCTTCCTTCATCTATCAATACCCTAGTTTTTGAACTAGAATAGACTCTATTAAACATACCTAGATCCATACTCTAGAAACAAAAATTTCCACTTATCTTACTTCTACAAAGCACAAAGCTTCTAGATCTAAAACTTTTTACTATTCTTACCTTTATCAGAGCACAGAGCTTGCAGATATTACCTCTTTTAATCATAAATTCAAACTTTTACCTTTATTAGAGCACAAAGATTTCATATCGTGCTTCTCTCCTTCATATCCAAATTATTTTCTTCAAATCGAGCTTCTTTCTTTTACCACATATCTTTATAAATCAAGTAGAATACAGCACACTAGAGCGACAGATCTATGCACAGAGCTTTGACAACTTCAGGATGAATCTTTGCACAAAGCTCCTTCTTTCTCATTTCCCAACAATCACAGTTTCAGGTCTCGGCAACATAACCATTTGTTGGCATAGGGTCAAACCCAGGGTTCAATGCTACAACAGTGCACCAACAAAAACCTAACTATCGACCCTTTTGGCAACACCTGCGAAGCAGATGAAGTCTCACCCGAGGTAGAGTCAGGGGTGTTTGCGAGACTCAGGTGTCTGCAAACTTAGCTGGGACACAGATCTGTGATTATGATACTTAATAGAGCACTTAGCACCGTCAGATCCTCAATATGCAATCAATACCTACTTCACTGATAAAATAGAGCTTCCAGTATTCACACTGATCTAATTTAGTTAAGTACTTAGCACAAACAGATGGATCAGATCTAGTGGAAGCAAGCACTAAGCTCATTCATAGAAGTCAGATCTAACATTCTTACACATCATTAGCACAAAGCATGAATAGATTTATCTATCTCTATCAAAGCACTTAGAAAGAGATTCGTAGACACATTAAGACAAGCACAAAGCATAACAACATAGTATTTACGTGGTTCACCCCCACCCTGGGGCTACGTCCACTAACTCTTCTTCTTTATTGTCTTCAGTAAATCAGTTACAAGCATAGAGCCTCAAAAACCTTACTCCGCAGGGGACAGAAGATCTGCGCAGCTCACTAGATCCTTCTTCCTTGCGTTACAACACTAAGCCTTCCAAAATCTGCTACAAGGACCTGCACTTAGCTCTTCAAGTCTCTTACAGTCATGCACAAAGCACTTATAGACTCTAATTGCATTTAGCATACATTCACATCACATAGATGCACCACCCTTCTATCTAGCCTAAGCATCTATTTATATATTACAAAATAGGCCTAAACATGGGTAAACCCATGGGTCAACATCCCATTCCCATTACATATTCCCACATCCCAAAAAGGGGCCAAGATCCCACGATCTCTGCTTCATCTTGGGATCCTCCTTCGACAGGTTGTCGAAGTCCAAAAATAGGTCAAGCTTGACCAGATATCAACAAAACCTGGTCAAGGGCCAACACTACTATAGTTAATGGCACCCATTCGACTCATGCAACCTCAACATTTGTAGTGTCAGAGGCACCTATCATCATTATTGCCCATCTTAAATTGAATGCTCAATCCCTTGCATTGAACCCATTTGGGTCTCTTGGTCACTCACCAAGTTATAATGTTCAGTCCATTCTTATGGCCTCTAGTCCTTTTTCCTATGGTATGTTGAATTTTACTTCGCAGTTTTCAAACTCCATCATAGTTGTTGGCCCTAATGCTAGCATTGGCCTTGGGGGCACTACACCTCATTATACTCTTTTTTCATTTGGTGGTTCTCAAATCCCTCAAATGACTCCTAATATGGGAGGCATTCTTGCTTTCAATCTCGGGTCTAACCCTCTTTCTTCTAGGTGGAGCAACCAACTCGGTGGACAAGCTTCTGCTCAACTTTCACCCTACACTCCTACCTCCTTGGTGTCGATTTCGACCAACACATTTGGCATGACGAATCCACCTCTATCCTTCAGATTCACACCCGAAGGAGGTCAGTCTCACACTTTGGGAAACCCCCAACCCAGATCCAATTCAGCTGGGGGCAATTTTTATAACCCCCATCAAAATATTCCTAATGAAATGATTCCCTACCAACCTTTTATGAATCAGCCTGGAGGAGGGTCTTACAATATCGGACAGGGTTGTGGTGCTTACCAGAACCCTGGATGGGCTACAATTCCTCAAGCACAATCTTTCCAGGGAACTTGGGGCCAGATGCCGCAACCCCATCTCCCTTTTCTTTCCACGCTTAATCTGCCAGAGTTGTCTAAGTTGATGAATGACCCTGTGAGTCATGATCCTACATGGCCCCTTGTCCCCACCAAGCTTACTTCAGACATTCTAAAATTTGAAGGTAAGAATGGTGAGTATCTTGGTGATCACGTTACTACCTTTCACCTGTGGTGCTCCTCGAATTCCCTTAATGACGATTCCATTCGGTTAAGATTATTTCAACACATCCTCATTGGGGTTGCTGCAAAATGGTATATCGAGCTACCTAGGGGGGCATATGGGCCCTTTATTCAGATGGTGTTGGTCTTCCTTAACCACTTCCAATTGTCAGTTCATTATTATGTTGGCCTATAACTTCTCTCGACTTTATGCCAGGACACCACCACTCATATCTTGGATCATATCTAGGAGTGGTGTAGACGAAAGAGGTTGATTAATACCTCCATACCCCTGGCATTTCTTTTAGAATGGTTCCTTAAGTCTTTTCAACCTCCTATCTCAAAGGATGTTTCTACATCCTAGGTTACCACTGAGGAAGAAGCGATCTCCAAAGCCTAGCAGTTAGATCTTATATATGATCAGTCCAGGATGTTATATCACATTCTTCCGGACGCACCACGATCAACTTATGACCCTAGACAAAATCATGGACCTCGTGCCAAAGGCATTGTAGGCTCCTCCAATGTAAAATATGTAGACTTGGTGACAAGCCATTTGAACGAGTTGTCTCTAAACTAGTCTGTAGGAGGGCCAGCTTCATCTATATCTTCCAATCCCACTCATTTGGTGGATGTACATTATGTGCAATAGTCGACGGGCCCAAATGGTAACTAGCAACCAAGTAGGAATAAGAAGAAAGGACGCAATAATTGTAAGGGTGGGAAAAATAATAATAAAACCAAGGACAATGGTAATAATGAGAATACGAATAATAATGTTGGAGAGGGAAAGAGAGAAAGACGTAAGGTGAAATTTCCTTGTAAGCTTTGTACAGATGATCACCTTACTCATTTATGCCCCAAACTTGCGGAATCTACGAGGATGTTATCTCTACCATCCATCGCGCTGATGAATCCTTTCCCACATAACCATCACATAGCCTCAATCTCTTCAACTATCGTAAATCCAGCTGGTGGGAGTCAAAACCCATCATTGCAAGACAATGACCATTTTTGTATCAATATGGTTGATGTGAAATTTAATGTAGCCACTCGATCTCACGATTATAGCTCTTCTCGGGCTATACCTGGTCTATAATCTCCTCCTCCTCCTCCAGAGATGCCTTTACAGATCAAAAAAATAGATCCACTGCCTCATATCCTGAAAGGATTACTCAAGCCCTCTACCCATAATCCAAATGCTAGAGCCTCCCAGAACTAATCTATTGTTTCGGAAGAAAAAACAAAACATACAATTTTATAGATGATTTACATTCTATTATCACACAGCATAATGCAGAAATAATAGTAAAATCATACATACAGTATTCATAGGGAAACCCATAAATATAACAACATATACAAATACACAACATGTAAATGGACAAAGGATTGGTACTTATCTTTTAGTTAAAGTACACCAACTACGTGCAGACCTTCCAGAAACCTCCCAGTCGTAGACCATACTGATCTTCACTCTAAGCAGGGTCACCCCTGATATGGGACTAAACTCCATCAGGCAATGGATTCCTAGGCTAGGCAGGGACAACATGAAGTTGCACATTAAAATAGGAAGGATTTCCTCCAAGGAGTCACTTACACCCACAGATCATAGAATCTCATTCCCCACATGCCTATCCCTCCCCAGGAGTGTACAACTTCACTTTCACATAGTCCATCGACTGCTACACTTCCCTTTCTAGGGCTTCAGCAATAGGACGGATCAAGAACTCTCAGATCTCTGTAGCTACTACTGGACTCCTTCCAGTAGAACTCACTTCCTTAG
>ML779853.1:1249895-1285419 GCA_009831015.1 Picea engelmannii
AATGACATGTCACCCATGTGGATTAGATCTTACAACTACTTGTTGATCATCAACTCTTTGGTGTCTCTAAAGTAGAATATTTGGGCCATATTATTATTCATGATAGTGTGTGTGTGGATCTAAAGAAAATTGAAGAAATGAAGGATTTTCCTCTTCCCAAAACTCGTAAATGTTTAAGAGGTTTTCTTGTTCTCATTGATAATTATAGAAAGTTCATAAGGAACTGTGTTATGATTGTAGATCCCTTCACAACCTTGCTTAAAAAAAAATATTTCAATTGGAATAATGTTGTATAATGAGCCTTCCAGGACTTGAATAATGTTATGTGTACAACCCTAGTGCTCACTCTACCCAACTTCTCTAAAACATGTGTCTTGGAATGTAATGCCTCGAGTAAAGGAATCATAGCAGTACTTATGAAAGAAGGATGATTTTTGGATTTTACCACCAAACAATTCTCTGAGAAGCACTTGTAAAAATCAACTTATGAAAAGGATATGATTTACATACTGCATGTTGTGGATATTTTTCATCCATACCTACCTAGGTAATGTTTCCATGTTAAAATTGATCATCGCAGCCTGAAATACTTCCTGGAGCAAAGGATTTCTTTCCCCGAGCAACAAAAATGGGTCACCAAAATGTTGTGATATGAATATGAGATGATTTATAATAAGGGAAAGGAGAATTCAGTAGAAGACGCTCTCTTATGAGTATCAAGAGGAAGGGTCCCTCTTTTCACTCTCTTTCATAGTAGCAATATAGTTGAATGATGTTCGCAAAGAATGGCTAACATATCCCAAGATCATTATCATGATACAAAAACTTAAAATGGAACCTCATCCATATCATGGCTACATTTGGAAAAACTAATAGCTTCTCTATAAAGGACATTTTTATTTGACCAGACAGTGAGCATTTAAGTCATGGATTTTATTTGAACTACATTCCTCTCCTACAGTAGGTCATTCAGGGTTTCATAAAACATAAGAAAGAATCAAACTTTCATTTTTTGGGAAAGCATGAAGAAGGACATCCCCACCTTTGTGACCGAGTGTGACATTTTCCAATGACACAAGGGAGAGACAGTGAAACATTCATAAAATAAAATCTTTACCCATTATTCCCATTGTATGGACTAACATTTCTATGGAATTCATTGTGGGGTTACCAAAATATAGTGATAAATCTATAATTATGGTTGTGGTTGATAAACTTCCCAAATATACTCATATTTTTCCTCTTAAACACCTCTTCAAGGCCTCTACAGTTTCTCAAGTATTTATGGATAATATATTTAAACTCCATGGTCTGCCACACTTGATTGTGATGGATCGAAACCCCACCTTCACTAGCAATTTCTGAAAATATTATTTCATCTCCAGGGAACTCAATTTAATCTCAACACTACATGTAACCCCCAAACTGATGGTCAGTCTAAAGTTGTCAAAAAGTTATTGGAATCATATTTGAGGTTATTTACTTCAAAAAGACAATCCCAATGGGTCTAGTGGATACCTCTAGCCAAATGGTAGTATAATACAACTTATCATGGTGCCACTAAAATGAAACCCTTTGAGGCTATATATGGACAAAATCCCCTATAAGCAGTATCTTATTTACTAGGAGTCTCTAAGGTGCAGGAGGTCGAAAAAACCCTCACAAATTGAGTTCACATTCTCCACTCTTAAGGATGATCTAATCATGGCTCAAAATTTGTAGAACCAACACGCTAATCAACATCATACTAAACAACCTTTTAACAAAGGGGATCAGGTGTTCCTCTAATACAAATTGGGTCATTATGTTATTTTTCATCTATATCGATGCTTTCATAGTGGGAAAAAATGGAGGAATCGGCTTGTAGGGTCATTTTAATGGCAGGTCCTAGTTTGGAAAATTGGGGTTTGAAACCTTTCAAAGCCATTTTGAGGCATCAAATGACATTTGTTGGGGTAAAAAAATTCACTGCTTTTGCTTGGACCTATTAATGCTAATCTACACATTGAGACCTTGCGTCAGTCGGAACTTGTATGCAAAAGTTATGCCTCCGCAAGTTGACCTATCGTGTTGACCACCATGGTACGATTGGATGTCATGTTATACCCCATTACTCATGCATATGGGGATAGCCATCTATGGAATTTCAAGAATATTATAGAAGTTCCAAAACCTTATCACAATTGAGGGTTGAGGAAGTCAAAACCCTACCCCTAGATGGTTATCGAGCGATGTTAAATATCAGGCCATTAGGAGGAGAAGGGGTTACATTCTTTAGAACTATATTTGTTTCGTAGTTGATAAAATCACCTAGGAGTGTTATTTTGAGAGCATAATATAGGAGGAGAGATTTTGTAGTAGCCATACAAGTCACAATCTCAAAGGAAACCCAATTGAGAGTGCCTATTTCTTTGTACTTGCATTTGAAGAAAAGAGAGCAGACCGACCTCACCTTCTAGTTGGGTTTTCTCCTGTATTGGGTTTCCCATGTTATATCTTGCGTTTATTTGTGAACGGTGTGTGATTATTTATTTATGTTCTCTATTTCTCGCATTTCATCTATTTCATACATTTTAAGAAAAAAATTAGTAATTAAAGAATCTGAGATCTAAAGGAAATTAACCTTCACAATAAAGATTTCAGTATTTGGTTAGATCTGTTATGAAAAATTGTCTAGTGGAATATCCACTATAGTTTACCAATCATCCTCCATACACAGCCTTATAATAAGACCTTACTTAAAGAAATGCCCCACCAAAATCTTGATCCCAATTTTTATGGCCCCTATAAGGTCCTTAAACGTTTTGAGTTAGTGTCTTACAAATTGGAGCTTCTTAGCCACTCTAAAATTCATCCAATCTTTCATGTCTCCTACCTGAAAGAAGTGGTCAACTCTAATTCTCTTATTCAAACTTGACTTCCAAAACTGGATGAATAAGGTTCCATTTTGTTGCAACCCCAAGATGTCCTTAACAAAAGAGTGGCATCTCCTCCAGCACACAATACAAAAGGTCTTGATATAGTGGAAGGATACACAACCTGAAGATGCCACATGGGAACCAGTAGATATACTTCAACAGTTCCCTCATATATATCCTTGAGGACAATGCTTCTTTATAAATTGGAGGGCATGTCAGGGTCCTACCAGAACCCCTTAATTAGATAGATAGGTTGTTTTTTTCTATAAAAAAATATTGATATTGATATTTCAAACAAGAAATCAAATACACATTTACTAGCCTCTAGGCCCTAATACCAAAACACCCCATAATATAGTGACTTGTTGCTTGTTGCAGTCTTACCTTAATATTATATCTATAGAAAACCCTTCTAAACTGACAAAAACATTTTCATCATAAAATCTAAAATTGTCCAAAACATAGCTTGAACTTTCCTTAGTTCTTATACAAGTTCACAACAAAAAAGAAGAAAAACTACCCTTCAAAAAATAACTTTTTGCTCAGCTTCCTGATGGGTATTATCCTTGACCTATGCTCGATTAGCACACCTTCTTGAACTAGCAATGCTTCTTTTGAAAGAGTATTTTCCGTGTGATTTAAATCCCTATAAACATGGATAAAATAAATTTCATCAAAATATCCTTTAATCTCTTGAATTATACCCATGATAGGCCTGGCAGATTAGTGATGTTGCTTTTATCATTTTCCTAATCTAGTACAAGTTTAGAATCACCCAGAATATGGATCATTTTCACCTTTTTTTCCAATGCAGCGTTGAGAAAAATCCAAAGTGCATAAATTTCTACTCTATTGTTGGTTCTAAGCCCAGTCCCATACTTCAAAGAAAATGATGTGAAATTTTGAGAAAGGGAATTGCTTCCACTCCACACTCAACTAGAAAACCCTAACACAATCCATCAAAAAATACCCAAGATATAGATTGATATATATTAGGGGCCTGAGGGATCCTTGGACATGATTGTTTTAGGGGCTTCCTTCCTTCACCAAAGGATATTCTGATATGATGAGTGCGTCTTCCTAGATTTGCCTCCAATCCTTCAAAGGACATCTTATTTCTTGATAGTCAGATTCCCCAAATAACATAATATGGAAGAGCCTTAAAAGTATAGACATTTCTATCAACAAGCTAGGATTCAAGACATCCTAACAAGGTTAATTTATCCCAATGATTATGTATATTGAAATGTCGAAATGTTCCCTTCCAAACATCTTTGGTAAATGAACAGTGGAAAAAAAGGTGATCCATTGATTCAATGTCATTCTTGCACAAGTAACACCAACCAAGTCTAGTCCATCTTATTTTGGGTACATTATCCCATGTTAATATTTTGTTTCCCAAGGCTAGACAAGTGAAGATCCTGACTTTTAAAGGACATGGTAATTTCCATGTTACCTTTCACCACCACTTCCTTTCATCTCCCACATTCTCACTAATTTTAGCTATGCAACATAGATTCGTTGTAAGTTTCCATGTTGTATTCTTAGACCAACCTAGTTCATTATCCTATTTTGAAAGGCATATGGCATAGTGTTTAAGTGAGTTGATATATTGTGACTATTCCACTGCCATATCAACCTACAATCCCAAATCTATAGAAGACTTCCAAACTTGTAACCTTGATCCATGAATCATTGTCGTTGAAGATTCTTCTAAAGTTGGGATGCCTCTATTATGAAGGTGCATTATGAGAGGTTCATAAATCCTATAAATAGCACCACATCCAATCCATGGGTCCACGCCTATTTTCACCAAGTTAGTACCCCTTTCAATTTTCCAAGAGACCCCACAATCCTAAAATATCATAGGCTTTAACTAAACCTTTTCGCACATCAAATGCTCCTTTAAATGATTTTTGTTCTTGTCTAATCCATTCCTATGAATCCCTATCCTCCAGTTACTTTCCCCTCGTCACCTTCCCCCACAAGCCTTTGTTAAACAAAAGCCTTCAGAGACTTTTAACTAGTAAACCCTATCCAAATATATGAAAAAAATGTAACCCTCAGCCACCAAACTCTTTTAAAGTGGAAATCCTTGGACAAGAGGAATGCCCTCCTTTTATATAGATAGGTTGCTATGGATTATGACCATATCTATTAAATAAGGCCCATGTAGTAGATATAATGTGAAAGCAATAATTGTTAAAAGGCTTACTAGAAGGTTCTACCTATTAGAAAATTCCTAGGAGGTTAGATAGAAACTATATATTGAAGTCGAAGTAACTTGGTAATAGTGTGTCTTGTGAAGCATATTGTAATTGGAGATATACTCATCTATAGGTTTCCCCCTTTAAGAGGCAAGTGAACACTACTTCCATCAATAAAGGTATTGATATTTGTGGCATTCTCGTTCCTCTATAATTGCCTATTTATGTTATAATCTGTCATTTTTTCTCTAAATTTTTTTGTATTCTATTATTTCCACTCTAAATATTCTATTTTGATCATAAATAACACCATATATATACCCAACATAATATCCATTTTTATGAACCCGGTTGTCTACTCTTGCACACTCTACTCTTACTTTTGTTGGAAGCAATGCCAACAAATCCATTGCTCCTTTTCATACTCAATAGGGTAGAATTGGGACTTAATGAGGGTTTTAAACACCTCCCACTTAGTTACTAGGGAATCACCCTCCAACCTAAGAGTCTTTGCGTCACTTTCCCACCAAGTTTGGACATGGCCCTCCAACTTCATCCAAGTAAATGAAATATTTTTCTCTTCTGCTATATTATGGACACTGAAATAAAATACTAATTTTTGCAACCATTGATTCAATTTAATAGAATCAATCTCACCTTAGTAGGGTTTGATTTCCACTTTTTATTCCACTTTAAATATAGACTGAGACGAAGTGATGGCACCGTACCTTGGTCTCTCTTTCTCTAGTGTTTTTTTCAATTCCTTTTATGGGTCTTCATTATCTCCATATTTCTCATTGAATATAACTTCTAAGTTAGACCTGCCACACTCCCTAAAAGGCCCAAACTTGTTCTATGGATCCACCATGAGAAGGCCCATCTTGTGAGAGATATCATTGACTTGTACTTCTAGCTTCGAAAATAACTCTTCCAACTCACTCCGTGGAGCATTATTGTACTCATCTTCCATGGCTAGGGTTTTCATACTTTATGCCAATTCTTGGATCTTGCAACTTCCCACAAAACCTCAAAGAAAACTACTTGGATACCAATATGATCTGTAAACTATCGTGGATATTCCATTAGAATAGTTTGTCACAACAAATCTTATAATATTGTACAATCTTTTACTATGCAGTATTCTACTAAATATTGCAGACTCAATATTACTAGCTTTAACATAGAAAAGACTCAAATATGTTGAAAACTAAAATGAAAGAGATGAGAAATGACACACCATCTACACAATTAATGCGAGATGTACCATGGGAAAACCCCAGCTAGAAGGTGAGGCCTCTACTTTGTCCTTTTCGTCTTAATTATGAAATGTGAGTACAAAGAAATGGCCACTCATTGTCGAGATGACATGGATACTGTGACCAATATGGCTACTATAGGATCTCCTTCTTCTTCTAATCTCCCTTAGTATCCCATTATTAATGCTATGCTCTCCTATGGAACAATACTCAATACAATAAGAATAGAATCCCTACCTTTCATAGCAGCCCAAAATTTAACATAGCCTGATAGCTATCTAGCATCATGATTAGGGTTTTTGCATGTCTCAACCCCCAATTAATGTTAGGGTTTTGGACCCTATAGAATATTTTTTCAATTCCATGCATGACTAGCTCCACATGTGTGAGTAATGGATGATGAAGTGACATCCACTCGATACCATGGTGGTCAACAAGATAAGTCAACTTGTGGGAGGAATAACTTATGTGTACGAACTCCAATTGAGGTGATTTTCACATCATTGGAAATGTCTAAAAGTGTAGAATATCGGCAAGAGGCTAGGAGATATGATCACAAATTTGCGACCCCAAAAATGATCATTTAAGGCCTCAAATGAGCTCTGAAAGGTTCTAGACCCCAAATCTCCAAAGTGAGACTTACCCCTAAAATGGGTCGTACAAATCAACAGCATCAACTTTTCCACTCATATAGTACCAAAATAATGACAAATTATATGATGAGCCATTTTGGATCATGGAGATTTAAATAATGTGGCAGACCTACCATTTTCTAAAGGGGCTATCCATGACCCTCTAATGCAAGATTTGATCCCGGATGCAAAATATTTAGAAAAAACAAATTTCCTCAAAACAAGAAGAAGAAAGCTATGTTAGAATCTATCAAAAGAATTATCCATATCTAGTTTGATTATCATACCTCTTTCCCCTGATTGTTTATCGAAATGGAGTGCTTCTTGGACCAAAAGTATGTAATCTGAAATTTTCCTTCCTTGAATGAAGCCACCTTTCCCTAGGGGAATGAGATTTAGAAGAAGGTTGTCGATTTAGGTTGCTAATATTTTGGAGAGTATCTTGTAATATATGTTCCAAAGTGATATAGATTGAAATAGGTTGAAGGAGGTGGGATTCTTCTCTTTGGGAATGAGTGAAAGAAAGGTGGAATTTATTCCACCTTCCAATCTCTCCTTTTGAAAAGATATTCCATGGATCATATTTGATGATGGGTTAGCATGCATGATATAAGTGAATAGTGAACTATTTGACCTTGGTGTCTTTTTTCACTCCATTCCCCAAACCATTGCTTCTATTTCCAATTTTTTGTTTATTTTTGTAAGCTTTGTGTTTTCTACTCTAGAGATAAATGAAATAATTGAATTCAACATATTGTCCCAAGCTCTAGAAGACTCGAGGTAGACCCTCTATGTATAAATCATTGTATTGATCATGTGTCACCACTAATATTTGGTCAAATTGAGCCACTCTATTGTTAGGGTATTTAGACACATGGGAGTTAGTTAAGTTCAACTTGATCTAATGTGTCTTTAGCTAAATTGTATTTCTTTGGAATGATTTTCTAACTAATTAATCCAATGGTCATGATTATGTTCTAGACATAAATTGATTTGATTGTTTATCTTCTCCTTGGTATTAATGGTACTTGATATGTGGCTTAGCACTCAATTTGTCCATGATCTCTATTTAAAGAGAATGGAGGGTCGTGTGTTAATGATTGATTGTTGAGAGATGCCCATGTAAATTATTTTCTTTTGCATTCCCTCTTTGATGGTTTTAACCATGTATACACCAATGTACTAATATTTTACCTATTTGTGTAAGTGGTGTCCTTAAGGAGCTCAACCTGTGTGGATATACTCTATTTCTCAAACATAGTATCAAAGTTCCTATGAACACTCACATTTGTTGTTGATTGAGATCTTGAACCTATGTCACTATCTACAACAAAAGACATCTAGATTATATTATTTTTTAGCATTTTGGGGCTGAGTCAACTACCCTAATACATCTAGAGCATTGTTTATTGTTGGAAACCTTTTTTGTTTCAGCCAAACAGGTTTATGTTTTCCCTAGATACGGTCATTTATATTAGATCCAAAGGTATATAGTTTCATTTTAAAGTTTTTTTTAATGTTTCAAATCTATCATTTCAATTTTCTATGTATGTTTTCAATTTTCTTCATTTCCAATCTATGTATGTTCTTGTCCATGTGTCTTGTACTATCTTAGCAAATCAGAAACAGAGAGAAGTGTTTTCTAATATGTGTATTCTCTTTTCCCTGAGCCTTGAGATATATTGGCAAAACAAAAACAAAGAATAAAAGTTGCAATTTCTAGGTGAGTTGACCAATTGCATATAAAGTTTTGAAAAAAAATTGAAAATTTGTTTGTTTTTGTGTGCAATGGTGTTAAAAATATTTTGCAAGCAAAACAAGGGTTTGGGGGGTAAGTACACACTTCGAGGAGGTTGTGACTTGAGAGAGAGAGAGAGAGAGAGAGAGGCTCCATTCTCATTTCTAACATTTGATATATCTTTTGGAATTTACTTTTTAGAAATAGAGGTCTTGAGTTCAAGTCCTTTGTTTTATTAAGTCACTTTTTGTAAAAGCTCGTGCAATGTTATTATAAAGATCCATGCAACTTTATTGTAAAAGTACATGTCACTTTAGTTATAAAAGTGAATCACTTAAAGTCCTAAAGTCACATTATGTTATTTTTTGAAGTTACACTTTGCAACTTTATTGTAAAAGTAGTTCTCACTTATTTTATAAAAGTGGATCACTTAAGTAATAAAATTAACTTATTTGTAAAAGTGAACTTATAGGAAAAGTTAGAGAAGGAGGACAATTTTTTTTTTAACTTGGCACCTTCATCATGCACCCATACCATGTGGGCCAACCTCCATATTCAACGTGGAACCTTGGCTACCATTTTGACTATTTATACTCTTCTTCAAATAGGCATAACTTTATCATTCACAGTCAGTTTTTAGTGTCGTTTTTTTAAAACAACCTATCTTCCATCAGAACAATCAATGTCTACCTTTTTTGCCATTTTACTTTCATATTGTAATATGGCCAATACAAGTGATACTTTGCTTCATAGTTAAAACTAATTCTCAATGAAATCCCATGTTGAGGATTACTACGAAGTAGAGGACTGTATTGAGTTACCTTGGAAACAAAAATTGCCCATATTCAACCATTAAAGAGAGCAAAATGGGACAACAAAAAATGACGAATCATGTGGATTGATAAGGATGTCAATCTTGATCGATTTATATTTCACCTTCAAGGGATTGAGACCCCATATGCAACTTAACAAACGTTGGAAACTGTGTTTGGTAAACACAACAAGATTCAATCCCACCAGTGTGAAAAACAATTAATTGGTTTAAATCCTAGTGATTTGCTTTGCATTGAGGATTTTCTATATAAGTTTAAGACACTTAGATCGACTTTCACTTGAAAAATGTAAGATAAAAAAGGAAGATGATCAACTTATATATGTTATTATTGTTAAGCTTGGTAATGCCTATTCTATTTTTGTATCTACTTTTCACTCTATCATAGAAGCACTTATTAGTCAAGGGGATACTTACAAAATGCCCTCCTTTGAAGCATTTTGTGATTCTCTAATTAGAAAGAAAGATAATCTCTTGCACCTTGGATTGATCAACAACGCATGTAGTACATCTAATAAATCCTTAGAAACACAATCGAAACAAATCCATAAGCTTATGAAGAAGCAACATCCTTGCAACAACAACAAAACATGGGACCCAAACCCTCCCAACCAGCCGCTACTCCCAATGGTGATAAAGGAACTAAATCAAAAGGCAAGAAGACTAAGAGACATTGTATGTTTTGTTGGTGAGATGGTCATGTGGAGTCTAAATGTTTCAAGAAGATGGAAGTCCTAGACGTTGCAATGAAGAAGAACGACAACAATATTGATCCTCCTTCTAACTCTTCTTCTCGTGGATATGCACTTTCTATGTATGGTTTTCTTTCAACGCAACATGCACTTCTACTAATAATGAATGACTTGCCAATTCTAGAGAATCTTATCATATTAAGGATAATGACATCTTTTTCTCTTAATGAATATAACACCAAACAAATATGTGTTGGTGGTGATAGATATCTTAGTGTCATAGGGTCTAGAACAATTCAGCAATATGATAGCCACTTTAATGATATATTATGTGTTCTAAGTCTTTTCTACAACCTTCTATCAGTGTGTCAAATTATTCATTCAGGTGAAGGTAAAACAATAGAATTTTCACCTCACCAAGTTGTAATCAAGGATTTAGAGGATCCCAAGCATGTCTTAGTGACTACGATTGTTGATGATATTATCAAGAGATAAAGATATGACAACTTTGGATCATCCTCTCTTCCATCCATTTTTAGTGCTTATAGTGATGACGTGAACAAACTTTGGCATGAACAGTTTGGTCATTTAAACTATCGTTCATTACAACAACTACATAAATTCAATATGGTGGTTAGTCTTCCTCTCCTTTGTTGCAGAGATGGTGTTTGTTTCGGTTGTGTTCTCAACAAACATCATCAGGATAGTCTTGACAAATGTACCTCTTGGCATACCTCATCCTCCTTGCAACTTGTTCATAGTGATTTGTGTGGTCCACTTCCTTCTGATTCTTTATTTGGGTTCAAGAACTTCTTAACCTTTATTGATGACTTCTCCAGATGAATTTGGGTTTATTTCTTAAAACTTAACAATGAAGTTTTTGACATGTTTTTGGCCTACAAGACCCTTGTAGAAAAACAATCTAGAGACCAACTTCGTAAGTCTAAGAATAGATCATAGTGGAGAATATATTAACAACAAATTTATATTCAAAGTGTGTAGGTTTTCACAGTTCCTCATAATGTTGTATTGGAATATCTGGATTTATAACTATGTAAGGAGTTTGAAAAGTCCAATGTTTTGAGTGGACACTTCACCCATCATTAGGGACTCTCGAATCATGAATAATTGAAAAGAGTGTTGTAGAGAAGCTTTTTAAAGGGGAAAAAGAAGAACGGTGAGGATAGGATGTGAGAAAATAGTCGTTATAACTAAGAATAGAATATATATGCTACCAATTAATAATAAGGTAATAAAAGGATAAATAATTTAATATGAAAAATAAAATAAAAAGATAAAATAATAATAAAAATTAAGAATCAAAGTCCCTTATGATGGTTGGAGTGTCCACTCGAAACGTTCGACATTTCAAACTCCTTGCACAATTATAAACCTAGAAATCCCAATACAACAACAAATTTATATCTTACTGCACTACACAGGGCATTTAGATGCAACAAATTATTCCATGCATACCACAACAAAATAATGTTGTTGAGAAAAAGAATCGCACATTAAAAGAAATGGCAAACTGTATGATCTAATCTAAGGGATTAAGTCCTCATTTTTAGGCAGAAACTATTAATTTTGCACATTACATAGCTAATCTCACTCTCACAAAGGCTTTAAAAAATATAACACCAAAAGAAGCATGAAGTTAAATTAAACCATATGTAAGCCACTTTTGTATGTTTGGTAGTCACGAAGCATGGGCTCACATTCTTGATGAAAAAAGGAAACCATTACAGCCTAAGAATGAGAAATGCATTTTTGTTGGATAGTCTAAATATATAAAGGTTAGACTTATTCAATCTCATTCAACAAAAAATATTATTAGGAAGGATGTCAAGTTTGATGAAGGTCTCTCTACCTATGTACCTAATTTGACATTTGTGACATCTTTAAACTGTGAGCCATCTTTGAACTGTGAGCCATCTTCTATTCCCAAGTTTCTACCAATGCATTATTATAGTTTATTCTTCTTCAAATGTCAATAGTGAGGATAGAAATCCACCTCCACCTACTCACCCTCCTCCAATTAATTCCATTGAATATGAACTAGCGCCAACACCACGGCGCCCTAGATGGGTCCACACAACATGAGAAGCGACTAGTGATCTTGTCAGTGATATGTTTGCATTTCCAACAAGCCTCCTCTCTTTTATCTCAAATTTAAGAGACTCGTGATCCAAAAACATTTGCAAAATCTTCTAGCCATCTAGATTGGGATGCATGAATCAATGAAGAATATCATTTGTTAATGGCGAACGATACTTGAGATCTTGTGCCTCTTATGAAAGGAAGAAAACTCGTCAGATGTAAATGGGTGTATAGGACTAAGTATGCAAGGGATGGAAGCATTGAAAGACATGAACATTGATTAGCTGCCAAAGGATTTTCTCAAGTAGAAGGAATTGACTATATTGAAACATTTGCCCCTGTATCCAAAATGAATTCCATCTGCATTGTTCTAACCCTTGCGATGTCATATAAATGGGAGGTCCATCAAATGGATGTTAAATCCACCTTACTGCATGGGTATTTGCAAGATTAAATTTACATGGAAGAACCTCCTAGCTACATTAGAATCACTCCAGTCTTGTTTGTCCCTTAAGAAATCTCTTTTTGGCCTTAAGCAAGCTCCTCAGGCTTGGTATGATCAAATGGATAGCTTTCTTCTTGACTCTAACTTCTTCGAATGTTATTTTGACCCCAATGTTTATACCAAGAAAGTGGGTAACCATCTCATAATCATTTTTCTCTATGCTAATGACCTTATACTTATTAGTAGTGACCCCAAACTTTTAACCCATGTAAAATATAGTCCTAAGAAGAAATTTGAAATGACAAGTTTAGGACATTTACATTATTTTATTGGCCTCCAAATCTTGCAAGGCATAAATCTTGATTAGCTGCCCAAAAGATTTTCTCAAGTAGAGAGAATTGACTATATTAAATTATTTTTCCATGTAGCCAAAATGAATTCCATCTGCCTTGTTCTAACCCTTGCCACATCATATAAATGGAAGGTCCATTAGATGGATTTTAAATCCACCTTACTACATGGGTATTCGCAAGAATAAATTTACATGGGACAACCTCCTAGCTACGTTAGAATCACTCCAGTCTTGTTTGTCCCTTAAGAAATCTCTTTATGGCCTTAAGCAAGCTCCTCATGCTTGGTATGATAAAATGGATAGCTCTCTTCTTGACACTAACTTTTATGGATGTTATTTTGTCCCCAATGTCTATACCAAGAAAGTGGGTGACCATCTCATAATATGTGTTCTCTATGTTGATGACCTTATACTTACTTGTAATGACCCCAAAATTTTAACCCATGTAAAACCCAATCCTAAGAAGAAATTTGAAATGACAAACTTTCGACATTTACATTATTTTATTGGTCTTCAAGTCTTGCAAACCAAGGCAATTCACTTTCCCAATGTATGCATGCATGTAACCTTCACCGCTTTCACATGGAAGATTGTAAACCAACCCCATCTCCCCTTCAATGTGGACTGAAACTCATTGTCACATGTATTGCACCCAAAGTAGATGCCACTTTGTACCATTAGTTGGTATCTTTTTTATTTAACTAGTACACATCCTAATATTTCCTTTGTTGTTGGTCTTGTCACCATATGTATATAAACACCCCATGAGAGTCGTTGGAAAGCAACAAAGAGGATACTTTTGTATATCTGGGGTATAGTTCAATTTGAGATATAGTATTCAGGGGGCACTCCTTTAAAGTTGATTTGATTGATTTTGATTGCGTTGGTGACCTTGATGATTGAAAGTCTACTACAAATTATGTTCTCGGTATTGGTTCCGAAACTATCATTTGGGCTTGTAAGAAGCGAAGTGCCCTTGTTCTTTCTTAGACAAAAGTGAAGTATCAAGCAACGACTAGTGCAAGATAAGAATCTGTGTGGCTTCATGGATTCTTATCTTGCAACATCAAACCACGCTCTAGTGCAACCATCAAAGTGGCATTCAACTCGCTAAAGGTCCAATTCAACATCAAGATAACAAACACATAAAACTACACATGCACTTCATCAAGAAGCTTCTTTAGGATCACGTCCTTGAAGTGCTCTATTGCCAAATAGAGGATCAAGTTGCAAACCATTTCACAAAGACCCTTAATGAAGCCAAGTTTTCAAAGCTTTGAAATTTGTTAAGCATTCAAGAAGTTGTCATTAGGGAGGGATAAGTGCCCTTGTTCTTTCTTCGACAAAAGTTAAGTATCGAGCAACGACTAGTGCAAGATAAGAATCTGTGTGGCTTCACGAATTCTTCTCCTGCAACATCAAACCACACTCTAGTGCAACCATCAAAGTGTCATTCAACTCACTAAAGATCCAATTCAACATCAAGATAACAAACACATAAAACTACACATGTACTTCATCAAGAAGCTTCTTTAGGATCACGTTCTTGAAGTGCTCTATTGCCAAACAGAGGATCAAATTGTAAACATTTTCACAAAGACCTAATGAAGCCAAGTTTTCAAAGCTTTGAAATTTGTTAAACATTCAGGGAGTTGTCATTAGGGGGGGATAGGCTCTAGTGCATCTTTCCTTCTATAGTGCATCCTTCCTTATGTTGTGTCACTTTTGGAAATCTTTCAATCCTATCCCAAGTTGTTCTTAAGGAAGAATGTTTAGATATTTAGACACTTAAGAGATAGTTTAGTTAAATTCAATTTGGTCTAATGTTAAGATATTTAGACACTAATTTGATGGTCATGATTATGTACATAAAGTGATATAATGGTTCATATTTTCCTTGATATTAACAAAGTTTGATCCATGGCTTAACATTCAATTTCAATTGGTCCATTATCTCTATTTAAATAACATGGAGGGTCGTTTGTTGATGATCGATTATTGAGAGATGTTCATATAAATTATTTTATTTTTCCTTGATATATTGAGTGAAGTGGTCACGTTTATTGGATCCATGGACTATTCCCCTTTGAGCGTTCTAACCACGTATACATTGGTATTCTGATCTTCGATCTGTTTGTGTGAGCAATGGTCTTAAGGTGTTTGCCCTGTGTGGATATACTTTGTTTCTCAAACATATGCTCTCATTGTCTAACTCAATCCCAACTACATGATTGTAGATTCACCTTGCAATGGCTTGGTTCTGAAAGAATTGTGTTTTGATTTTCATTTTTTACCCAAAGGCTACGAGATTTTGTCCTCCGATGTTCATCTTCCCTCTATGCTTTTAGCAATGATCCTTCCATCTTTGCTTCTTGAAATCAGTGTTCTCTAGTAACCAAATCGGATTCCATATCCAATGGAATGTCAAATAATCTGGATTGACGTTTTTTCATCTTCTTTGTTGGACCCAAAAAGGTCGATTTGGGCTTCACTTCCTTAGTTTTCATATCCCATATCTTATCTAACACAGAATGTTGATCATAATACTAATAAGATAGGCCACGCACATATTTTTTCCCAAACCTTCTGGCATTGTACCCATAAATGATTAAATTTGAACAGGAATGGGCCATAATTTTCTTTTATTTCATAAATTTTAAAGATTATAATTACATATTTTAAACATTTACTTCATTTTACAAAATTAAATTATTTAATATCCAAAACTGCAAAAAGAGATAACATACAAAATTAAATTATTTAATATCCAAAACTTCAAAAAGAGATAACATAGAAATGAGAACTTCAAAACTTGAATGAATGAATAAAATGAATACTCTTTGACATTCGATAATGACAAATAATTTTTTGTAAAAATTTTATGTTTATGCATGTAAGCAATATGTTTACAGACCATGACCTTTACTTTCAAAAATGTACGTTTGCCTTTGCTGCATTGTTATTGATATTCTTGTACTTGTTAGAAGTCTACAAGTTTATTTCTTAATGTTTTCTCTTCATTATTTATGGATTTCAATCATTGATTAGTGTCATTATCTAGGATAAGGCCATTGTAATTTTTTATTAAAAACATATATGCTCACAATGCTTTGTTTATATTTTCATAAATACTTTTTTTGTGTGTGTAAATCTGTATTCAAAAATGTACAAAGTTCCATAGTTTATAAACGATGAGCCATGGCATAAATGATAAATCATGAAACATCATGATTTAAAAATGGGAACCCAAAAATTATGCAATTCCTTCCAAGTAAACCACGGTTTCCTACTCACTGTATTTCATTGCTCGGGAAATAACTACAATGGAGGGCTTCTCCCTTTCCCTTCCCAAGCCACTTAAATTAGCCTGCACAATGTAGGAAGGAAGCAACCTATCATGAACAAAAGACAATTGAATATTTCATCAACCTCACTGGTAATAGCAATGTCTCATATAACGTCCACGATGCAACTATGTGACCTTTAATCTCCAAGAAATTTTCCTGATCTCTTCGCTCTGTCAAACAGGAAAACTCGTATTTGACTGTGAAATGATTCTATACAAATAGAAAGAAAAAACCTGTTAAAACATTTGTGTCAAAAAGAATACCCCCAGTTAGCATGATCTAGAACGATGCAATCATGGATCTTCAGATGAGACTTGTCAGCTTTGCCAGCATAGTATCATGTAGACCATCTCGATTCAAAATATCCACAGCTCTACGTATGTATTTGTTGGTTTGATGATCATGAAGCCACCTGTCTTTGGTGTACCAAGTGCTTTACGACTTCGTAAAATGAAACAACAATACCAACAGAGGGGCCTGCACGCCCCACACGTGGTCCTACACCCATAAATAGCCCTCGTACTCCACCATCCCTGGAAAATAGAGTTTTTTTCAGGATGGTTGAAAGGGGCCATATAGCCACATTGCATGCATCTTATACCTGAAGCAAGAACCATGACAGGAGAAAACACTAACCTCCAAACCTTCATCAAAGTTTGCCTTGTACTTGTTTTCATTGCTTTCATCGGATCTTTCTGAAAATCAATTAATATGCCATCAGATTAATTTCAACAACAGAAAAATATCAGACTAATTTCAATCAAAAGAATGGACAAAAATATCTATATCAAGTATCCGGAAATTTCATGCAAATTAAGCTCACTATGTTAGAATAGCACAAATTCAAACAAAACCTCTATCTGTCTCCGTGTTTTTGCAACATCCAGAGGACAGGTGGCAGCAGCAGCGATACTTCCAGATATAAAACCGGCTGAAAAATTGGCTCCTAAAATACTCGATCCATTAGCTTCATCCCCTACAAGTCTAAGTAAGCGCCGCCTAACCTGTATACATAACATACCCATTAGTTGTCTAGCACATATATTAACTTGTAACCATATCATAGGTCCATTAGTTGTCTAGCTCATATAGTTAAAGTAGAATATGAAATGAAGGTCTATCACGTCATGATTATCTGAATATTACCAAGCTGCAATCAAGGATGAAAACATCTTCAAGCCAATGTTTAGGGCAGGTTATGGGGAATATGAATTTGCACTGGTGCCATTCAGGTAACAAATGCACCAGCCATGTTTATGTGACTGATGAACAATGTGTTAAGTAAATACGTGGACATATGTAATAGTATTATTGGCAGATATTCTCATTTACTTCCAATCAGAGAAAGAACATGAGCATTTGCAAATTGTCCTGCAAGCACTTGGACAGAACAAGTTATATGCTAAATTAAGGTGTAAACTCTTAAAGAGGCAGGTCCATTATTTGGGGCATACCATATACAAAGAAGCATATTAACAGATCACTGCAAGCACTTAGACAGAACAAAGTTATATGCTAAATTAAGGTGTAAACTCTTAAAGAGGCAGGTCCATTATTTGGGGCATACGGTATACCATATACAAAGAAGCGTATCAACGGATCAAAGATGACTGAAGCCATTATGGGTTTGCCTACTATGAAGAATGTGGCCGATGTAAGATCATTTACAGGTCTTTTCATGTACTATAAAAGATCCATTGAAAGAATCTCCAGGATTGTGTATCCTATCATGTCACTGTCAAAGAAGGGTAAGAAAATTGAGTGGCCACCAAGCTGTGAGGAAAGCTCAGTGGTTTATGAAGCTTCTTACTAGTGCACCAGTGTTCATGACCACAGATCTGAACATAGATCTTGTCATGTACACCAATGCATGTAAAGAGGGTATTGGAGGAATCCTTACCTAGGAAGGGCATGCACTTTGCTATTGAGTCCCAAATACTTGAGGAGAATGAGATGAATTATCCCACACTTGATATATAACTTGTGGTGGTACATACACTGATGACGCGGAACACTACCTCATCAGTAGAAAGTTCGAGCTAGGGACAAACCATGACAATTTAGAATATTTGTTCATCCACCCACACCTATATGCAAGACAAATAAGGGGGTTGGAGTTCCTCAATGAATAACTTCAAGAAAGCACATCAAAGGGAAAAAGAATAGTGTTGCAGATGCACTTAGAAGAACAAGGCACCTAGCCACCATCAGTGCATGTGAGACTATTATGAAGAAGAGAGAGCTTGAAGCTTTTGGAGCAGATGAGTATTACTTTCAACTTTCAAGTGAAGAAGGAATTGCAGAAAGGAAAGAATAAAGTACATAGCAAGTATCAAGGATTTTAGCTGGTTGACAAAGAACCTCTAGCCAATAAAGGTTAGATGTATATGCCTAACTCTACAAAGCCAATGAAGCTGATCTTGAGAGCAATGCATGATGTTCCTAATGGGGGACATTTAAGTTACCAGAATATGGTTGTTGTAATGAGAAAGCAGTATTCATGGCCAGGTATGAAGGACAGCCAGATACGAGTGTCACAAGGTAAAGGCACAACCACAATATCCAATAGGGTTATTGCATCCTATGCATCTTCTCGAATGGAAATAGGATGTGATACAAAGGACTTTGTCACTGGATTATCAATGTCAACAAGGTAACATGATTATATCATTGATCCGTAAACGAGGATCTCATAGCCCACTCGCTTAACCATCACAGATCCTCTGCAGAATTCAAATCTGACCTATGTTCTCAGTCTTCTACAAATTTCTGCTCAGGATTGAACCTAATGCTCTGGTGCTTGGTGAAAACTGCACACAACAACCAGCTGACATACACTATGGATTGTTAAGTGCAACCACAACAAATCAATGTTTCCAAATGCCAATTGATTTCTGACAAAGATGGATGTTAACTAGAATGAAAGGCTTTATGTCCATAAAAAAAACGCTGTTGTTTAGAGTTCAACCAACACTCTGAATTTGTGATGAAGAAGGATTTATAATCTGCTCTCCATGTGTGCAACTCAGCTCCATAACTATGCAATCTGTAAGTGTGCACTCCAGCAACCTTTGTATTATTAACCTTCAGTTCTACAAGCAAGGAATGTTCCCATCACCGTCAACAGAGAGTACATTCCATGGCTACTCGTGTCAATCCAACAGAAAAATAAAATTGAAGTGATGGCGCTCCAACTTAATGGTGCAAGGAGTAAAGCATTCAAGATACAGGAGAATGTGTTGTAGCTACTTGCAAGACTCAGACAGTGATTAAACTTTACATATTATTTCATTTGGCTGTCATTAATTTAATTGGACCTTTGCTTTCTCATGCACAAATGCAAAGCACTCCTCCCTCTCTCACACATAAGAAAACAAATATATAAACAACTGTTTATAGAGGGGATGTGTTGCCTTATTGCACTTCAAGGTCAACCAACAACAATATAATAACACCCTCCAGCACATATAAAGAACAAAAACTTTGTCTAAACATCAACATCAGCCAGAAAAGCTTATGGAAGTCGTTTTATTTGGAAAGGGGGAGATAAGAAAGGAATTATGAATACAGATTTGTGGTAGCCCATTCCAACGTTGATTACACCAAAAGTTTTGGCCTAGCATTTGGATTCTCACACTTCATTCATCAGCAATTTAACTGGAGCATTCTCAACAATTAATAAGAGCATAACACTTTCATTTCCCATAGTATTTCCCAATCAAACTGTTAACACTGGTTTCCATGTTTAAATCTGTAACCTAGCATCTGACTGTTAACTTAAATAAAAATGCCTTATTAATTAATAGCACAGCTAAATTGCTCAACAAAAATCAGCGGAAGCATAAAACACAAAAACCATAACACATTTGCACACGAGATTCGGGTAAATACCCCTGGAAACACCCTTGCAGGAAAACTAGTTCTGTGATGATTTTATTGCTATAAAATCAGGGCTCCCGTCCTGGGATAACGACCCTTCTGAGGAAATACAAGTGCAGCTGATAGCCTAGCCCACCTGGCTGCTATCTCCGTAGCTGCCCCCTGCACTCTTTCCTCAGCCCCTGCCCCAGCACACCTGTGTACTCACTCACTCTTTGTCGACCATCACTCTCCTTAGCTCTGACTTCTAGGGCCCTAACTCGACCCTCTTTGGCAAGCACAACTTAGCTTGCTGCTAGATCACACTTAGATCTCCCTGTCTCTAGCTCAGATGGTGAGAATCACTTGTGATGATAAGAAATGAGGCTCTCTTGGTCTTTTATAAACCCTAGCCTTTCTCTCATTTAATCCTAGCCCTTAGATCTTCTCCTCAAGATCTAGATCTGACGGTGGGGACTTAATCAATCGTTGAGATAACTTAAGTCAAGATCAACAGATGTGACTTAATCTCTCATTGACTTAAGTCATCTCCCACCACTACTAAATAGTCTAAACATATGAAGGCCCCTTTCATATTGCTAGACACCTCCAATCTGAAAGTACCTTCCCGAGCTACACTTTCTAACACTCCCTCTTAGCGAGAGGAAGGTACTAGCACTGGAGTTGCCTCCTCCATGATCTACATCTTTGTCGGTCTCTCCCTTTGAATCTGAGAGACCTTCTCCCTGTGGATCTATATACTCGACATCCCATGTACTGTAGCTACTTCTACCTACTACACTGAAGCCCTCTGAGTATCCCCAGTCATACAGCTGGGACCACTCCCACCATGTGGGTTTGCTAAGGAGAGCCTCCTGCTCTCTCAGGAATGATCCAACTGATCCTCTGCTCCTCGTGGAGCTATAGATAAGTTGCCCCCATATCCTGTACAACTGACCCTCACTGTGGTCGATCATAACAGGTACCCCATAAAACTCAACTCCACAAACCTGATCCTCCAAGGCTATAGTAGAGAGCACATTGACTCTCATCCCTAGTACAAAGAGTACCCCAATCACCCTTAGAGTCATTGTTCCTACTCCCCTAACTGTTGCCATGCTGGTGTGAATCCCACACCTCACGAAGCCCCTAGCCTGGTTTGAGAACTCCTGGAATGCATCCTCCTCTCTAGTCAAGTGACAGGTGGCACCATTGTTTATGTACCACCCTGCTTCAGCCTGAGCCTCCTCCCGGCCTTGCGAACTCAGCCTCCGCTCGCGAATCTGTTCGACCAGTCTCATCCTGTGACTTCGGCTCTTAGCTCCACAACCTCAGGCCCGATTCCTCATCACTTCCACCCAAGTCGTCACCTTTTCTCCACGCGACCAGTTGTAACCTCCTCTGCCAGTGCACGTCCAAACCCCACGCACGAACGTCCAACCACCAGCGTACGGCTCTTTCACTGGCGACGGTGCCCAACTACTGGCGGCTCTAGTCGACACTGCTAGCTGCTAGCTCAGCCACTCTCCCAACTGACTGTCTCTTCCACAGCAGCTGCAACTGCAGCCTTCTCCACCGATCGATTGTCTCCACGTACCTCTGTCGTTGAACTATCTGCCTCTCCAGCCTTGTCGACTCTCTTGCTACAGCTCGACCCTACTCCCTACGATTTTCACTCCAACCACTGCACACATACGCAGCTCCAAACGACAACTAAGTACGCTGCCTTACTTGTCAACTCCACTACCTCGGACCGATTCTGCACACCGAGATCTCTAGCCGCCTCCTCTGTGTCTTCTTTCTCTACCCGATCTACCAGGTGGCCACATGTGCCCTCTGACGAGCTGCCTTGTCTTATCTTCTATGTGTGGTGACTGCCTAGCCTGCTCCACCTCTCCACGTGTTGACTATCCAATCGACACCAGCTCTATTCTCCACTGGTAGTTGTATCCTTTGTTGACACCCTCGTTTCTCCTCGATCGTCGTCGCTACTCTACCTGTTGTCGACGATCATCATTGAGCCCGACGCGGCTTGTTCTCCCACTCAATCGTCGTTTCTATGATCAAACGACCTCAAATCTACATCCGTGACTTTGTCACTGCTCCTCCGCTCTTGCCCAGCTCTCGACTCAGAGCTTTGACTGCTCGCGTAGGCCTCTTCCCAATCGTTTCTTTGCTTTACTGCTCTGTTACCTTTGCACTAGCCCGAGCCACTCCCAACTGCAGCTCCACGTACAGACTCTTGACCATACACACACAGCCCAGTCGTTTCTTTGCTACTCTGTTACCTTTGCACTAGCCCGAGCCACTCCCAACTACAACTCCACGTACAAACTCTTGCTCATACACACACACAACCCAGGATCTTTCACCCAGGCCTAGCTACTACCTCCCACACAGATGCCTCTGCTAGTGGCTCTACATTCCAAAGCGACCACACCTCAGTCGACCCGATGTTCTTCAGCCGAATTTCAGTAACGATCTCAGCTCGATGTTGTTCGTACGTCGTACAGGTCGTACATATCATATGGCTTTCTTTTGTTTTTGGGTTTGTCTCTTTACCCTCTACAGCCTAAAAAAAATGCCGCTAAAAATTCCCCTCTTAGTGCAACATGGCTTCGCCTTTCAGAGACCAAGCTCTGATACCATGTTTAAATCTGTAACCTAGCATCCAATAAATACCCTTGTAACATTTGCACAGGAGATTCAGGTAAATACCCCTAGAAAAACCCTTGCGAGAAAATCAATTTTGTGATGATTTTATTGCTATAAAATTAGAGCTCCCATCCTAGGATAATGGCCCTTCTGAGGAAATACAACTGCAGTTGATAGCCTAGGCCATCTAGTTGCTATCTCCCTAGTTGGCCCCTACACTCTTTCCTCAACCCATGCCCTGGCACACATAAGTACTCACTCACTCTTTGTGTACCATCACTCTCCTTAGCTCTGACTTCTAGGGCCCTAACTTGACCCTCCCTGGCAAGCACAACTTAGCTTGTTGCTAGATCACACTTAGATCTCCCTGTCTCTAGCTCAGATGATGAGAATCACTTGTGATGATGAGAAATGACGCTCTCTTGGAATTTTATAAACCCCAACCTTTCTCTCATTTAATCCTAGCCCTTAAATCTTCTCCTCAAGATCTAGATCTGACAGTGGGGACTTAATCAATCGTGAGATAACTTAAGTCAAGATCAACGATTGTGAATTAATCTCTCATTGACTCAAGTCATCTCCCACCACTATTAAATAGTCTAGACATATGAAGGCCCCTTTCATATTGCTAGACACCCCCAATGTGAAAGTACCTGCCCGAGCTACACTTTCTAACATTCCAATCATTTGGACACTATGGATGGCTACAGGATTGTCAAGGATGCATTGGATAGTGATTCTTGAGCTAACTACAATGATGGAGTATGGAGGGAAAGAGGAATATTACAATAGCAAATCAATTCAATAGCATGCAACCACCACAAAAACACATAGACAATAGTAAAACCCTATGGTGAGTGCATATAGCTATGCTAAATGCCAAACAGCCTCAATAGACAACAAAATGATGGAAAACATGGACATAATTAGAAGGTTTATCCAAACAATTGCAACCGCCAAATCTTGAGAGCCATTGATTTCTATACTCGGAGTAGAATGGGCAGTGGGTATCATACAGTTGTTGTCATTCCTAAAACGCTAAGAGAAATCAGTTTTTGAGCCATAACTATCCAAAGTTACAATGGATATTCATCCTTATAACCATTAACAAAACTAAGAGCAGCTCGTCAAACAAAGACAAGCAGTAGTTTCCTCATACAACAATTACACAACAATCACAAAAAAATTCACCACATGATGAACACAATGTTTACCCTGGAAACCCAAATGGGAAAACCAACATTCAAATGGTTGATCAATCTTATTTCAGCAATCTCTAGTTACATTTCAACTCATGGCACTCCATTCATCCTCCCTCTTGGCCAACAAAATCCCTTTGTGAGACTAATTACAAAAAGATATAGGAGAGCTAGTGGGTAATGGGAAGGCCAAGCATTCCTTGCCCTTTCATTTCCCATTCCTCTCTTTTTTATTTCTCCTATTTTGTTTTTATCTAGCCTTCATTAATTGTCAAATTGCACTTGTAGGTACTAAGTCTTAAAACCATTCGCTTGTGTTGAGATCCATTTCAGATCGCACCCCCTCATTGAGAGGCCTTTTGGTCTCCAAAATCTTAGAGGAAACCAATCTAAATCAATGTACCTTATGCCTACTTCTTTGGAACATGGCTCTAACTCTAACTCCTAGCTACAACACTGACTCTAGCTCACAGCTCTAGCTACTGGCTCTAGTTCTGGCTATGACTCTGGCCCTAGTTCGACTATGACTCTGGCCCTAGTTCCAAGCTCACTTGTTCCCACAATGTAGAAGTTTGTGCATTAACCCTCGAGTCTAAGTAATCTTCAAATCCAAACTCCTCACTCATAATTCATTCCCATCTTCAACATGCAAACCTTTTGCATTCTCAAACTTGGAGATGGTTTATCTCGGCAGCTGATGAAAGCCAAGTCAAATTATGGTCTTTGCTTTTTCAGTGAGATCCCAACAAGCATATGCCATCATGCAACAAATCCACAAGAAAAAGTGCAGTCTTCCTTCTTCTACTAGAATCGATCACTTCCCAACATGGAAACATGGGAACAACCCTCTATTGTTTGCATGTGCTTACCAACACTTTGTCTCTACAACAACGTTGCTTGAATGACCTCCTTGGTGTGCAATCATAGAACCTTCTTCCATCCAAAACATTTGACGAATCCTACACATGTATGTCTATAGGTGACAATCATCAATAGGCTATGATCATGAGGGTGAGGGACTACCTCAAGATTTGGACAATACAAAGACAAGGGAATGTCATTGACCTCCTTGCATCAATCTCCAACACATCTCCAAGAACAGATTATGTTGTTGCAATATTGAAAGCAACAATCAAATCGTCATTGTCCTTAATGTTGGGCATCAACCTACGACCCACATTGTTGGTGACACTAGCCTCCTATGGTGGTATAACTCCTTGGACAACTTGTACACCTTGGGATAGAGATGCAGTGGGCTCTTCATCCTCTTTACTCTTCACTCTCCATGCTCTTCTCTTCACCATGTAGTTTCTAGAGTGAAGCTCTGGATGAAGTCACCAACACTTTGCTTCCCAATGTCCACTCGACTTGCAGTGGTGTAAAATATTCTTGGTGCTACATGGACTGCTTAACATCTTTTTTTTCTCCAGGTGCCTCTGAGTTAATTGTTGATTTGGGGAAGCCTTCTTGCCATTTTTCTTCTGAAAAATAGCTTGGCTTGTGGCATGTGTCTTGATTCTCCCAACAAGATGCCCCAAGATGGCCTTTCTTTCCACAAAAGAAACATACATTGGCATACCAACAACGAGCAGCTCTATGACCTTTCTTCTAGCAGCAATGACAAACAAGGGATGTCTTGCCTACTACATATCTCTTACTCTTTGTCTTCTTGTTCCAATTGATCCTCTTGCCACTTCCTCTAAGTGTTGGTGCAAGCTCATTCTTTGCACTTTCCTCGTCACTTCCATTGTGCAATCTGCCACAAGAAGGATGGAGTGGTGTTGTGTTGCCACCTCCATTCATTACTACTCTTTCTTTGGATGAGAAAACCAATTCTACCATGTCTTTTTCCTTCACAAAAATGATCTTGGTGTTTGTGGCCCTTTCCTCTCTACCATCAAAACCTAGGCCTTCATGCTCGACCCTTGGTTCAACTATAATGGGGACTTAGGATGCTTGTCTTCTCTTGCCTATCCCTTGGTCCATTATAGCCAGTCTACCTTAACAATTTTGAACCAATGCCTTTGGTATGCTTTTTAAATTGACCAAAATGCTATTGAGAAATTTCCAAGGAAGGTGAGCAACGTACCAGAGTTGTTTCAGTCATTGTGCTAGCTTTTGTGGTAGCAATGGAAGGATGTCTTACGTCCCTATGCTCCTGGAAAGCTACCTGTAGCTTTGTTGATGCTTTTTCCTTCTCTTCAAACTCTTGTTGTAACTGAGTCATCATCTAAGTGAGCCTCTCTTCCTACCACATATCCATCTAAATGCCCTTATCTCCCAATTGTACAAGTTGCACTCTGCTCTTGTCCCAATTTTCCATGACAATTGGGAGGGAGTCTTCATGTTCATCAAATCGGTTCTTTAGCAATGCCAACGATGTTGTCGAGGTCTCAAGGTTTTTCTCCATCTTTGTTATGCTACGATCATACATCCAGACCCACTCCTTCAAGTGCTTGTTCTCTTCTTGAAGTTGCACATTGATGGCATGCAGGTCTTCCAACCTTTCTCTGTTTGCTTTACCCATGCTAGGTCTGCATTCTCTTCAAGGTTTTGACAGTTGCATCACAACCAAGGATTCCACCACTTCGATACCTTATGATCCATAAACGAGGGACTCGTAGCCCACTAGCTTCGCCAACATGAATCCTCTACGAATTCAAATCTAAACTTTGTTCTCAGTGTTCTCTGTTGCTCAATCTTATTTCAGTAATCTCTAGTTACAATGTGGCTCATGGCACTCTGTGCATCCTCCCTCTTGACCAGCAAAAGCCCTTTGTGGGACTAATTACAAAAAAGGAAGGCCAAGCATTCCTTTCCCTTTCATTTCCCATTCCTCTCTTTTATTTTTTCTCTCCTATTTTCATTTTTGTTTTTCATTTAACTCTTTTGTTTTTTTTTCACCTTTTTTATTTTCTTCAATCTCTATAATTTGCATTGTCCTTTTTATGTTTTTATCTAACCTTCATTAATTGTTGAATTTCACTAACAGGCACCAAGTATTACAACCATTCGCTTCTGTTTAGATCTATTTTGGATCAATCATGGTGGTAGTGGATAAGCTAACAAAAGAAACACATTTCATTCTAGTGCAGTCTACACATAAGGCAATGAATCTCGCTAAGATATTTATGAATGAAGTGGTGAGGCTTCATGGTGTGCCTTAGGTGATTGTATCAAGAGAGACATGAAATTCATGTCAAACTTCTCGAAGAGATTATTCAACGCATAGGAAAACCAATTAAATTTCAATGTAGCCTATCATCTGCAATCAAATGGGAAAACCAAGAGGGTTAACCAAGTTATTGAAGACATGTTGTGGATGTTTGTCATGGAGAGGCCATCCAAGTGGGACGATTATTTGCAACTGATGGAATCTATAATAATGGGTGTCAAGCATCATTCAAAAAGACAATTTGAGGCCTCGTATGGCAGGAGAAGCAACACTCCAATGAGCCAAGACAATCCAACAGTGAGAGTATACTTGGGCTAGAGTTGGTCGAGGAAATGGAGGAACAAGTTGTCAAACTCAAGAAGAAACTAAAGGCATCCCAAGACAAGAAAAAAAGTTTTGCAAATCGAGTAAAACTCATCTCGATTTCCATGTATTTCCTAAGGTGAAGTCTAAGAAATGTTCACTAAAATTGAGGAGTTGTGCCAAGCTAACCACAAGATTTTTTAGGCCATTTGGGTTAGATCTTGAAAACCGTACTAATGGACCAAAACTAAAAATCTTGTGGTAACTAGTAACTAGGTGGGATGTACTCAAAAACCTCCTCAAGTCCCAATGTTACCCTATCAAGGATGAAGAGGACTAGTGGATTCGATACCACTACTATTAGTAGGGGTTGGGATAGAATGTACCATAGTACACTGTAGGGTTCAAGAAGAGGATCTCTCCCAAGAACCTTGAAAGAGGTCAGCAAATACCCGGGTGGCCTTCATAGCCAAATAAGGAGGCAAGTTATTCAATCCCAAGACCACAAATGAGGCCTATGTGCAATCCCAATACATTGAATCTGATAAAAAGGGGCATCCACGTAGTTAAAAGCAATCTAACCAACAAGGAGCTTTGTACGCCTACCTTCACGTACGCCTGCTTTTCCTCATTTATGCATACTTCTATTATTTATCACCTACCTAAATTCAATCCAATGGCCTACCAAAATATTGCATCTACATTTCTATGCCTGCGATTCGTCTACCAAAACATAGCATCGGTATTTCAACGTTTGCAATTTGCCTACCAAAATATAGCGTCTTCGTTTCGACATCTGCAATTCAACTACCAAAAGCAACATTGTGAGTTTTCCTACCTTTCCTTCCCCGCAAATGTTGTGGAGCTAAACAAACATCCTTGCCCCTCTCCCTAACAGTTGAGTCTTCTAAATCCCTTGCCCTAAATGGCAAGCATTCATACCTCACCCTTGAGTGACATCCTTTTCTAGATTAATTGATTGGGAAAACCAAGAGCAATAGTGTTATAGTAACCCTAAACATAGTAACTTAAAGTGGTGCCTTTACTTGTGCTATGAATATTGTAATGCACTTCCCTTACTAAAGAGCTTAATTGAGTAGAAAGGACTAATAAGGGAAAAAAGATGGGAAAAGGAAAAAAATAAGAAAACCACCACCACTGCACATGTCTGCATGGACCCTAACAACCATTGCAACATTGATGGTCACACCAAAGAAAAATGTTGGAAGTTGCATCCAATGTCGAATACCAAGAACTACAAGGAGCAGTCCAAGAAGAAGAATCTTAGGTGTTCATACCATAAGGGAGATAGAAATCAGCTTAGCTGTGGACAAAAAAAAATTCCTACACAATAGGGAAGAAGGAGATGAACCTAAGTAGCCTCCATCACAGAGAGGAGAAATAATGACAAAATTGTTCCATATCAAGATTCAAAGGAAGAAGGTATATGATCTATTTGATTCTAGTTTGCATGCCAACCTCATTGCAAAGACCCTAATAAGTAAGCTCGGTTTAGAGATGCATGATCACCCTCATCCATACCCTTTAGGATGGGTGAATGAGGATGTCAAACTAAAAATCACCAAGTAATGTAAGCTTAGATTCGCTATTAATGCAAATTTTAGAAGCTGGTGTAGTTCCTCTTGAAGTCTACAGTGCAAAGTTTCATAGTGCCTACATGTCTATGAGGGACGCCATCTTTATGAGAAGGGAAAACAAATACCACTCAATCAAGGATGGTAAATCTTTTATCATCAATGCACATAAGGGGAAGTCTAAGATATTCTAGTAAGTGTTCACCAAGCTAAGAGATTGATCAATTCAAGCAAGAAGTATATAGTTCTCTTCTTGAGATAGAACCAGAAAGACAACAAGTCGATGGGTGTGAGGATGCCCTTGGAAGGATGTATGAAAGTACAGAAGCATTAACTTGAACAACTTTAAAGGCATACAGAGAAGTGTTCCAGGGGCCAAAAGGTATGCCACCAAAGGTTCCCATGTTATTTTAGTACCAAAGAAGGACGAGATTCAGAGAATGTGCATTGACTACAAAACTCTAAAAAAGATCTCTCAAGAATCAGTACCCTTTTCAAAAGTGGAAGAAAATAAAAAAACTCATGAAGAAGAGATCAAAAACAAAACCTACCAAAATCAAACACACAACTAAAACTCAATATCAAGGGGGCGTCAAGAACTCTCATAAAGCACCATTTTAAATATAAATAAATAAATAAGCTTCAATTCAGCTCCGTATCTGAAATTAGGCTATTATCATCGAAGAACATTTATTTCGAAGAAATAGAATCAATACTTTATTTAATACAACTAGCAGACTAATCTGTCATCAAAAATGTATCAGGCAGTAGTGATAATATAATAAGCATCCCTCAAAAAAGACCAAATACTGCATTGCAATATTTGTAATAATAAATCATTTGATAGGCTTCTAATTTCATCACAAAGGACAGGAGGGAGGAAATGACGAAAAGATTTCTTACTGGCTCAAGAGTTGACCAGCAAATTGCAGAGAAAGGTACATCGCGAGCTAGCTGGGCTCCAACTCCAGTCCATAGAACGAACAATCCTTTAACTGTAAGCAGTTGAATCCATAATTTAAAATTCCAGAAGCACAGTTTAGAACCAAATTCCTATTTGTTGCAGTATGCACTGTTACAGAAGTATTCAAGCTGAAAGCTATATGCCAGATAACACCATGGACTGACTAGCAAGTTGGCCACTTCTTTAAAGATACTGTAATAGAAAATTACATAGGCAGATAATGTTATGTCCCAAGACAGCTCATCATACATAAGTATAGAGAGTAAACTGCATCTTGGTGTGCTAGAAAATAGATATAACAAAGATAAAGGAGTAAAGTTTATTACCAGAAAAAGAAAGAACAAAAAGTTAACTAATAAATGTAACCTTTGCATCCAATTCAAGAAGGCATAGATTACATTAAAAATGTAGGCTTCCTCCCTCTATAGAGGTAATGACAACCTGTTCTAATTAATTGCAGACCACCCTATGGTACACAGGGTTGACCTTACTGAAGTGGGATTATGGATCAGTACATAAAGCAACAAAAAACCACCCCTTACTCACCAATTTTAGCGGAAGAAAATTGTCAAAAGATATCTTATAATTGAAGCAAAATTATATCTGAATTTTCCCTTTTAAGGCAGTATTTCTTCCTCTCTAATATAGCAGCTTGCATATTTGATATCACTCTTGAAACCAGCAAGCATCTGTAGTATTTCTTCCTCTCTAATATAGCAGCTTGCACATTTGATATCACTCTTGAAACCAGCAAGCATCTGTACACTAATCGTGATACAAAGGCCTTTAAGTATTCCACAAAGGAATTGTAAGAGCATCTCTTTCAAAATCAGGTACAATATACATGAAATGAAAGGTACATCGCCAGCTAGCTGGGCTTCAATTCCAGTCCATAGCACGAACAATCCTTTAACTGTTAGCAGTTGAATCCATAATTTAAAATTTCAAAAGCATAGTTTAAAACCTAATTCCTATCTGCTGCAGTATGCACTGCTCCAGAAGTATTAGAGGTGAAACCTACATGCCAGATGACACCATGAACTGACTAGCAAGTTGGACACTTGTTTTAAGATACTGTGCTTGAAAATTATGTAGGCAGATAATGTTACATCCCAAGACAGCTTACCACTCATAAGTAAAGAGACAGTAAACTGCATCTTTTGTGCTAGAAAACAGATATAACAAAGATAAAGGAGTAAATATTATTATCGGAAAAAGAAAGAACAAAAAATTAATTAATAAATGTAACCTTTGCATCCAATTCAATAAGACGAAGATTACATTAAAAATGTAGGCTTCCTCCCTATATAGAGGTAATGACCACATGTTCTAATTAATTGCAGACCACCCTACAGTACACTGGGTTGACCTTACTCAAGTGGGGTTATGGACCAGTACTCCCTGTTATCCACCAAGTTGCACTAGGATGGACTTGCAAATGAGCCGCCAAAGATTGAACAAATACTTTTTAAAAATTCAGAGTTCAGAAATCCAGCCAGCCAGTATGGCCCTTTTTCGACTTTTTACCACATTTCCATACCCTGCAGGGAATTATAATAAAATGACTTAAGCATGTGATTTTTGTAAAAGGCTTAGCCACCCAAGGCTTTGATACTAGTAATTTACTCAATGTTTTTTTTACTTGCTAATTATATTTTGCTCTTTAAGCAATCTATAATTTTCAAGTTTTTTCACTCAATAACCTCCAAAGCTGGAGTAATTGTACTAGCAGATATGGCTTGGGGAGTGTTTTAAGTCTAGAGTCCTATGTATATAACCATGCTAAGCGTTATCCTAGAGTCTCATGGAAATGTGCTAAGTTTCCCTTAGGATTTTTTTTTTTCAGTTAATAAAAAATTTCCCATAAAACGGGATATTTTAATTGTAAATAAGTCATAAGTTTAAAAAGTGGTACTAGGAGGCATTATATGCCTTGGGGGTATTCGTTTTTACACTAAGAATACCCACTTGACCTAAGTATCCACTTTGTGAGTGAAATTAGTGATTTTTAATCACTTAAATTAATTTTACTCACAAAAATGGTCATAAAAGATAAATAAAAGGAAAAATCAGCAATCCTTAAATCTAGGAAACATGTCTGGGACATGTTTTCCTTGTTGCTATAGTCTACTCAAGTGGTGGCAAGTTGTCTCAAGTGAAAAGCTACTTGATTGGAAGAGAGTTGTCATGAGTTGGACATCCAAAAAGGAAAGGCACACTTTCTTATTTGGTCACGCTTTTTCTCTTTGGAAACATCTTCCTCATCCTTGAGTTGAGTCACCCTTCTAAATGGGAAACATTTCCTTTCACGTTTGGGGAAGGAAACATCTCTCCCATGCTTTAGAAACATCATGCTTTCATGCTTAAGATGACTCAACCTTGTGATGAGGAAACATCATGCTTTTCCTTGGAGAGAACTCACCCTCCTTCTTGGGAAACATCACTCTCTCATGCTATATAAGAAAGTCGACCTCTCCATTGTAAAGGAGTTGGAGTTTGGGAGAAGGATTGAGGTTGTATACTATTGTAATACTTTCATTTGGAATTAGGAAGTCAAGAACGTGTGTTATACATGTGTGTGGATGCTTGATGTCATTTATGCTTAATCTATGAGGTAATACCTGCCTAATTTCTTCTTTTGATTTGTTAATTTGGCCTTTTGCAGGGTGTTATCACTCTATAGGATCGGATTTTATCTAGCTTGTTGTTAATCCTATTGTTCATTTATATTTAGAGACTTTGGTTTGTATGCATGTTTCGGTTAACTAACATATTCTTCAAGTCTCTTTTGTAGGTGACACCAATTTTTGTTAACAAATTTTATTGCAAGATTTTAAAGCTTACAGGTTCTCATAGCTTGGAGTGGTGATGGAACTGGTTGTTGCTTCACAACTTCAAGGATCTAAAAACTTAGTCCCTCTTTAATCCATCTAAGGATTACAAGCTATTCTTTCTCTCTTTCTCAAAGAAATTCTACTTTCCTTTTGGTTACTTCATTGCATGCAAATGTTAGGATCTAAAACTTAAATCTAAATCTTTGCTATCTTACTTTGCATGCATAGCTTAAGTTAGATCTACTTTTACACTTTCAAGTTTTATATAAAGTTTAGATCTAGCATAGGAAAAGGTCTCCTTTTAACAAGTTTTCCTCTAAATTTTTAAAGGTTAAAAAGTAGTCCTTTTTCAAGAGCTTTCTTTGAATATTTGGCAAATCTAAGTGCCTTTAATTTGTTGTTTTAGAACGACAATCAAAGACCCTAAGGAGGCAAGCTTTCTAGCTTGTTTTCCTTAGTTCCTTTTTGTACTTTTTCTTTAGCATTTTACTTAGAATTTTTTGAGTTTTACTAACATAAGTCCAAGACACTTCCAAAGTGTTTTGGGGCATCTTTTGTCATCGTTTGCTTGTTGTTTTATGCAGGTTTGCCAACAGCCAAGGGGAAATTTTGTCCGTTTTGGGCAGATTTGAACTTTTCGGGAGCACCCTCTTGATCAATAAACTCACTGTAAACTTTGTAAACACTAGTGACCCCCCTAATGAAAGGTCACAAGTCATCCCAAAAAAGAGTTTTGTAATTTCATTAATAAAATTAGTGGGGATTGAAGGTCCCACTCAGCTCCCACTCTTCAATACCCCAGTGGGGAATGATGTTTTGGTGATTGTCTCAATTCTTGCAATTTTAGCTTAGATTCAATTTTCACATCTAAGAATAAGCTAAAATTAATCTTATAATTCATCACACAGCACTACAACTTTAGTTAGATTTCAATTTGGCAAATAAACTCGTCCCCTCAGCTCCTCGCAAAAGGCTAGACAATGTGGACAGTGGCTTAATTAGAAAACATTTACTTTTCAATATTTTACTTTCTCTTTAAAACAAACCTTCCCCTCAGCTCCCGATTCCTGTTCTTGACCCTTCTAGTTCTGAGCTTGCCTCGACTTTCTGGGAATAAGTTTCAAACACACCAGGTTGATCAGTGTGGATTAGATTAACTAGGACAATCCTTAGGAGTTATTTTTGGTATGGAAATGTGAGAAAATTTGTGTAAGAAATCCGATGGAAACTTTGAGGGATCACACCATCAAATACTCCTTATAGAAGGAATCACTCGACAAGCCATGCTTGCTACAAGACAATACTTCAACACATACCCAATAAAATGATACTCATGTGTATTTATACTTTCTCATGAGTATTCCTAGGGGTCTTATGCCAACTATCCCTTATTATTATATTCTTTCATTTTAATTACATGATGGGCCTAGTATTTCCTTTTAATTACACAGTGGGCCTATTCCAATATTATGGCAAATTTACATTCATTATCCCCTTAGGTACCCCATATTATCCTCCCTAGGTACATTACATTCCAACCCCCCTTGGCATTTTTCACCCTTGAAACATGGGAAAAATCCATATACTATTACCTACTAAGCAATGTAATCAATTTGTACCATGCACAAGCATCCATCCTAATGAAATGTGGACATGGGGTCCAACTGTGGCCTTTCCTCGATCTTAACTCCGGTTTCTCCTTGGGATCCATGTCTTCGCTATGCTACTCTGGTATCTCCATGCATTGCTTCTAGTCCTCCATGTGCCTCCATACTGGTTTCCTCTCTGATTCCATATTAATCCATAGTAATTTTGTTGACACCCATCCCCTTGCCTTGACGACTATTGTTTCTCTAAGGGGTGCAGGTGGCGATATACAACAACCTTAGATATTGATTCTTCTTTCTTTGACTCTTCAACATGTATTTCCTCAACTTCATCTTCATGTTTATGCTCTTCCTTTGGCTTTTCGTCAATTGCTTATGTAGGCTCTTCTTCTAACTCAACCCTAGACTCTTCATCTGATGTGTCATGAGGTACTACAATTTGTTTACCTGTAAGTACTTTTTCATGTGCCTCCTTGGGCCCTTCCTATTTAATAAGAAAAATATCTTGCAATATAATTTTCTTTTTCTTATACCATAGCTTCAAAAACTTCTTTTGCACATTAATATTAATTGTACTAACTGAGTCCATCCAAAGATATCCCAAAACAACATCCACATCATCCATATTTATAGCATAAAACTCTGAATGCAACACATATTTTGTAATGTTCCTGACTTGGCTAGTCTAGGAAACGTTGCTAATGTGTGTGTAGGATCAAAGGTTTACAGCATATAAATGATCATACAAATAATAAACGCGACAAAGGACTGTCGAATGCGGCTGAATAAACTGACAATACTCTACTAGATCAACA
>ML779853.1:1306126-1316239 GCA_009831015.1 Picea engelmannii
AAGTCCAATGAGGTTGGAACCACTCTCAAACATCCTGAAACAATTAATGGTAATGTTAAAAATTTAAGTAAAAGGATGAAAATGAAAGATAAAGGAGAATGTCACTTTTAAGTAAAAGGATGAAAATGAAAGATAAAGGAGAATGTCACTTTTACTTAATTAATTACCATTAATTACTACCCTCAGCTGCACACCAAAACACCTTACAACTCCAACTTGTTCTTAGGTTTTTAGAGGGTTTTAAGATGAACGCTCCCTGGACGCTCCCTAAAAAACCAGGGAGCGCAGTTTTTGATGAGGGAGCGCGCTCCCTAAAAACGCTCCCGAAGGGGATCGTTCAGGGAGCGCGCTCCCTAAACGCTCCCCTTGGGAGCGCGATTCGGGAGCGGGTTCGAGGGGGGGGGGGCGCTCCCCCGCAGCACTGTTCTGGGGAATGGTCTATAGAGATTTCTTTTCCTCACCTTCTTTGAAGGTCACAGTTCAGAGTCTCGCCTTGCTGACAGCCTTGGTTCCCTTGGGAGCACTGTAAATCCTCATCCTCCTCCACACACAGGCCTGGAGGTTCGCCATTTATCTGTTCTATTCTCAGCAGATCTATCAAACACCATGGAGCACTGAGATTTATTAGAGTTAAGGAGGATATTAAGGATGGATTGCGTCAAAAGATGCTACAGGGCAACCGAGCATCCATTCTCTCTCTTTCCAAATTCAATGAATATAAGCAGCATTGCATTGCTCAAATTGCAGACATTATGAGCACTCTGCTGCAACTTAAACAGCCATTGGTCTTACTTGAGACAGTGCAATCTCCTAAAAAAATTGGTGGAGAATCGGAACAGAGATGCTTACTTGGTGGCCTCCAATCAGAGGATGTCAGAACAAGGGGAGATGAGGACACAGTGATTCAGATGATCGAAGCCATAGACATTGGAGACCAGGAGCCAGCACACATTGACACAGGACTGGAGGAAACAGAGGACTGGAGAAAACAGCAAGTCATCACACCTTTCTTTAGTATATGTTCTTTAGTATAATCAGTTTTTTAGGAATCTTTTATAGGCTTTATAGTAGCAGGAAGATCTGGAAAAAATTTCCAAAGGACATTAGTGAGCTCTGTTTTATGTTTTGGACAAGTGCAAACAGCTTGAATCATCAAGACTTTATACATGTATAACCAGCGCTGTCAGCTTCGCTGCAGCCATTTTTGATAATATATTTAACCAGTTTCTGTTTAAAAAAAGGAAAGCATCAACAGATTGGCAAACAGAAACAATACAACAAAACATGAAACTTTTACGAAGAAACACTAATTTCCAGCACCCATAAAATTATAAACATAAGTACGAGCCTCTCAAATCCTGAAACCCTCATCACACTATGACACTTACAAACAGACAACTCAAGATGTAAAACTAGAAGCGTGAAGCAGTATAACAAAAGGCTTCTCAGCATATTTCCTTAGCAGTGGAGAACATTTAAGCCACTCTGCCATCGTCTATTATACAGAATATCAACACACCATTGCATGAAGATCTGGAGGTTCAGAGTTTAAAATCTTACAATTATTTTGCATGGGTTCAATCTTCACAGCTGACAGGACACCAAAAAGTGTTTTCAAGATTCCTGGAGGCTTTACTCCCATTGGAATCCCTTTCTGCGCCTATTGGGATGAAATCAGAAGTAAAATTAGTATAAGAACCCTAATGAACCCTTTGGCCATATAAATTTGTATTCAATTACAAATATCAATATAAAGATTAAGATGTAAATAATAAATCATGTGTACAAGATGACTAAGAGTAATTTCCATTTGAACATTAGAAGTTAGAACATATGTATCATGCAAATGCTCATTAGCATCTCATAAAACATATAAGGTACATATTGTTATATATTGTAATTTGTCACTTATAAGAATCTATCACGTGTACACAATCAATCATTTGGTATTTCTTGGATACTCATATTTGGTATTTTTTGGATACTCATATGCAGCCCAATCATAACGTCTAAAAGCAGACTAAAAGAATTTCATTCTGTTTGAAAAGTTTAAAAAGCATTTTGTTTCCCATGCCCACCTCTAATCTATCCCCTGATAAAATATGCTCAGTTAATTGAAAGAAAGGGCATCAAAACTAACCTGCATCCGAGTTCTCGCTAATTCAATAGGAGAGCAAGTAATACACGCCAATGACCGTGCTATTGATCCTGCTACTAGTGGAGCATATGGAGTGAATTGGGGTGCATTCTTACTTGAAAAGTTCTCAAGCCAATCTCGAAAAATGTCATAGCAAGGTAAATATATTGCTACCTGATTGACCAAAAAAAACGTATAATCATTTCAAAAAATACAAAAATAAAATATACAAAAAAAATCTCTAGAGATGGGGCAGCAAATCAAACTCTGTTCAAGCAACTCTATCAAAATTATCACATAAGAAAAGGCTGTAAATAATAAAATGTCACATAAATCAAATAGGATATCCAGACATCACTATGTACTGTAGTGTAGAATTACATAATCAGAAATATGGAAGCCATGTGCAGGTCAGCCCACATGTAAAGCTTCTTTCAAATAAATCTGTTTCTACATTTCAGTCTCCTGAATCTCAAAACTGAATATTTTTTATGTCAATAAGGAATTACTAGCACAACCAATAGCCATCATCCAAAATACACAATCCACCCACAATTTCATGCCATACACCATCTAGGCTCCACCTCAAGCTAAGAATCATAACTTACAAACTCCATTTTATTAACACATCTTCCAAATACCATATTCTTCACACAGTAAGTCCTCAAAATTCCACCATATTCTACAGTACTGAAGGTTTGCTTTTCCACAAGAATGAAAATAAAAACCAGCAAATATTTGAGAGACTACTAAAGTATGTTTGCCAGAAGGGCACTTACAGTAGGTATGGCCAATGCTAAACCTGCATTGGTACCTCTCCATAGGCGAGAGAAGCCCTCCTACAAATGTTAATGCAACAAAATTAGAATTCTCTGTAGAAGCATATACCTTCTGAAGTGACAGCTGATGGAACATCAGTCTGCAATAACAAAAGAATCATTTCAAATTGGTGATGAACAAAAACACACCTGTCGAATAATCTTGTAAAAAACATCTAGAGTTCCCTTATACTCAAAACAACTAGGAGGACAAAGTGGAGTCATCCCAAAAGCACCTCCCCGAGGACAGACTGGAGGACACTTCACTTCAGCAAACACCTGTGGAAACAATTTGGTAAAGAAAGGGATCTTGAAAAATTAAACCCTGATATATTCTATCATAGTATAACATGAAGTGAAGGTAAGAACTGAAACAAAAGGCCAGTCAAAAACTCAGAATAATTACAGCATATGCACATCGTAAATTCCAAGCTAAGTTAACAGGTTAAAACGTGAACAAAATATATAAATTTAACGAATTTCATAGAATAAGAAGACTAATAAAGCTTTGTTGTATTCACCAAACAACGTGGGTCAAGAGAAGATTTTAATTTTAGGTTAATAAAAATAAAATTCCCTAATGTTAAATGGTAAATCCATCAGCACTTATTGTTTTCACTTTTTCACTGTTGCAGCTGAAGAAAGGCTCCATGACTGTCTGCAGCTAGAATTGCAGCTTGCAGCTGGTCATTTCAGTCTGGTGATGTAGGTCAGAGCAGGCAGTGCAAGGGCTCTGGAGATGGAACAAATCACCATGAGACTGTGAAAAGACCTATGAAGTTTTTCTGACATGTGACTCAACTGTGGAGCCATTCATGCTCTGAACTAAGTCGTTTTGCACATTTTATGTTGTGCTAATTCAGAAATGTATCCATCACAAAGTAAATACAGTTTAAACAATGAATACTTGAAATAAAATTTAGCTTAACACCAAACATGAAAGTCATCTCACACTCGCCATTTTTTCATTTTTCACTGTGGCAGCTGCTGTAAGTCTCTAATTCCACATGCAAGTCAAGTTGAAGCTCAAAGCTGGTCATGTTGAAGTCATGATGCAGGTTAGACTCTAGAGCAGGTTATGCAAGGAATTTTTTGATTGAACAAACCATGGAGCAAATCATAGAGAATGTTTTCCACTGTAATAGGATATGTTTTGTTTTTCAGTTGAGGTTACTCGGCAGTAGAGTCATTGAAGCCTGTTCCGTGACGCTTTGCTGTTTTCCTGTCATACTAAGGAATGTGGGTGTGAAAATAAGCATTATTGTAATTTGTACATGCTTGCCTAGCATTATGACAATTCTTTTCAAATTTTTGACATTAATTAATTTCTTCAGGATTTTTTGCTTGTCACAAGAAAACTCGAAATTAAGCATGGTAACTTAGATGCTAACATCTAAGGAAACGTGCAAAAGATAGATAAATGAGAATAAGTGAGAAAGAAGAAAATTGACAATTGCAGATGATATGGTAGTTCGCTCAGTGACTGGAGAAATGTTACTACAAAAGTCTAATTCCCTCGATTACCCTAATTGAGAAATTATCAAGTCAAATATCGCATGCCACATACAAACAAATGCAGAGGACTAGATCGGTCTATTAGTTAGTAATGGGGTCACCCCAGCTGCAGATTATTAGTTGAATGTCCCTACTCAACTCAAATTGCACAACCAATTATTGATTACATTAGAATGCTAATTGGAGAGACAAGGACCAACTCAGATTCACCTCATGGTCAATAGTAGGCACCAATCAACTCAAATAACTCATTTATGAGCTATAATGAACATAAAGAGTACAAGCTAATGGCCAATCTGGGAGTCAGTAAGTGCTGCTGATTAACTGGTTAAAAAATTTAATTCTTATAGTGATTATATAGTACAGGCTCTTTAGGCTCTGCAGACCACAAACAACTCTTCTCTTGTGGGCCCACAAAGAATATGCTATATGTGCTCGCTGTCCTTACAAATGCAGTCAGACAGTTTGTGTATAATTGGACAAACCTTTGGGCCCTGCAAACCTATACTGGTTATGTAATGTAGGCTCTTTTGGCCCTGTGGGCTCTCTCTCTCGCTCTGCACTATGCACTACCATGTTTGTCACAGAGAACGAGAAAAGGAGATATTACAATCATCAAGTATAAATATCCAGAGCCCAATATATTCAAAGGGGTAAACCTCAAGTCAAAAGCTAAAAAATATAATGAGTATGGACTAAAAATAAATAAAGGAATAAGCATATCTTGTAACAATGATATCATTTGGAAATATCTGTAAGCAAATATATATCAACAACCCCTTCCTCTAAACTTATTGTTATTATTATATAGTTAGCATGCAATGCAACACTGCTCACTAGGGAAAATGGGGATTAGGCTCTGCATTAGGATTCATTAAACCTGCACCATTAGATAGGAACTATGACCATATCAAAGCACCCATGAGAGACCCCATTTATATGATCGATGCCACTTACAGACATCACTACTGCAAGGTGACACTAGCTTGCTTGGGAAACTTCCCTCACACCCAACTAGAATACTCCCATTACCCATGCAACTCTTTATGCCTCTTCTCTTCCCAAAACATATATATATAATCGGAAGTCATATATACATGTATGTATCCAGCCCAACATATGTATAGACATATTATCTATGCCATACCCGTAGGTAATGCAGTCATATAGGTGGTATATGCACCATTGAACTTTGAATATGTGCACACAATCCACTGACAATGACTCAGATTCAACAATAATCATCATATCATAGTATTAATTCAGAATATCAATACAAATAGTCATAACCATAGTCATGCATCAATGATTGAAGTATTCTAAAGGGTTCTTCAAGTAAGGAAACCATAGTGGGATGCTCAATGAATCATTCATTAGGGCAATGAATTTAGTGTTTATCAATTCTGATTCAGGGTGGGGTATAGAGAAAGATTAACCAATACTGAATATCTAGAAATGAGGCAGAATGTGCCAAAAGGTGGATCACAAAAGAAATCAGCCTTAAAATTTAGATAACAATTAACTGTACAGTGTATATGCATAACTAGTTGCATACTCAAACCAAAACAAGCTAAATACTCAACCAAAACCAGCTGCATAGTTGACCCAAAACAAGAATGGCCCAAAAAAGAGGTAAACAAGCAATTTCACATGTACAACTTCTCAATTAATAAACTATAATAATGCAGGACGCTCATCAAAATCAACATCTGCATAGCCTCAGAATGGAAGGGTAAGTAATGGAGAAGCCATAGTAGAAATTAGACATAGAAAGTAAGTTGCTTACTCGCAACCACTATCATCAACCTTGTTAGAACTCTACAAATCTCCCATTAGAGAAAAATCTAGGCCACTCTTCATCAATGAAGAATGGAGGGATGGCCTAATCTTCAAGTTGTTCTTTCTACGGGTGCACAGCTACATCAAATATTTTATGTTGAATTTATTATTTCATTCCCAACCCGTCCTTTGCCATGCCTAGGACGCACTTGGATGGTGCCATGTTGGGTGCTTGAGAATTCGACAACTTGTCATTATTAGGATTGAAAATTTATTTTTCTTAGATTTAAGAATTTGTTTTTTAATATAGGTGTATCAAGTGTGGTTCCTTTTGATTTTAGTAGGCACCCAAATTGCTCTCTTTCTTAATATGTAGGTCCTTGTCCTAAGTCCAAACATTCATTTATGAATTGTAATTACCATGCGCATTAATTGAGGAGGATTCAAATGGAGAATTTTCATAACACTTGAGGCCTTAACAAAATAAGACATTGCAAGTGCACCAATGTTATCAGAACTGGACCAGTCATCAAACCAGTCGACCCCAAAAACCTGAACCGGACCAGAATAAAACCGGTTGACCAAAAAATACACAAAATATTCAAATTTTGAAAAAAATTATATATATTCATGTGCATCCATATGAATCCAAACCATTATACACAAATATGAAAAGTTTCTCATGTATATAGCAAGGGTGCATATAACCAAAATAGCACCGAGTGCAATCCATCTCTGAACCATAATACATCAACAAAGAGGATCTAAATGGCCTCTAGAGTCCAAAAAAAATCATGCTACAACAAAAAACTACATATCATCAATATCATTGCCTATATTGGGATCATCATCATCAGTACCACCCTCTAAGCATTAAAATAAAATAGAAAAAGCTTAAAATGCCAATGAGGTTGGAACCACTCTCAAACATCCTGAAACTCCCCTTTATCTTTCATTTTTTATCCTTGACATTCTCCTTTATCTTTCATTTTTTATCCTTGACATTCTCCTTTATCTTTCACTTTCTATCATTTTACTTTAAGAATCTAATATTACCATTAAATTTTAATTAGTAGAGTGAGTAAAATGGAGGGGGGAGGAGCTCTTTAAATAGAGTTAGCACTGAGCAGGGCCCCAGGATTAGGTATTGTGCTTGCAAATAACTCAATTTATTGTTTGTTTTTTTTAAATTTAGGTTTTCGTGGTCCGCAGCCATGCCATACGGCACTATACAGAACCGGCCGGTTTCATAGGGTCCCAAAGGTTACGCATTGTGCTTGCAAATAACTCAATTTTATTTTTTTTATTTTGGTTTTGGTCGTCCCTAGCCGTGTCATACAACATCGTACAGAACCAGCCACAAACGGTCTGAAACCCCAAACTGGACCGGAATGGCCCTGAAACCGATCAGACCGGCCGGTTTTGCCGGTTCCAGTCCGGTTCTGATAACATTGGAGTGCACAAGTTCAACAACCAATCACCCCTTAAATAAATAATAATTAAATTCTCATGGAGTCTGTAATACTTGAGACATCAAAACTACTCTAAAATCCTAACGTTTAGATGTTTTTAAAACATTATTACAAGAAAGAAAAAAGTATGCCTCGTGACTACCTCACAGAAAAGTCCATAATTGTCATCTATACGCATATTATGTAAACACCTTAAAAACACTGGCTAACCTTGGAAAGCACAAACAGGAGATGATGCGGTTAATAAAAGGTATAGAGCCATGCAACGTGATCCACTGAAAATCTACAAGTTTTGGAAGTCGACTCAACTCAGCCCCAAAACAAGCTGAGCTTACTTGGAAGGGCATGAATTGGTCAAACACACCATTCCTTTGAGTTTGACAAATTTTGACCAACTCTGACCAAGTTTAGCCAAGTTTGTCTATCTTTTACCAAATTTGACCAAGCTTGACCCTGTTTGACCCACGTTTTCATTTTCAACTTTACTAAGTTGCACAAGTTTCTGGAACTCTCAAACTTCCAGGGTACAACAAAAGAATATTCAAAAAGAATTGAAATTTCTAAAATAAGTCCAAAAATTATTCAAGATTCAAAAAAAAAATCTACATAGGATATTTTAAATTAAACATGAATGATGCAACAGAAAAAATAAATTTAATGGCCATTCTTGATTTGTAACACTTGAATCTCCAAACCACCAAGACGCAACCAAACAACGACATATAAAGCAGCTTCAAACTGCACTCTTTTTGCCTCCAAACAACACACTCTCTGGCAGCCTCCAAAAAATGTAAAACAGAACAGCAGACTGACAGCACACTTTCAGCTCCAACAAATGTAGGAATGAATAGAAACGCTGGGAAGGACTCCAGACAACACTATCTCAGCTCCAAACAACAATGTTTAACCTCGTAATAACAATGTCTCAGCTCAAAGATTAAAGGATGAATGAAATGGTTGGGGGCCATTTTCATGAAAATCCATAGGTTTCTTTAAATGTTTTTTATTTATGTTATTGGCCAGGCTGGGCCACAATGGGCCCACACTAAAACAGGGCTGCTTCAGCTCCCTTTTGGGACTGTCCATTTGGGATTTTCGAGTTATTCATGAGTACGAGTCATGTGACTTTGGAATGGAGCAAAAAAACTGTATTCTCAAACAAGTCACCAAAATATTAGGTACAGCGCCTTTACAAGAATAGCATGGAGGGCCTTCAATTAATGGAAAGGCATTTTTGAACATAAAATTTTCATATTTAATTTCTTTCCCTCAGGAGAAACTCCAATAAACACATTGGCATTGGGTGCCCTGTATTACTGTTCATTACCACCAGTAAAAGACAGTGATTTAGGTGTTAAATTAGTTTTCATCATGGAGATTGTCAATGCTTCACCTTCTCATTTGCATGCTATCAGTGGAGCTAGTGAAGAAAATAGGGAATCGTGTCCGAAGGTTATTACCAAGCATGTCCAATGCCCCTGTAATTCACATTGGTATTAAGCTTTACAACAGAGCTTCTGTAAGTCTTTCCATTTAAACCCTAGAGGTGTACATTCTTGGTCAGACTCATCAAGAAACGATTATCCACACATGCAAGAATATTGAGAAGTGAATGTCTGGTGAGTTACCACCACATACAACATGACAAAAGGATAGCTCATATTTCAATTTGCCACTTCTGCATACACATTAAGCTCTAACTAGAGATCCTTGTATATGGTAAAGATGAATGGTGCTCTCTTACATCAGGCCGCCCGCTTCCTATTGTAAGAGTATATATTTTTTCCTATTTTAATGGAAGACATTATAATGATTTAAGGTAAAAAAAAGGAATATGAACAATAACCAGGATGCGAGAAAACCATAGTCACAAGATACGGCCATATTGGTATTTGCTTACAGAAATTAACAGTAGTGTGAAATTCAGCAAATTTGCGGTACAGGTATGGTAGTGTCAACTTACTTTTGATAGTCTTTGATAATATACCCCATGTCTTTGATACCCATGACCCATAAACCAAAAAAAACAACCCAAAAACAAAATTCTTCTAAAATTTAGAACAAAATGTATATTTTTGTATCCATGAGACGTATACTTCCGTATAGGAGACATACTGGATTTTTTCTTCCTTGCGTATTTTTTCTGTACCAAATTGTATCCAAATTCATATTCATATTCAAATCTTGCTACTATACAGAAAACCATGCATGGACTTCGCACAAACTTAGAAAATTGAAAAATGAGAACGTGTCCAGCTCTATGAATCCTTGACCCATTATATATCTTTGATTACCAGTTTGGCTTCTGGTCTCTGCGACCAAAAATAATGCAAATTTTAAATATGGCACTACAGCAAAGTTGCTCAAAATTGCCAACCCTAAGTCCATGGGG
>ML779853.1:1319797-1331103 GCA_009831015.1 Picea engelmannii
CCCAAATGTACTTATTCCTTCTCGAATAAGTATCCTCACATATCAACTCAACTCAATTCAGAGAGGAGTATGATCTGGAGAAAGTTTGTCACACATGGCACTCCATGTGGACTTCTAGAGGCTACACCCTCTAGAAACACTAGAGTCAACTCCCATAGTGTATGACGTCAAGGGTCAACTCCCTTGACATGTCCTCATGTGCTCTCCACATGGGACGTTGGGTTATAAGCCCAACTGCGCTTATTCCTTCTCAAATAAGTGTTCCACTTATCCCTTCTCGGATAAGTGTCCCCGCAGATCAACTCAACTCAATTCACAGAGGAGTATGATCTGGAGAAAGTTTGTCACACATGGCACTCCATGTGGACTTCTAGAGGCTACACCCTCTAGAAACACTAGGGTCAACTCCCATAGTGTATGACGTCAAGGATCAACTCCCTTGACATGTCCTCATGTGCTCTTCACATGGGACGCTGGGTTATAAGCCCAACCGCACTTATCCCTTCTCGGATAAGTGTCATCACAGATCAAATCAACTCAGTCAGAAAGGAGTACGATCTGGAGAATGTCTCAGGAAGATGCAAACATCAATACTCCCTCTCAGCGAGGGAGGCATTCTCTGCCACGCCAAGTCTGTCACGAAAGTACTTGAACTTCGTCTTGGTTTGGTAAGAACATCAACAACCTGCTCATCTGTAGGAAGGTACTACACCAATACTTCCTTCCTTTGCACCATGTCTTGGATGAAATGGTACTTGATCTCAAGGTGGTTTGATTTGTCATGAAACACTGGATTATCATAGATCTTCACACAACTTTAGTTACCATAATGAATAATGGTGGAATCCAACACATGTTCGAATAAATCTACATGGAGCTTGTGAAGCCACACTGCTTCACAGATTGTCATACTTAATGCAATGTATTATGCTTATGTTGTGATCAAAGCCACAAAAGTTTCTTTCCTACTACACCAGGAAACCATGGAAAATCCCAAAGTGAAGCAACACCTGAAGGTGTTCTTTCTGTCCACTGTGCTCCCTTCCCAATCAAAGTCAATATATTCCTACCATATCATATCAATATTGGAAGTATATCTCAGACCATGTCGAAATGTGCCTCACAAGTAGCTCAACACATGTTTCACAACAATCTAGTGTGTCTATCTCATCTGACTTATAAACTGGCTACGTGCACTCACTGCATAGCAAATATTTGGTCTGGTGTTAACCAATCAGTTGTCTCAGAGTCAGATCAATTTTGTCAAAATCCAAAGAGGACACACTTAGTTTCTTTAGATTCATCATTATTGGTATAGCCACGGGCTTGAAGTTTAGTATCTCAAACTTCTTCAATATCTCAACTGTGTGCTTCCCCTGACTCGGGAAGATCTCATCAGTTCTCTGCCACACCGCTAGTCCCAAGAAGTAGTGAATCATACCAAGGCCCTTTATCTCGAACTCAGAGGCCAACACATACTTGCATTCAATAATAAGGCTCTATGTACCGGTGAGGAATAAATCATCAACGTAGGGGACCAAAATTAAGGCCTCACCATTAACAATCTTGTAGTACAGGTTGGGATCAACAACAATTTTGTTGAAACCCAAACTCATCAGGTGCCCATCAATCCTCGTATACCAAGCTCGAGGTGCCTGCTTGAGTCCATATAGGGCCTTCTTCAACCTACACACATGAGACTCCTTCTCATGTATGATGAAACCATCTGGCTGTTCGATGTATATTTATTCCTCAATCTCTCCATTGAGAAAGGTTGTCTTCACATCCATCTGATGTAGTTTCCAACCCATGGATGCTGCGAGGGAAATAATTGTCCAGATAGAAGTGTATCGAGTAAAAAGAGAAAATGTCTCCTCATAATCTATTCCCTCCACCTGAGAGAATCATCTGGAAACAAATATCGCTTTGTGCTTCTTGATACTTTCGTTAGCTGTGTGTATCTGACTAGGGATGTAGATCCGATATGTATTCAAAGACTCATTGTAACCCACAAATGTACCCTTTCTACCTAAAGGGTCTAGCTTGATCCTTTTATCCTTGGGTACATATGTATATTAGACACCCCAAATATCCTGAAGTGTCCAACGTCAAGCTTCACTCCATTGAAGGCCTCCTCGGGCATCATCTTCCTCAAAGTCTTATGAGGACTTATGTTATGAACATACATTGCAATCATGGATGCATCTGCACACATAAACATAGATAAATGTTGATCATGCTAAGTCATCTTGGACCATACTTGATATATCGAGGTTCCATCATGGAACCAATGTCTTGGTTCCTTCATCTAACAATTTGAGGCACGCCAGATGAATTATACATCCCCCCTTACTAGTCCACACAGGACCCTCTGGGGAGAATGTCTTGTTATGCTACCTCAAACATCAACACTCCCTCTGGAGCTGGAGGTGACTCCTCCTCTGTCTCTGCTCTCTCTGACACTGAAGGTAGCTCTTCCTCCTTCTCTGTAGGTAACTCAAAATAAGCTCCTTCTTTCGAAGAGAACCCTCTTCCCATGAACCTTGCTTTGTACTTTTTAATAAAGTCTCGTGCCTCAACGCGACCAAGAAGGTCAACCATACATGCATAGTTATTTGAATTTGGTGTAATGCCGTAATTCTTAATCATGCAATCAAAGTATTGTCATCCCTTTTTCATAAGCCATGCATGACATATCCATGTATTCCATATCCAACAATCATAGCACTCCATAAAACCACACCTCTTTGGGAGATTTTGTCTAACACACTGCGTGCAATTTTTATTTTTATTTTTTTATAATCCCACATTTTGCATACATGTCCACTAGTGCATTGCTCACAAATACATCATACTCATATCCAATTTTGATGGTGTTTCCATGGATCTGCATACCCTCTTCCAGCCTTGCTAAGTTGGCACATGAGGAAAGAGCAGTAACAAAAGTATTTGAATTTGGAATCGCCCCTGCCTCTTGCATTTGTGAAAAAAGGTTTCAGCACTTCGTCAGCATGCCCATTCTTCGCATATCCTCCAATCATGGTTGTCCAGGAGATAACGTTCGGATCAACCATCTTCTCAAATATACTTCGGGCATTCTCTGTGTTTCCACATTTTACATACATATCTATGAGGGCATTTGCCACACAGACATCAAATTGAAATCCACTTGTAATTATTTGGGTATGAATTTGCTTGCCTTGTTTCATAACTGCTAAGTGGCCACACAATAGAAGGACAGTTGCAAAAGTAAAGTGATTAGCGTGGACAACTGATCGTTGCATTTGTTGAAAAAGTGTCAAAGCCGCCTCAACATATCCGTGTCTATTGTATACTCCAATCATCATTGTCCATGAGACCAAACTTTGTCGGGCGATTTGGTCGAAAACTCTGCGAGCGTCCGACAGACTACCACACTTGGCATACATGTTAACAAGTGCATTCTCGATGTATGTGTGAGGTAATTTTCCTGTCTGTGTACTGTGAGTGTGGAGTAGTTTGCCTTTTGATAATGCTTTATCGAAAATGCAATCGTGTAGGAGAGAAATATATACAGATAAGTCTACGTGCAAAATGGTCAGCGCTTCTTTCAATCGATTGCCTCTCGACAACATCTCATGTAATTCTTATTGCCGAAACTTTGTCCATTTCAGAAGAAGACGAGCCGGTGGGGTGTAATAATGTTAGTTTTTATTCATATAAATTCGGATTTGCATGGAAACCTTGAACTCTGTGTGCACATGCTGGAATCAAAACCCTAGTGCATGATATCATTGGCGACAACTGCTAGGTTAAATAGCAGGAATCCACCAATTAATCGACAACTCTATTCCTCTTTCAGTGAGCTGCAGCTATGTCTTGAGCGCGCAGTTCCTTCCACGAACAACGAACAACGATTGATCTCTTGGCTTTGAAACCCACGAACCTTAGACCGGTGGCCAAACCCACGATCCTCAGACCGATGGGGAGCTCCTGCCCCTTCACTCTTGTAATTGAGCAGTGGTTGCGGCTAGGGTTTGGATAGTTGCAGTTCTCCAGCTAACGACAGCTGCCTCCTCTTAATCTCAATTAAGTGTGGTTGTTTTTACTAATCCGCGACCTCCTCTCTAACCTCATTCTTGCATTCATTGATCCCATATATTTGCGTGCAATAAGATGGATCGAGTTCAAACAAGCAAATTTGGAGCTCATCATTGTTGTTTTCCTAGGCCCTCCCGTGAGGGAGTAAGGCCCAGTCCCGCTCTGATACCATGTTGGTTTTACTTCATATGAAATATGATCGATATTCGATGTATTATTACAACAATGAGTGTTCCATATATAGGGAACATAAGGTGACCATCCATGAAATGATGCGTCCCTTGAATAATCAATAACTATTTATTATTATCATTTACTTATTATATACTATATTTAATAATCAATAATTATATTATTAATTATTAATCTAAGAGAATGTCTTCCCGATGTTGTCCAAACATCAACAAAAAGCCAATTGCCAAAAGATGAAAGCCACAAAAAAACATGATTTTATTCAAAACAGAGACGCTAAAACCCTGTTTCCAAAAAAAAAAATTACCCAAAAAAAAAGGTTTTTTTCAATACAGAAAAGCTAAAAGCCTATTGCCAAAAAAATTAAATCACCCAAAAACACGGTTGTTTTCAAAACAAAATCTAGCACATTATCGATCCATGAAATGAGAAGTCAGCCTGACGAGGCCTCTCTGTGTGAGATTCAGAATACCCATTTAAAGAGTTTGTCCATTTTTGCGTTGCCCAATCCTTTTCGACATAAGGGCTCCATCCGTGCATTTAGACTCAAAGATCATGAGCCGCATGGTCATGCATTATGCGTGGAGACTGTTTAAGCGAATTTGCCATCCTGGAATTTGACGTGACAGAGAACGTTTTTTTCCTTTATTTTAGGATCTATTTAATCTAAAACGTAGAATGAGTGAAAAAGTAAATTTGAGTGGAATGTGTATATAGCTTCTCTCTCTATATATATATATAATATTCATGAGTTTTTGTTTTCTCATTAATTGTTTTAAGTTGGGGATGGATTTGTTTTATAAGATTTTGATTTTTTCAATTGATTTTGATCTATAATTATAATGAAGGTGTTTTTGGTTGTAAATTATAACTATCACAATTATATTACAAAAGTATTATTAGTCCCTGCCATGGGACTATAGCAATGAGTTTGCTTTTGATGTGACATTAATTTGTTTTTTATCATAAATTTGTGTATGCAATGTAATGTTTAACATAGGAAAACAAATATCTATTTTTAGATATAATAAAAATATTTGTGTTTCTCATTTTTAATTGATTAATAGAATTGAAGTGTTTTTATTATGTTTATATTATATTAATAATATATTTATTATATTTATGAATATTATAGTTCCATCCAACTTATGGTTTATTATACATTTTGAATAACAAACATCCCTCAATTATTATCTTTTGACAAAAAATATTCATTATTTGTGCATTTACTTATATTAAGTTTCATTGTTCAAAATGTATTTCCCAACTAACTCGGCAGGGACCGAGTTGCCATCCAACCCTTGTTATGGATTTGTTTGGTAAGGGAGATGGTGTTATTTTTTATCACACTTCAAAGGAGCGGGATAATAAGTAAATAATTTGGTTTTATGATAATTAAATTTTGCTAAAATTATTTAACAAATTTATTAAAATTATGATTTCCATTATCTAGATGGATTTAATATTTTTTTAAATTTCCATTTCATTTGAATTGTGTAATTTATATATCTAAAATATGTAATTTCATCAAATAAAAGTAATTTTTCCTTTTTTTAATCAAAATCTTTAATTTGTCCTTTGAGTGAATATATATTGGTTAACAAAAAAGGGAAAAAAATGAAAATGTTGTTTCCTTGTTAAATTTCAAATTCATTTTTTTTAATAACATGTTTATCCCATGTAAACCACTTATGTTTATGGTTTGGGTAAGATAGAAGTCTAAGACAATTTTGGCGGAATAACTAGACATTTGGGTTTGACCCAAAGGGTAATGAATGGATTGGTTTATCTTTCATCGTTTTCCCGGCCTCGTGTGGAGTTTGTGAGGGTTTCCATTTTTCACCACTAGGTGAGTCTATTCTAGGTTTTGTTACGCCCCTCTAAGGTTCTCAATGGGATTGTGTCTAGTAGGAGTGTTTAAGGAGGGCCATTATGGGTTCACTGTAGTTGGGGGAGTTAGATTTATGGGGGGTTGCTTGATATTGAAGATGGGCTGGTTGTTGAAATCTATGACTCTAGCAACGATTCATGTCATCTCTATGCACTAGAAGGAGAACACCTTGTAGTGGAGATTTTTACATAACCTCCCCCAAAAATGTATCCCTTCTTTGTTTATAGCAGAGGTGAGCGACATGAGGTTTTTGCAAAGGTTTTATTAGTGATGGGCCTATAAGGTAAATGTGCCTTGATGCACACACAATACTAACGCCTCAGTGCTTCAAAATTAAGGTGCATCATTATCCATTATAAACAAAAAATACAAGCACCAAACAAAGCGACTTGATATGTATGAATAGGACACCCGGTGTGTATCCCTATCGTCAAGTGCACCGGGGTAGGGTAAAAAAAAATTACCAAACCGATTTTCACTATTACACTTCATTTTGTGCTTTCAAACTCTCTGACAAGCACCAGTGCTCATTTGTCTTCCAAGACCACCTTGTTTGTAGTGCTCTACTATGAGTTCGATAGCTCCATTAGTAGATTCCACACATTTCCAAATTTTGGAAATTACCTCAAATTTAATTTCTTCTCTACGGTGGAACCGTGCCTCCTCGGGACAGAAGAGCCTAGCTAAATTGTTTATTACCTTCTTATTTAAATTTTTATCGGATTAAAATGTCAAATTGGCCTCAAATTTGGCCTTTTTTTGAAGAAAAAAAAATTGATTCTGCACAGTGCAGTTGAATGCTTCAACTCACTCCAAAGCCACTACTTCCTATAAATATACAGGAAGCACTGCCACCTGTGCTTCCTATAAATATACAATAAGCATTGTCATCGGTGTGTACTCGATAACTATACACATTGGTATCGTTCACAAAATGACACCGCACCAAATTTCAAAAATAGTCATAGCGGTGCATTTTCCTGGACACCCCATGGTCGGTGCGTTATACAACACAATGCATTGCTAAACAAGATGTCAGTGCTTGAAGAAATATGGAGCATCGATTCGTTCCAATAAAAGAATCGCACCGCCCAATTTTCAACATAAAAATTAACCCAGCGGTGCATCAAAGTTATTAAAAAACACAGGTGTTGTGAATAACACGACACCAAGCCGAATATTTAAGAATTTATCATAGTAGTGCATCTTATGGGACGCGTCGTCACTGGTGTGTATATGATAACAATACACATCGATGTCGTGCATAAAACGACACCATGCCAAATTTCAAAAATAAACATAGCGGTGTGTCTTCCTGACGCTCTGTTGTCGGTGTGTTATACAACACAATGCACCATTAAACATAATGTCGGTGCTCCAAGCAATCTAGAGCATCGATGCATTCCAATTAACGAACCGCACTAACCAATTTTCAACAAAAAAAAATTACCTAGCGGTTCACCAATGTTAACAAACCGCACCGGTGCTATAAACACATAACCACACCAGAGCAAATATTTAACGACTTATCATAATGGTGTGTCTTCTTGAACGCCCTGTTACTAGTACATTAATAAACACAACGCATCGCTAAACAAAATGTCGGTGCTCTAAGACGACAAGTGTATCAATGCCTTCACATTAACACATCGCACCGCCTAATTTGCGACAAAAAATTTAACCTAGCGGTGCTTGTAGGTCTACAAAATGCATCGATGTTGTAAACAACACGACACCAGCCAAATATTTAAATATTTAGCATATCGATGTGAATTATGGGATACCTTGTTGTCAGTGTGTCTAGGTATATTAAATGTACCAATGTTGTTCACAATCGGCACTGCGCCAAACATTTAATATATAACATATTGTTCTGTTGTACGCAATGGCCCGTGATCGGTGCCATGTGTATGACCACACCAATAAAGATATACAATGCTCCAATTATAACTAAGCATTGGTGTGTTACATATAACCAATCATACCACCTAGCGTAGAAAAGATTCAAAATGGCATAGCGGTGTGTCTCGTGGAGTACGTTGTTCTCGGTGTGTTATATAACACAACACAACGCTAGAGACTTATCATTACTCCAATAACTGTGGAGCATCGGTGTGTTGTACTAACTACATCGCATAGCGCTATTTTATTACTGATATAACACATCGATGGCGATGTGTAGTTAATATTTTTGGAGCACTAGTTACTTTTCCACTATTTTTTTGCAACGAGAAATTAATTTTAGTTTTTTTAAAATACACATTATTTATATATGTGTGTGTTTTATGATTTGCAATTCATTTTATCTATATATGTGTGCCTAAGAATATTTGTATGTGAATCAGAGATGATGACGATGACGAGAGGAGGAGCAACAACAACAACAGTGGGTCGACATGTATGTCTTTGTACGTGAGTGGGAGGCTCAAGAGAGGGAGAGGGAAAGATACCCTCACCCTATTTTACCTCAAAGATGTGCCCTTTTGAGTGATGTTGGCTTCCTCGAGTTTTATGAGGAGGGTACATCCCTCAAGGGAAACTCTCCATTTTTATAACACTTGATTCGTCGTTGGGATCATGGTCGATGGCCATTTAGGATCGATCTCGATCTATGGTATCAGCACATGGAGGAGGATGTTTATTTTATGACTGGATTGTCTAAGAGGGGGGATGTTTGGCCTCAGTTCCCTGATCTATTGCATGGTATTGCAAAACATAACTAGCTAGTATATGTGCAGAGATATGTCGGTCCATACATTGAGTCCACTTCGGGATTCCATGTTGCTGGTGGTCAAATGCGGATAAATTCATTTCATGCAGAGGACGTTAGGTGCTTGTGTCTTATTCTCACAACATTGTCACACTTTAGCTTTGATGGGCGGTGAATTAGTTTCCCTTTGATGTATTATGTAGATAGTTTATTGTAGAGGCCCCGAATGATTAGGTGGACAAAGATTTTTTTGAGACAGTTTTGTTTTGCATTAGATCATTGTTGTGTCGTTTTTTATGGAAAGATATTCTTCCCATTAGCATAAGAGTTATTTACATTATTTTTTGAGAGGTTTCATGTCACTTGACTAGTAGTGCCCCATTTTCTTCCTAGGCCTATGACTGAGGCGAGTATGCGCATGTGGAGGCAGTTGTTCCCCAAGAGGGGCTTGCTAGAGTGGTCGTGTACTTCGGTCGGTAGTGAGATACGTGATTTTTTGGTTGGAGAGGACAATCATGTCCTTGATCTTGTACAATACCTGTATGTGGGGATCGATTGGAGAGGATGTCCAAACTGTTGGATTACTGAGAGGGGGGGTGAATTGGTAATAGAGAAATTTAATCATTTTTAACCATGAAATGCAAGTGTTATATCAATGTAGCATTATCATCCAATAGTTGCAGAGTAAATAAACAATGAACAAATGAGTCATCATACACATACACAGTACACCATTGTTTTTACGTGGAAACCCAAAGCGAGAGAAAAGTGTAGAATGCTTTTTCTTATATGTCTTTAAGAATTACATTCATTGGAAGCACCAACTTCCTTTGTTTTCCAGTTGCAACTGGAAGGAGGCTCCAACCCCCTAGTTTCTCAGGCTACAACCCGAGGGAAGCTCCAACTCCCCAAATTTCTTGCTACAACCAGAAGGAGACTACAACCCCCTATGTTCTCCAACTATAACTGGAAGGTGGCTACAACCACTTGTCCTTGCCTCGTCCAAACACCCAAAAATATAAGTAGAATTATGGAACCACTGTCACACTATCACTGTGAGATATACTGTTGTAAACTTGTACCAATCAACCTGCACCAAACAGCCTGTACCAAACAACATGTAATCAACATGTACCATAAACAAGTGCATCAACCATGCACCAACCTGTATCTCAACTTGTACCATCAACGAGTGCATCAACCATGCACCAACCTGTATCTCAACTTGTACCATCAACGAGTGCATCAACCATGCACCAAATATGTACCAATCCTGCATCAAATACACATAAACTATGACTCATCAAGATGTACCAACATCATCAACTATACACTTCATGCATGTGCCAACTCATCAACTACTTGTCTCAACCATGTACCCAACATGTACCTCAACCAAAATCCCTCATCAATTTCATCATCCAAATCTGATTTGTAACTCTCTAATAGACTTGGTGCATATGATCACATACCTGCAAACCTTCCTTAACTTTAACAACAAGATACTAGCATTTTCATCAAACTTTACTTTAGTCTCACATGACTAATTTTGGATTAGTCAACAACCCTAACTTGAAATAATCATAACTATGTACCTGTAATGAATAAAAATCTGAAAATAGTACACAATGTTCTTTAGTGTCTTTTATGGAATTCCTTCAGGTTTCACTACTTGGAACCTCTCAGAAAAGGAGTTATAGAAAAAATGACATACCTTGTTGAATGTTGGCATATTCTAGAGAGTGAGCTTGTAGAGTGTGCCCCGCACATAATATTTGTTGTATGGATTTGAAAATGGTACACATAATACTAAAGATTGTACTCTAACCAATACATTTGGTCTCACCAAATTTGGATATGTTATGAATAAGTTATGACGTTTTTACCTGAAACACATGTTTTAAACTAGTTTCGGGACTAGCCATAAACTTTATTTTCCACATAATGTAACTCCAAAAATACAATGACCCACAACCTGAAATTTTTATCACAACTAATTGGATATGTTTCCTCTATGACCTCCATATTTCGCAGTCTGAATCATTCTAGAAAAAAAGTTATTGCGAAAATGGTGAGATGACCTGTAAATATCATACCTTAGAAAGCATCATCAAAATAATTTATCCTCCCTTGAATTTCGGCCTTCTTTACTTCACATTCCCTCTGAAAATCACCTTAGATACCCTTTTCTTACCTCAGTCACTTATAGATATTCAATACGCTCAAGTGTAATTAAAATGAGAGACTCTTGTCTCTTATTTTTACTTTTATGTAGCTTCCTCAAGGGATCACCTTCTAACCATCTTAAACCACTTTCCTTATTTTAGGGCTAACCCACTTCTAACCACTTGTCCACTTAGTAATTTCTCCATTAACTTTATTATTTAAATAATTTCTTTTGTATACACTTTGACTTATAGTACACTCATCACT
>ML779853.1:1331153-1365798 GCA_009831015.1 Picea engelmannii
TCTTTGCAACCACTTTGACTACTTTGACATTTTGGGGCTTCTAGATGACTCATGAGGGTTCTCCAACTTCACATGGTCATAACTCTCTAATCGTGAGGAGTTATGTGACGTTCCACATACCACCGGAAATGGCATGACATGTACTATCCATCTAGAATAGTCTTATTTAAATAATTTCTTCTTTGCAACCACTTTGACTACTTTGACCTTTCGGGGCTTCTAGATGACTCATGAGAGTTCTCCAACTTCACATGGCCATAACTCTCTAATTGTGAGGAGTTATGTGACGTTCCACATACCACCGGAAATGGGATGACATGTACTATCAATCTAGAATAGTCTTACTTTCAAATATATTAAAACTCATACCATTATACATCAAACAAACTTGGGTCCATTACCCAAACCTTTGTGCTACCAGAATTCGCTACCAGACTTTCTTCAAGGGTTGACATCAATGACAACCAACCCAAACAATCATATTTATAGCAGCCAAGCCAGAATATGAGAGAGGTAATATTATCATTATGTTTTGGTAAATCTACTTGCATATTTTTATGTCTTATTTAATGTGCATGTAATTTATTGTAACATTTTGTTTCAATTATCTTATTATTATTATCTATTATTTTGCAGATATTTGCACATGTGATGGGGATGTGTTGAAATGTTGTAACTTCGAAGAATATTCTAATTATATTTGAGTTATTATCTTATATATCAAATCCCCTTTTGTGGATTGATCATGTCGAGTCTTGTATAAGACCAAATCCCCTTTTGTGGATTGGTCAAACCATATTTATATGGTGGTATTTGTAAAGTCGGTCCTTAGTGTTTATAGAGTGGTTTTAACCACTCTTGGAAGAATTCGGACCTACTAAGTGGAGATACATAACCCTAGCGCCTCCTCAACTAGTATTTGCAGTTGCAGTTGTAGGAGGAAGGAGAAGAGAGGCACATGCTTAGTCTTGGTTTAACTTTGTTGTTTTCGTCTTAGTCTTGGCATTGTATTGGCAATCTATTATTGAGGAAGTTTTTGCTAGGTTTTCTCTCCCATGAGGGTTTCCCAGGACAAAATGTTGTGTACCTTGTGATTGTGTTTCTTTCAATGATCCTCTTTTTGTTGTTGTTTTGGAAACGCATTGAATGCTCATGTAGTTTGGAAATAACCTAATAACAACACTAAAAACTTAACATGGTATCAGATCTTGACTGAATAAAGCATCTTTCACCGGGTATCTAGACGTCATTGTTGTCGTACAAGAAAAATAGGGCTTTATACTGAAGAGGAATTTTTGACCAAAAACTATCTTGGGAAGTGTGCTCTGCCCTAGCGCATCTCTTGGCAGCTTGAGCAAACTTTTCCAGTGGTCAGTTTCTCCGGAAAGTCAAACCCTAGTTTTGACTGGTACCATAAAACTAGAACCAGTACCAGAAGTACCAGTCCAGAATTGCGCAGGTCAAGTTTCAAGGGGTAAAACTTGGATTTTTCTGAAACAGTCAGCTCCAACAAACTCGCCTCAACCCAGTGCATCTCCTAGTAATCTCAGTTTCATTTTTTGAGCATTTTCATTTTCTCTCTTTTTCTTAAGCTCCAGGTCAAGATGTCTAGAAGCACCAAGCTTGTTGACAAGTTAGAAGGTGTGGAAAATTTATGTGCCTCAAAGTACATAATTGGACTCATTCTTGAAGAGAATGACCTTGCAAAATTCATAAAAGAAAATGTACTGGAACCCGAAGAAAATGCAGCCAAAGAGAAGTATAAGAAGGATATGATTAAGGCCAAAAGAACAATTGCATACTCCATCAAATACCACTTGATCCCTCAAGTGTCTTCTAAGAATACTCCAAAAGATATGTTTGATGCCCTAACTAGAATGTATGACGGAAAGAATATCAACCGGAAGATGAACTTGAGAACCCAACTCAAGAATACAAAGATGCAGAAAGGAGAAATAGTTCAAGACTATTTCTCTAGGGTTTCTCAATTCAAGGAACAATTAGAAGAAATTGGAGACAACTTGGATGAATATGAACTCATAATGGCAACTCATAATGGTCTCACAAGACCTTGGGATTCCTTCATCCAAACTATTTGTGCAAGAAAAGAGAAACTCCAATTTGATAGTTTATGGGAAGAATGTGTTCAATAAGAAGCAAGAGTGGCCAACCAAAAAGTCACCTTATTAAGAGATGAAGATCAAGCCCTAGCTATTCATGCTAAAGGAGGAAAGAAAAAGTCTCATTTTCAAAAGGAGATCCACTTTCATAAAGAATCTCACCCTCCAAAGAGATTCCAGAAATATCATAAGGGTCAAAGAAAGGGAAAATATTTCTCCTCTTATCAATGTTATCATTGTGATAAGATGGGACACATTGCTAAGAACTGTCATGCGAGAAGGGAAGAATACAAGAAGAGAAATAACAAAAGACAACATGCCCATGCAGTTGAAGACGATGAGCCACCCAAGAAGTTAACTAAAGAAGAGATTGAAGTTTATGTTTTATTTTCATCTCTCTTAGGATCTGTGACACCTGGAGAGGATACTTGGCTCATATATAGTCGTTCCTCTAGGCACATGACAGATCAGAAAGACATTCTCTCTAGTCTTACAGAAAAGGATTTCCCCCAGAAAGTTTCACTTGGAGATGATTATCGATGCCCTATCAAAGGAATGGGATAATCCACCTACAAACTTGATTAAGGAACTCTTATGAGAATGAAGGATGTACTTTATGTACAAGGTTTGACAAAGAACTTACTTTTATCTCAACTCTAGATAAGAAAGGTTTTAGGGTTGCATTCATAGATGGTGAAGTTCTTATGTGGTTTAAAGGAAAAACTATAGAAGATGCAGTTGTTATTGGAACAGAAGAAGGTGGTTTGTACAAGTTAAAAGGTTACCCATATGTAGCCTTGACTCACTCTACTGAAAGTCCTTGTGAACTTTGGCATAGAAGACTAGCTTACATTAACTACAAAGCCTTACCATATGTAATCAAGGTAGTTGCATGTTTACCATAATTAAAGGTTGATCATGAAGGTGTATGCAAGAGATGTGCACAAGGAAAGTGTTCGACAACACAAGTATTCCAACAGAGGAAGAACACCTTTAGTAACCACTCACACAACTAGATCAAAGATCAACACACTGATGTTTTGACGTGGTAAAACCCCTACGGGAAAACATCCATGGCCCTAGCCAACGCAACCACTTGGAGCAGTTTATTAATGAAAAAGAACAAGATTATTGAGAGATTTTTACAAGAGAGTTTCTCATAATCGATTATCGACAAATGACCCTTCATGCTCTTTAAATAGAGATCATGGATCAATTGGGATTTAAGCCACAGATCAATGGTTGTTAAGATAGAGGAGAATATGAACCATCAGATCACTCTATGTCGGGAACATATCGTGACTGTCGGATTTCCTAACTACAAATGCATACTAGTGCATACTAAAGAAACACGCTTTTACCTAATGACACATTAGACCAAGTAGATCTTAACTAACTTCTAAGTTTCTAAATATCCTAACATCCCCCCTTAAGCACAACTTGGGATAGGATTGAAGAATTTACAATAGTGACACAATAGGAGAAGGAAGGAGGCATTAGAGCCTATCCCCCCTTAATGACAACTTCCTGAACTCCTAACATAGATCGAAGCTTGGAAAAATTGCTTATGTAAGAGACTTTGTGAAAATGTCTACAACTTGATCTTTTGCAGGGAAAAAGAGCACTTCAATAACTTGATCATGAATGAGCTTTCTGATGAAGTGCATGTGTAACTAGATGTGTTTGTTGCGTTGATTCTAAAATGGGTCTTTGGCGAGCTTGATGGCACTATGATTGTCGCACCAAAGGTTGGTCGGATGTTGTTCCTGGAATCCAAACTCTAAAAGGATCTGTCGAAGCCACAAGGCTTCCTGACTTGCATTTATCGATGCTCGGTACTTTTCTTCTGCTGAAGAAAGTGCAATAGACTGTTGTTTCTTACAAGCCCAAGTGATAGGTCATGAACCAAGGATGAAAACATAACATGCAGTAGACTTTCGATCATCAGGGTCATCGGCCCAATCTGAATCAATGAAACCAACCAATAAAGGAGTCCCCCATGAACTGTAATGTATCCCGAACTGAATTGTACCAAGGATATAGAGAAGTATCCTTTTAGCTGCTTTCCAATGGCTTGCATTGGGTGTTTGCATATACTGGGCAACAAGACCAACAACAAAGGAAAGATCAGGACGGGTATGAGTCAAGTATAAGAGGCTACCAACTAACTGACGGTACAAGGTGGCATCAACTTCAGGAGAAGTACAAGTGGCAGTAAGATTGACTCCAGACTGGAAGGGAGAAGGAGTTGGTTTACAATCATCCATGTCAAAGCAACGAAGAAGGTCACGAGCATACTTAGACTAGGAAAGAAAAAATCCTTCATTGGTTTGCAAAACTTGGAGGCCAAGGAAATAGTGCAAAAAGCCTAAGTCTGTCATTTCAAATTTATTCTTAAGGTTGGTTTTCACATGGTTTAAAAGTTTTGAGTCACTACTAGTAAGGATAAGGTCATCAACATAAAGGACAAGGATTATGAGATGGCTTCCTACTTTCTTCGTATAGACATTAGGATCAGAATGGCATTTAGAGAATCTAGTGTCAATAAGAAAGTTGTCCATTTTGGCATACCAAGCTTGGGGAGCTTGCTTAAGACCATAAAGAGATTTCTTAAGACGATAAACAAGGCTAGAGTCATTTTGGACATATCCAAGAGGTTGTTCCATGTAGATTTCTTCTTGCAAATCTCCATGCAAGAAGACAGATTTAACATTCATTTGATGGACCTCCCATTTATGTGAGGCAGCAAGGGCAAGAACAAGGCAGATGGAATTCATTTTGGCTACAGGGGCAAAGGTTTCATTATAGTCAATTCCTTTCCTTTGGCAACTAACCGAGCCTTCTGTCTTTCAACACTTCCATCTGATGCATACTTAGTTCTGTAGACCTATTTACATTTGATAAGTTTTCTTCCTTTTGGAAGAGGTACAAGATCCCAAGTATCGTTTGCCATTAAAGAATGATACTCTTCATTCATTGTTGTATCCTAATCTGGATGACCTAAAGCTTCTGCAAATGTCTTTGAATCATCAGTCTCTGAAACTTGAGCCAAAAGAGAAGAGGCTCGCTGGAATTGTGAATGTGTTTGATGCTAATCTGAAGGATCATCGACATGACCACCAGTTGCTTCTCGTGTTGAACGAACCCATCTAGGAAGCGGTGGAACTGGTGTTGGTTCGGGTTCAAAGGACTCATATGGAGGAAGGTGAGTAGGCGAAGGTGGATTTTCATCCTCACTATCATCATCTGAAGAAGAAACCAACATAGGAACAAAAGAAGGAACAAACGATGAAGATGGCTCGTAAACCGAAGAAGGCACAATCACTGAATTAGGCTCACAGGCCAAGAGATTTTCATCAAATTTAACATCTCTTCTAATAATAATTTCATTACAATGTGGTTGAAGAAGTCTATAACCTTTGACATCTTCAAAATAACCAACAAATATACACTTCTCACTTTTAGGATGCAACACTTTCATTTTCTCATCAGGAATGTGAGCCCATGCTATACTGCAAAATACACGGAAGTGACTTACATCTAGTTTAATTTTAGTCCAAGCTTCTTCTGATGTTATATTTTTAAAAGCCTTTGTGAGATTGCGATTGACTATGTAATTTGCACAGTTGATTGCTTCCGCCCAATACTTTAGACTTAATCCCTTAGATTTGATCATACAATTAGTCATTTCTTTTAATGTGCGGTTCTTTATCTCAGCAACACCATTTTGTTGTGGTGTATATGGAACAATGTGTTGCATTTGGATGCCCTCTGTAGTGCAATAACTTGTAAAATTATTGTTCACATATTCGCCTTCATTATCTGTTATTAACTTTTGAATTTGATGTTCAGATTGCTTTTCTACAAGGGCCTTGTAGGCAAAAAACTTGTCAAAAACTTTGCTCTTAAGTTTTAAGAAGTAAACCCAAGTACGTCTGGAAAAATCATCAATGAAAGTTAAGAAATACTTGCACCCAAAAAAAGAAGGAGAAGAAAGTGGACCACACAAATTATTGTGAACAAGCTGCAAAGGGCCTGAGGCGTGCCAAGAGGCACGTTTGTCAAAACTGTCCCGATGATGTTTGTCGAGAACATAATTGGCACAAACACCATCTCTGCATGAAACAGGAGGAAGACCAATCACCATCTGTTGATTATATAGTTGTTGCAATGAGTGATAGTTTAGATGACCAAACCGGTCATGCCAAAGTTTGCTCAAGTCATCGCTATGAGCAACAAAAACTGATGAAAAAGATGATGACCCAAAGTTGTCAAACTTGTACAACCTGGTAATATCATCAGCAATTCCAGTTGCAAGAACATGCTTAGGATCTTTTAGATCCTTGATTACAACTTGGTGAGGTGAAAACTCTACGATTTTACCTTCACCTGAATGAGTGATTTGATATATTGATAGAAGGTTACAAGAAATACTTGGAACACATAATACATCATTGAAATGACCATTATTTACTTGAACTGTTCCAGATCCTACAACACTAAGAGATCTATTATCACCAAAAAATATTTTCTTGGTGTTACACTCATTTAGAGCAGAAAATATGTATTTATCCTTAGTCATATGATAAGATGCTCTGGAATCAATAAGCCACTCATCAGAAGAAGAAGTAGAAGTTGTATTGAAGGAGAAACCAAAAGCGAAAAGTGCATGTCCATGAAAAGAAGAAAAAAAAGTAGAATCAATATTGATGTTGTGCTTCTTCATCATTGCTTCTAAAGTTGTCATCTTCTTGAAACATTTGGACTCATCATGACCATCTTTATCACAAAAGTTGCAATGTTTGTTAGTCTTCTTATTTTTATATTTTGCTCATTTGTCACCATTAGGAGCTGAAGTTGTTTGAGTGGGTTTGGGACCCTTATGTTGCTTGTTGTTGTAGCGAGGATGTTTCTTCTTGAGATACTTGGGTTTATCTTTCTTCTAAGCAACTAAAACTTTGTTGGAGGTGTTAGCACTCTGTAATTTGCCTAAGGCTGCTGAGGCAATCACAGAGGTAACCTCGAACCGCTTCGAGTCTTGGATCTAGCCCTCCAAGACTCAGAGAGGGATCTCTCTTTTAGATTTAGCTTTGTTTTTAAGAGATGAGTTTTAGGCTAGCTATAAAGGTATAGGGTTTTGGTTTTGGTTTTTAAATGGTTAGTTTGGGACAGCAAGGAGGGCCATTGGGCAAATGGGATCTGCGCTTTAAACAATCTGATTCAATCTCAGATATGGAAAAAGCTCTTTCACAGGGCAAGGTAGCAGCAATATTGGATCGAATTAAGTGTTGATGGCGTTGGTTTGAGGAAGGAATAGGTGAGGAAAAAGACAGGCAAAGGAGCAGCTAAGAATTCCTAAACTAGCCTTTTAGAAGATCAACATAAAGATTATCAGAAGCTGAGAAACAGAGTATCTGCTGATAAATTCTGCTTCTACTACTCTCCTTCTGATAATAAGAACTGAAAACAAATTGTGAAGAAGACAGGAAATACATTAACAAAGAAGAAACTTCACCAATATCACCACACAAGAATCCTGTAAAAGAAACAGGCCCATCACTGATAGATCATTAAAAATAACAGAGAAATTCTCTGGCTAAAACACAACCCTCAGCTCCAGCAAATAAAATTACAAACTCAGGTCTAAACCTCTCACACAGGTTCAGCCAATCAGAAATACATTTACTGCTGAAAACCTCACTCAAACAGGTCGAACCTCTCCTACTATACCCAGTCGAACCCTTTCTATGTTTTTTACATGTGAATATATAATAAAAAATCCCTCCCAGCCTTCAAAGATTCGGGCTCTGCCTCTAAAAATAGTAAACAGTTACACAGATTGACACATAACAAGACAACAAAATAACTGAAAACTGAATTTGATATCTGTTGCTAGACATCTGGAACATGTTGGAGGTTTTTGAAAACTGGCTAGAGTCGAATCTTCTTAGACATGAATGCTTTGCCACCTGTGTTCTAACTGCCAGGTGTTTACTGTAAATGAACTCCTCGAAATATGGATACTCTGCCACTTCACTGTAACTGAAATCCCTGTCTGCCATTTGATTTGATCTATGCCTGAAAAATGGGATACATTCCATTTGTCATTCATGAAATTAAAATTGCCACATGCCCTTTGATTGTCAGTTAGATTAGAACGATGCTTCAAACAATGATCTCTCAGCTTTCTCGGATTCTTTCAAGGCTATAGAACGTTTGTGGGGTTTGATCATCTGAACAACTTGCAATTGGACTCCAGTCGAGAAAATTTAGAACAAGAGCAAAAAATAATAAGGTACACCCCATAAACATTCTTCTGTTGGGCCTGCCCTTCAGGAAAATATAATACATATCAGCCAATACCCCGATTGCTATCCATCCTCGTCCTTCTTTTTCTTGCCAGGCTTGCTCAACTTTGGAGTGTCTGCTGGTTCGGAAGTAATTGATGACTTCCTATACATAATAGCTGCATCAAGGGCATAGATCCTTAATGCTAGCGCAGATATTGTCGATACCTTAACTGCTGCTGAGTATGAGAACCAATACCACCATAGTTTTCTCAAGCAATCAGTCTTGATCATTTGTTCCAAAATTATTGTGGCTTCAACCATCTCAAATATTGATTTTGCAGACTTCACAAATGCACGCCAAGCATGTCTTTTTGACAAACAAGCTTTTGATGGCTCTAGGGTTTGTTCAGATAAAGCATCATCCATATCAAGCAAATTGATCTTAAGTCTTCTTAAAATTGGCAACAACCTTCCTAATAATGGCTTCATGGAAGCTTCAGGAACAATGCGCTTTGCAAATATTTGAAAGTTGGTTGTTGTGTTCCTCAATAAGATGGATGAGTTTCTCCCATTGTCCACCTTGGAGCTAGGCTCTAGATTTGTATCCATTTGATGCATTTTTCCATTCATGTTTTCACCTAAGATAGCCAAATGTGAAGAGGGAAGGCATGAGTTGACCACTGTATGCGAAGTACCCAAAGGAGCATGGATGTTAGTCTGCTCTGTACTAATACAACATCAAGAGTAGAATGGTTGGGTGCCGAGAGGTCTAAACCACCTCCACCTTGTTTGGAAAGGCAGATCATGAGACTTGGATCAAGCGAAGGTGAATAGGATGGTGCTGAGACAAAGCTTGCTATACCATTAGAGGCAATCAAGCCTATTTCGCGCACTAAATCTTCATTTGAACATGGAACTATAAATTACTTACATATCTCTGTCAAATCATATGCACTGCTTGTGGCCTTTTTCTTTTTAAATTTACCGTAGTTTGAAAAGAGAAGTGATGACTTGCCACTTTTCTTTGGAGGAGTCTGTGAGGCAGTCTCCATCGGCTCAAAGACATGATCTGCTTGTGAGTGACTGCTTTCACGTTTTTGCCTCTTCACCTTTGGAGCTACATCATTATTCTCTGTAGCTTCCTCCAGAACTGAAGCTCTGTTCAATGCACATTTCCCTTATTATGTGTCTGAAACTTTGAAATAGAAAGAAATGTATGATGACAAGAGAGACAATGACTGGGAGATGGCCACACAGGCTCCAAGCATTCACACCGATACATTCTCTCATCGTAGTGTATTTTTGGCTTCCTCCCACGACGCTTGGGAACTTCAGAAGATTCAGATTCTAGACAAGGACCAAATTTCTTTTCCAGAAGGAAAGCAACCTTGGTACTAGGGAAAACTCCACATTTTGCATTATCTTTGAATTGATTCACTTGAAATATGTGAACATCATTGTACACAACATTTTTTTATTGATGAGATCTTAATTTTTGCCACTGGGCAATGGTTGCCTTCAGTTTTCTCTCTCTCGGGTGTTTGTCTCTTAGCTAGATGAGGAGTTCCTCAATTTCTGACTCAGTTCTTGGCTGCCTATACCATGGAAATAAATGTGCCTTTGGGGAGACATGACTGATGCCCCGGCTGGTAATCCCAGAACACTGGAACTAGTCGACCCTCTATTAGCAGATGATGATGGGGACGTGTGATAGTAAACATCCTTCAAACTCATTTGCACAGAAAGAATCACAATACGGTTTTGCTGTTGCTGTAAGAAACGGTGCCTATCCTCGGTGTTGAGTGCTTGGAGGTTGTTTGCTTTGGTGGTTGACTTGTGTTGTTGTTGATGCAGATACGTGGCTCTTTTCAATCGACACCTTGACTCTGGTTCGAGCACCTGGCACAGGGTTTTAAACACTGCATTTTATATATTAGGTTTCCTGTGGGCAATATCCCACATTCACACGATAGGCTAAGCTTTAAGTGATTATATTAATCAACAGTCATACTTTCTAGCAATGAAATGAGCCCGAGGCTTGGGCTTTGGGGTTTGGTGTTTGTGCTGTGTTGGCGCTGCTTGTCTGCTCTTGGTGCATGAAATGGCGCATATCCCTTGGTGTCGAGCATTAGGAAGTTGGCCCTAGGCCAATATTTTTTGCTAAAAATTATGTTAATTTTTCACAAAACTATGCACAAAGGCAAAGGCCGAGGGGCCATTTTTTGATAAATTTGCCAAGCATAGATTATAAAACCCTGACTTAGGTTAATAAACCCAATCTTACCTTTACCCACAAGAACAACAATTTTTTTTCTTTCAAACCAATTCCCAATTTTGCTCAAAAGTGTACCAAACTCGCTTTGAAGTCGCGCGCAAACATCCATCTTATGCTTGGTCAGTGTCGGGTGTTTTCTGCAGCCTTCGCCATGCGTCATGAGCGAATACATCCGCCTGAAATAGACAAATATTATTCAGAACGTTGATTCCCTATTATATAGGGTTCTAACAGGAGGTACCTGCAGTGCTGATCACTCCAAGTTGTACAAGCTTATCTTCCTCTCTAATCAAAGTAGCACAAAAGGACTCAAGAGTGGGATTTTGATAAGCTTTCCCTAGAGCTTCTTGCATGGAATAAAAGGTGGATACAAACATAGAATATGCACCACCTAGCCTAGAAATAATAAGATAGATGCAACGCTCTTCCTCCATTTTTATCTCACATTCTTCACATAAAATTCTGAGTGTTTTAAATTTAGATAGATAGTCTCCAAGACAAGAAAAATCACTTGGACCTAAGGTTAGTATTTGATTTTCTAACTGTTGTGCTCGAATAATATTGAGTTTACCAAACACAGATTCAATCTTTTCCGAAGCTTCTTCGGGGTCATCAATTTCTTTAAAGTGGAACCTTAAATCATGAGAGATGGACATTTCGATTAGTCCACATGATTTGTCACTCCTATTAGGCCATTTGACTTTCTTATCATCATCAGTGGGTGTTTTTTTCTTTCCCAAGGTAATTTGATACAATCCTTTACTTCTTAATAAATCTTCCATATGAGATTTCCATTAGAAGTAGTTGGTGTTAGTAAGCAAAAAATTACTAGAAGAATCCATATTAAATCTGTAGATAATGTGGATTTAAAAACCGAAACTGATGTTCTAGATGGAAATATCTCGAAAATTTAGGCAGTTTTAAAAAAAACGGCACTGAAAACAAACTTCGGATGTGAGAGTTATGCCTTTTTAAAAAAAGACATAAGCGATAACCAAAGGACCACGTGGTGGTGTAAGTTGCTTTATGAGGTGACCCACCTTTATAAAGAGAAGTGGGGATCACTTTTACAATGAAGTTTCTGCATGCAAAACAAAATAAGTAACTCTAAAATAAAATATTAAAGCTACTTATAATGATTCACTTTTATATTTGAAGTGAAATACACTTTACAATTTTAGCATGAACTTTTTAAAGAAAAAGTAACAAAGAGAGATTTGAACTCAAGACCTCTTACTTAAAAATGCAACTTTTAACCAAATGGTCTAGCAAACATATTGTATTGTTTCACAAGAGGATTGGGGGTATTTTTGTTGTTGTTGTTGTGGTGGTGGTGGTGGTGGTGGAAGACGACTTTGGAGAGTGTGCTAAAAAAAAACTCTTTTCACACAAGAAAAAAATTTCGCTTCTCGATGACAACAAGGGTTAGATCTCGGTTAGCTTACCCAGAAGATGCACATTTTCCTATCTGTTTCTGATTTGCCGAGATCGCACAGGGCAAAGAGAAGACACAGATCTAAAAGAGTAGAAACCCATAAACAAATAATATAAAACCAAAATAATACTCTACAAAAAATTTAAAAAATGCGTATTCAGGCTTTATACCTCCGGATATGACTTAAATGGTCGTATCTTTTGCAAACTGAAACCTTGTCGAGTGAAACAAAAAGTGTTCCTAACTGAAATGAGCACTCCAAATGCAATGGAACAATGATCTCAGCCCAAAAATTTATGAAAATGACAGAAAATGGAGATGAGACACCTTGGCTTCATGATCTCGATCTATAACAAGAGTGGGTCTTCAAACAGGTTCTGATACCATGTTCGACAACATAGGTATTCCAACAGAGGAAGAACACCTTTAGTAACCACTCACACAACTAGATCAAAGATCAACACACCGATGTTTTGACGTGGTAAAACCCCTACGGGAAAACATCCACGGCCCTAGACAACGCGACCACTTGGAGCAGTTTATTAATGCAAAAGAACAAGATTACATAGAGATTTTTACAAGAGAGTTTCTCACAATCGATTATCGAAAAATGACCCTCCATGTTCTTTAAATAGAGATCATGGATCAATCGGGTGTTAAGCCATGGATCAATGGTCGTTAAGATCGAGGGGAATATGAACCGTCAGATCACTCTATGTCGGGAACATATCGTGACCGTCGGATTTCCTAACTACAAATGCATACTAAAGAAACACACTAAGAAACACACTTTTAACTAACGACACATTAGACCAAGTAGATCTTAACTAACTCCTAAGTGTCTAAATATACTAACAGAAATAACATAAAGCATCATTTTCCAAAGAGCGACTGTAAAACAAAATGAATCTTGGAACTTGTCCACTCAGATGTATGATTTCCAATGCCATCAACCTCTCTAAGAGGGTATGTATACTATGTATCATTTATTGATGATTACTCTCTTAATACTTGGGTTTATTTCTTGAAGTCAAAAGATGAAGTACTTGGAAAGTTCAAGGAATTCAAATCATTGGTAGAAAACCTCTCCGAAAGGAAAATCAAGATACTCAGGTCAGAAAATGGAGGAGAGTACACTTCAAATGAATTTGGAAGCTTTTGCAGAGATGTCGGAATTAAGAGGGAGCACACCACTCCCTATAATCCTAAAAAAAAATGGTGTAGTAGAAAGAAAGAATAGAACGATTATGGAAGAAGTACAGACTATGATTCACGATTAAGATCTTCCAATGCACTTATGGGATGAAGCAACAAGAAAAAAAGTATAGGTCCAAAACATATTATCCCATAGTGCACTTGGATTCAAAACTCTAGAAGAAATATTCATCAGAAAGAAGCCAGAAGTAAGCCATCTCAAAAAATTTGGTTGTCCAGTATTTGTACACATTCCAAAAGAAAATAGAACTAAGTTGGATCCTTTAGGAAAGAAGAGAATATTTGTTGGATATTATGAGGTCTCTAAGGCCTTCTCAATTTACATACCAGGTTACCATGATATTGAGATCAACATAGATGTAACCTTTGATGAAGATACAACACTCAAAAGATCAAGGAAATGTTAGCTTGAAGAAGTATATGAAGAAGAACCTGTAGCTCCCAGAGTTGCAAAACCCGTGAGTGAAGTTACAGTTACCCTTGATAATGAGATTCTAGAAGATCACAATATGATAGAATCTCAAGACCCTCCCCATACGATGATCGCTCACAAGAGAAATCTAGCTCGGGCGAGAGAACTTATTCAAGATGCAGAGAAGTATGGTGCCTCAGAAGGAACAATGAGACAAAGCAAGAAACCCAAGCCATTCTCCAACTATATGGCCTTGATGTGTGATCTCATAGAAAATTAACCTACTTGCTTTGAAGAAGTTGTTCAAAAGAAAGAATGGATGGACACCATGACATAATAATACCATTCCATTATAAAGAATGATGTATGGGAAGTAGATTCCAGACCAAAGAACAAAGATGTAGTATCTTCCAAGTGGATATACAAAATAAAACATGTAGCAGATGGAAGTATTGAAAAACATAAGGCAAGATTTGTCGCTCGTGGTTTTTCTCAAAAGGAAGGTATTGATTATGAAGAGACATTTGCTCCCATAGCCAGATACACTTCTATCAGAACCATTATAGCTCTTGCAGCCAAAATGAAGTGGAAGTTACACCAAATGGATGTGAAAACAACTTTCTTAAATGGTGTTATTGAACAAGAAGTGTATACAGAACAACCACAAGGGTTTGAAGTTGAAGATAGAAAACTCATGTCTGCAAGTTAAAGAAAGCTATGTCCAAGCTTAAGCAAGCTCCTAGAGCTTGGTATGGAAGAATTGATAGTTTCCTGACGAGCTTGGGCTTTACCAAGAGTAAATTTGATTATAACCTTTACTTCAAGGTTATGAATGATGAGCCAGTTATATTGCTACTATATGTGGATGATTTATTCCTGACTAGAGAAGAAAGGCTCATCACATATTGTAAGAAGAAGCTCGTCATAGAGTTTGAGATGAAAGACCTAGGCCCGATGCATTAGTTCTCAGGTCTTGAAGTTTGGCATAGCCCAGAGAATATCTTCCTTAACCAAGGAAAGTATGTAGTTGAAATACTAAAAAGATTTGACATGTTGGAATGTAAAGCCACGGACACACACATGGAAACGAATTTGAAGCTTCTAGTTGATACTTCGTCAGAGTTGGTTGATGTTACTCTAAACAAAAAGATTATTGGTTCGCTGATGTATATCACAAATATCAAGCCAGATTTTTACTTTGTTGTGAACACCTTGAGTTAGTATCTGGTAGAGCCCAGGCGTGTTCACCTTGTAGCTGCAAAGCATGTGATGAGATACCTCAAGGGTACGTTGGATTATGGTCTATGTTATACTAGAGATCCTGACTTCAAACTGTATGGTTATATTGATTCAGATTGGGCTGGAAGTGCTTAAGACAGGAAGAGCACTTCAGGATGTTGTTTCAGTTTAGGGTCAGCCATGACTTCATGGCAGAGCATGAAACAATCTAATATTGCTCTCAGCAAGGAAAAAGTAGAGTACATTGCAGCATGTTCCACCAGTTGTGAATCCATATGGTTTCAAAATTTGTTAACAAGTCTATTCGATCTGGAGATGGAATCCATTGTGATTCTATGTGATAACCGGAGTTGTATAAATATGATGGAGAACCCAGTGTTCCATGATAAGTCGAAGCACTTAGAGATCTTGTACCACTACATTCATGATATGGTGCAGAGGAGAGCTGTAAAGCTCCAATATGTTGGCACATATGAGCATGTTACAGATGTGTTCACCAAGCCTCTGTCTCGTGTGTTGTTTGAGTGCTTCTGAGACAAGCTTGGTGTTGTCCGAAAGGACCTCCCTTAAAAGGGGGAGTGATGTTGATGATACTATGGTATCCTAACCAATAGTGGGTAGCTCCATTAGGATTTTATATCCTAGGGGATTGATCATCCCTGGGCAGATCCCAAAGGTCCAGTAAGTACGGTCTGTCGGAGTACTTGTGAATGTATATGCCAGTTGTGGTCAGTAGTGGTAGCTCATTAGGATTTTATATTCTAAAGAATCTTATGATTCCTGGGCAGATCCCGAAGGTCCGATAAGGATGGTCTATCAGAGTACCACAAATGTTGTTTTCGATGCACCTGCCTCTTTCCGTTGCCACATGTTGATGATGTTGTTGTTCCAGCTTCGTGTTGTTGATGATGTTGTTATTCCAACTTCATGCTATTAATGTTGATGTTTCAACTTCATGCTGTTGTTGCTGATGATGTTACTCCAGCTCCATGTTGTAAGCAATGATGATATTGATGATGAGAAAAACTTTCGATGATTTATAGATGTGTTAGTCAATGTTCCAGATGTTGATGATGATGTTTCCCTCTCCTTCTCTTGATGATGTTGTATTGGGTCATGTCAGTAGAATACCCTTCTTGTTAAGGGGGAGTGTTGAAATGTTGTAACTTCGAAGAATATTCTAATTATGTTTGAGTTATTATCTTATAGATCAAATAACTTTTGTGGATTGTTCATGTCGGGTCTTATATAAGACCAAATCCCCTTTTGTGGATTGATCAAACTATATTTATATGATGGTATTTATAAAGTCGGACCCTAGTGTTTATAAAGTGGTTTTAACCACTCCTAGAAGAAGTCGACCCTACTAAGTGAAGAGACATAACTCTAGCACCTCCTCAACTAGTATTTGTATGTGAGGATGGTGTCTCACTTATACACACTCACACTCACTCATTTAGTGCACATACCTTGAAGGTGGTTGCCGTTGTGGGAGGAAGGAGAAGAGAGGCACATGCTTAGTCTTGGTTTATCTTTGGTGTTTTGGTCTTAGTATTGGCATTGTATTGGAAATCTATTATTGAGAATGTTTTTTCTAGGTTTTCTCCCCCATGAGGGTTTCCCAGGATTAAATGTCGCATACCTTGTAATTTTGTTTCTTTGAATGATCCTCTTTATGCTGTTGTTTTGGAAACGCATTGAATGCTCATATAATTTGGAAATATCCTAATAACAACACTAAAAACTTAATAGGATGTGCCTTCCCAACATGACGAGGAGATGGAGGAGGCAGTGGAGCAACCTCCAGTACATAGACTCGGCATGCCATGCAGGCCAAATCAAAGAATATGGATAGAGGTGGTGGATCACCTATGTGGTGTGATGGTTAGTCATGGATTGGTACCCGCATTGATTCAAGACATAACACATGTACTAGAGTTGTCTATGAGATGGACAACCCCACCTCACGACATGACATCATTGGTGCATCATCTTGTCGGTGTCGTCAACCTCATTAAGAGTTTGAGGGATGTTTTTCATGATTACATTCCATCTAGCTCATCACTAGACCGATCCAAATCCTTTACTCCACCACATAATCCTCCTCTTCCTCCTACTTTTTATCCACATGTGTCTGAACCATCCACCGATCCTCTTGCTTCTCCTCCACATGTTTCTACACCATCCACCAATCTTCCTCCTCCTCCACTTATGTTACCATCCATCGATCCTCCTCCTCCTCCTCCACTTGTGTCACCATCCATTGGTCCTCCTACTTCTCCTCCACATGTGTCTCCAACATCGATTGATCCTTCTTCTCCCCCTCCAATTATGTCACCATCTGTCAATCCTTTTCCTTCTCCTCCACATGTGTCACCATCCATTGATCATCCTCCTCCTCCTCCTCCTGCACATGTGGCACAAGCTATTGATGTTGTGGACACAATGTTCACATTGGGTGATGCAAAACTTGATCTTGATGGAGAGACATATGATAGTGTACTTTTTTCATTGCTTTCTGACATAGGTATTGATAGACCCTCTACCTTTGGTAGTAAAGACATCAATGCCTCTAGCTCTGGTGGTGGACCTAGCTAGTAGTGGTACTAATTAAGATGTATATTAATTGTTTTATATTTGACTTGAGATGAATATATGACATGTTTATTGTATATTTTGTTGAGATGTATATTTGACATGTATATTGATATGCATACCGTTCATGTATATCATGTTTTTCATATAATGTTGCGGTTGTTGTTGTTTGATTCATAAAATGTATTATGAGTATGCTAATGATTAACATTATTAATGATTTCTCTATTTTTAAATTAAATTAGAGATGAATTACTCATTTAAATTTATAGTTGTCATATAATGTTTAACACACCGGTGTTATAAACATCACGACATCAGTCAAATATTTAAATATTTAGCATATTGGTGCGACTTATGGGGCGTCCTATTATTGGTGTGTCCAAGGATATTAAACACATCGGTGTTGTTTACAGTCGGCACCGCGCCAAACATATAATATGTAACATATCGGTGTGTTGTAAGTAACAGCTCGTGACTGGTGTTGTGCATATGACCGCACCGTTAAAGACATAAAGTACTCCAATTATAACTGAGCATCGATGCATTACGTATAACCAATCACATTGCCTAGCACAAAAAAGATTCAAAATAACATAGCGGTGTCTTGTGGAACACCTTGTTCTTAATGCATTATATAGCACAACACATCGCTAAAGACTTACCATTGCTCCACTAATCGTGGAGCACTGGTGCATTGTACTAACTGCACCGCATAATGGAGCTTTATTACTGATATAACGCACCGATGGCGGTGCGTAGTTATTATTTTGGGCACACCAATTACTTTTCCACTTTTTTTTGCAATCAGAAATTAATTTTAGTTTTTTTAAGATACAAATTATTTATATATGTGTGTGTTTTATAATTTGCAATTCAATTTATCTATATATATGTGCCTAAAAAGACCTATATGTGAATCAGAGACGACGATGATGACAAGAGGAGGAGCAATGGAAACAACAATGGGTCGACACGTACGTATTTGTACGTGAGTGGGAGGTCCAAAAGAGGGAGAGGGAGAGATACCCTCACCCTATTTTACCTCAAACACGTGCCCTTTTGAGTGATGTTGGCCTCCTTAAGTTTTATGAGGAGGGTACATCCCTCAGGGGGAACTCTCCATTTTTACAACAATTGATCCGTCGTTGGAACCATGGTCGATAAGCATTCAAGATTGGTCCCGATATGTGGTATCAGCCCACGGAGGAGGACGTTTATTTTTATCATTGGGTTGTGTAGGAGGGGGGAGGTTTGACCCCAGTTCCCTAGTCTATCGCTTGGTGTTGCAGAACATAGATGTCGGTCCAGACATTGAGTCTGCTTTGGGATTCTAGGTTCTTGGTGGTCACATGCAGATAGATTCATTTCACGTAGAGGATGTTAGGTGCCTATGTCTTATTCTCAAAACATTGTCACACTTAGCTTTGATGGGTGGCTCCTTAGTTTCCCTTTGATGTATTATGTAGATAGTTTATTGCAGAGACCCTGATTAATTAGGTGGACAAACAATTTTTTGAGACAATTTTGTTTTGTGTTGGATCATTGTTGTGTCGTTTTTTATGGGAGGATATTCTTCTTATTCACGTAAGAGTTATTTACATTGTTTTTTGAGAGGTTTCATGTCACTCGACTAGTAATACCCTGCTTGCCTCCCAGGCCTATGACTTATGTGGGGCAGTTGTTTCCCAAGAGGGGCCCGCCAAAGTGGTCGTGTATTCCAGTCAGTAGGGAGATATGTGATTTTTTTTACTAGAGATGACAATCTTGTCCTCGATGTTGTATAGTACTTGTATGCGGGAATGGATCAGAGAGGATGTCCAAACATCCTATTTACAACAGTTGAGCCAACATATGAGAGAGATGATATTATCACTATGTTTTGATACTTCTACTTCCATATTTTTATGTCTTATTTAATGTAAATGTAATTTATTGTAACATTTTGTTTCAATTATTTGATTATTATTATCTATTGTTTTGTGGATATTTGCACATATGATGGGGATGTGCCTCCCCAATATGATGAGGATATGGAGGAGGTAGCGAAGCAACCTCCAATACATAAACCCAACATGCCACGTAGGCTAGATAGGAGAGTCAGGATAGATGTAGTGGATCGCCTATGTGGTGTAATGGTTAGTCATGGAGTGGTACCTGCACCGGTTTGAGACATATTATGGATACCAAAGTTGTCTATGATATGAACGATCCTACCTCGTGGCATGACATCATTTATGCATCATCTTGTCGTTGTCGTCAACCTCATTGAGTTTTTGAGGGATGTTGCTCATGATTCCACTCCATCTAACTCATCACCAGATCGATCCACATTCTCTACTCCACCACATGGTTCTCCTCGTCCTCTTGCTTTTCCTCCACATGTATTTTCATCATCCACTAGTCCTCCTGCTTCTCCTCCACATATGTCTGCACCATCCACCAATCCTCCTCCTCCACTTATGTCATCATCCATCGATCCTCCTGCTTCTTCTCCACGCGTGTCTTCAACATCCACCGATCCTCCGCCTCCTCCTCTACTTGTGTCACCATCCATCGATCCTTGTCATTATCCTCCACATGTGTCACCATCCACCGATCCTCCTCCTCCTCCTGCATGTGTGTCACAAGCTACTGATGTTGTGGACACTATGTTCACATCGGGTGCTGCATAGCTCGATCTTGATGGAGAGACATATGATAATGTACTTTTTCCATTGCTTTATGACATATGTACTTATAGACCCTCTACCTCTGGTAGTAGAGACATTGATGCCTCTGGCTCTGGTGGTGGACCTAGCTAGTAGTGGTACTGATTGACATGTATATTGATTGTTTTATCTTTTATTTGAGATGTATATATGACATGCTTATTGTAGATTTTGTTGAGATGTATATTTGACATGTATATTGATATGTATATCACTCATGTATATTATGTTTTTCATATAATGTTGTGGTTGTTGTTGTTTGCTTTATAAAACGTATTATGAGTATGCTAATGATTAACATTATTAATGATTTTTTTTGTTTTTAAATTAAGCTAGAGATGCATCACTCATTTAAATTTATAGTTGTCATATAATGCTTAACTTTACTTGTATGAAATCGTTTAATTTGGATTGCGGTTACAAAACCCTATAACTATTATTGCCATATAATGTTTAACTCTTCTTCAAGGTGAATTGTTTGTTGTCAAAGCAAGATACAATATGTTGATTAAACGTGTTTAGAAACAAAAATACTTAAATATGATGAGTGAAATGATTGTGAATTGCATAATTATGTATTTTTCATATATTCACTAATAATAACAATGATGTAATAATAATGTTATTTTTCTAATTTTTACGCCGAAAGGCGTATACCTATTGACAATGGGCACAATTAATCACCTTTTAATCTAAAATTATAATCTAATGGCTAAAAATTGAAGATGCTGGCATATTCTTAGTCGTCCTCTCAAATCAATGGATGAGATTTTGATAAATTAACTTCCTTTCATTTATAAAGACATACGTTTATGTGATTACTTTTTCACATTTACTAAATAAGATTAAAAAATTACTTACTCACCACCAGATTGCCACGTTCAATGATTAAAATTTAATTATACTTAAAACAATTCTAGATTAACAAGTGTAACCTAGCCGCCTTCTTTTGTAACAGGTAGTGGCCATGTTTTTATGAAGGTAAAGCGCGTCGATAACAATCACATTTTTACCTCTGTTTATGAAGGTAAAGCGCGTAAAATGGCACGTGTCGATAACAATCACGTTTTTACCTCTGTTTACGAATACAATGCAAATCCCTGAGATTGATATTTAAGATTGTTTTTCATTACTGCTCGGATTTGTCTTGCGACAATCCTATAATAAACAGGAAACAATCTGCACGCGCGTTTCATTTTTTTTGGTCACGCACGTGGTCACAATATGTCAGCCACATTAAAAAAAAATATGCACTAAACAATAATTAGCCATTAGATTATAATATACAGAAAACAATATGCACACGCGTTTCATTTTTTTTGGTTTCTTTCGGCGTTAATCAGCCACGGTTTTGAGTGGCTGTGCTAGTTATTTTTCAAAGATTACAAGACAAAGTTATGTTGTAATTGTTTACTAAAATCACGATTATTATATTTTGATTTTTCCAAAGATTTTATAAATTTATATTATCCAACTATTATAATATATTAAATTGATTTAATTAAATTTAAATTGTTAAATATAAAGAATAATAATAAATTTTGATCTATACACTTTCAATGAAATGGTTTCACAATTTTTTACTCTATTACTAACGTTATGAATCTTTTATTAAAAAAGTATAGAAAAGCATGTAAGTATTGGTTGAATCTTCTATTAATAAAGTATGTAAGTATTGGTTGAATCTTATATTAAAAAAATATGTCATGTAATGTATTTCACTGATTTTGTATTAAAATGTATGCAAATATTGGATTTGGTTAATAAATGAAAAAATCAACTTTTTTTTTCTACGAGAAAAAATACTCTTTATATTCATAAGGATATAAAAATTTACAAAGACCGTCTTCTCGGAAGGCAACTCTCCTAGGAATAAATGCTTAAAGCTTGGATCTATCATGACTGTCAAGACTATCAACTCAAATTCTCATCTATGATCGGCTTTCAGTTCAAAGGATTTTCAGACTAAAACTGAAGATGACAAATCAAAGCTTTATCTTGTTGGCTGGTCCTTCATTGCCATCCTCCCATATTGTAAAGCAGATATGGCCCGATGGAAGATGCAATGATTTTTTTGAAAGGGTATCCGCCTCGTTGTTTTCCTCTCGGAAAATGTGATAGAAAGAGAGCTTTCTAAATAGTAATGTAGCTTCTTTGGTTCTCTCTTTACAACATTCAAGGACTGCTGCCTGGAAGTTAGCAAGACCATTCAACCAGTCGATAGTAAGTTTAGAGTCTCCAAGAAGTATCAGCTCATCGGTGTGTCGGCTTGCCAGGACGAGAGATGCCCATGCACCTAATAGTTCTGCCTTCAGGTTTGTTCCTTGTCCACAGTTCAAGGTCCATCGAATGCTGGTGTGTGGGTTTAGTACAATTTTTCCCCCGGCTCCACAAAGAGCGCCTCCTTGTTGAGAGGCTCCGTCGAACCAGGCTACTGTCCTGTCAATTGGGAAGACAAAATTGTGCCGAATGGGGGGCCAAGCCTTTACGATCTTACTAGAGTTTGTTGCTTAAGCAAGAATGTGGTTTGATATTCTTTGTATAGAAGGCGTCCTCTCTTTAAAAATTGCTTCGTTCTTGGCCTTCCAGACTTGCCAGCAAAGGTGGACGGGGAGCATTTTATGATTACTATTATCATTAAACCAATTGCGAAAGCATCCTTGAACACTGGTACCCGACCATGGGGAGGTGAACTTCAGCGCCGATGAAAGGTTTGTCCAGATCGCTCGTATGAAGGAGCAATGATTGAAACCATGGAGCGTAGATTCGTTGGCGAGTTTGCAGAGGATACAATGGTTCGGCCCCTCCCAGCCACGAGCTTGCAACTTTTCCCAAACTAATAATTTGTTTTCGATCAGGAGCCACGCAAAAAGTTTGAGCTTCAAAGGACAATCGTCCCTCCAAGTCCTCTGTCTCCAGCTTTCATTTAATGGTTTCCAACTATTTGTTGCCAAAGCATGATAGACATTTTTTGCATTGAGCTGGCCAGAGCCATCTCCTCCCGTCCAGAAGAGGGAATCTGACTTATCTTGTAATCTCAGGCCAGTTTCCTTAATGAGCTGGATGAAGCTGTCCCATTCGGTTAAAAACTCAGAGTCCAGTTGTAGATCCGAGCCATTGAGCCAAGTGTCACCTAACGGTCAATCTGTGGCCGGATAACAGAATTGATGCAAGAAGATGAGGCTCTTATCTTGTAGGTGCGCGAGAAGAGAGGGTGAGAGCATGGTTTTTTTTCCCAAGCCCAGAAAGTTGTCTCTGCCAACTTCAATTAAGCATCCATTTCCTGGTTTCCACGAGATCCACTGTAAAATAATCGGAAGGGAGGATAAGAGATGTTTCTAGGTCTGTGAGCCTTTTGTACGACGAACTGGGGCGAATATGATCCATAGGTGAACCGGAATTTGACGGAGATATTTTGCAGTGATTACTCTGTGCCATAGGTTCGGTTTCGTTAAAATTCTCCAAAGGGTGTTAGCCATGAGCGCCTTATAAAAAAGAGGCAGATTTTTAAGGCCCCAACCTCCCATCAGCTTTGGTTTAGATAAAACCTCCCATTTGCCGAGGTGAAAACCTTTGTTCTTCTTACTGCCTGTCTAAAGGAAGGAAAATATGAGTTGACGAAGAGTTTTCAAAATAGTAGCAGGGATGTGGGCTAAAGCCATCCAAAATACCGGGAGACTTTCCAATACATCTTTTATCAGAACATACCTTCCTCCCATAGAGAGAAATCTGTTTTGACAGTTGTGAATTCTGCCTTCAAATTTGTCAATTAGCTAGGTCCAGTCGTTTTTTGTATAGATGGAGGATTTTAAGAAGTAACCCAAATAGGTAAATCCCTTCGATAGCTCCAGTGAAGCAATTTCGAACAACTCTTTTGATTCTGTTTGCAGAGGTTCTTGGACATTTGAAACCAGGAAGACTGATTTATGGACATTGATTTCTAAACCTGAAACATCACAAAAGGATTTTAGTATAGATTGAATGATGGTCCATTCAGCAAGATTTACATTCGACAAGATCAACACATCATATACAAAAAGGATATGCAGGATATGTGTCAGTCCCGTGACTTTTATCCCTTTCAATAGCCCATCTACTTATTTGTTCTTGAGTAAAATGCTGAGACCTTCCAGGATGAAAATGAAGAGAAGTGGTGAGAGTGGGCACCCCTGACGGAGCCCTCTCTCACAGTGAAAAGTCTTTGTTGCTTCACCATTGATCAGGATAGCCAGGGTGGTCGAGAAGATACAACCCATTATCCAATTCGTTGTAATGATGCCGAAGCCGCTCTGTATGAGAATGAGATGCAAAAAGTTCCAGTTAATGCAATCGAACGCCTTTTTGAGGTCCAGCTTAAGAAGAATGGCCTTTAGTTTTTTTGTCTTTATGCTGTGTATGCATTCTTGTGAAACTCCAACGACATCAAGAATCTGTCTTCCTTTTAGGAAGCCAAGTTGTTCTTCAGAAAGTGCCCTAGAAAGAATGGGACGAAGTCTTCTGGCAATGAGTTTTGAGATTATTTTGTAACAGAGGTTATAAAGTGATATAGGATGGAAATCTTTAAACTGCCTGGGAAGGTTAGATTTAGGAATCAGAACAATAAATGTGTTGTTTAGCTGAGAGTTTACTTTCCCTTTGCTTCTCGCATCCTCGACGACATCCAGGAGGTCCTACCCCATAAGATAGAAAAAGTGTAGGAAAAGTTCGACCGACCAGCCGTCGGGTCCTAGGCTTTTCTCCTTCTTAAAACCTTTAATAACTTCTAACAGTTCCTCCTTTGTACAGGGGGATTCTAAAGTTAAAGCCTCCTCGGATGTGACCATCTTTGGGAAGAGGCCAACTATTTCTGTCTGAGCTGCTAGTGAAGGCTCTGGTGTTGCCTTGTAAAAAGCTTTATAATGATTGAAGGCCGCAGTTTTGAGGTCTACCTGTGTATGGTATAATAATCCGTTCTCATCTTCTATATCCCATAGGTACTTTTTTGATCACCGAGAGCTGGCTATTAAGTGAAAGAAACTCATATTTTCATCCCCTCCAGCTAGCCAGAGCGATCTGCTCTTCAAGCGCCATCTCTCCTCGTCATCCCGAAGATGTTTATTCCAGGCTTCCTCTAGACAGTATATCCTATAGTCAAGATCCTCGCAACTATGGTCCTGAAGCTTTTGTTTTAGAATGTTTTCCAGCTCAAGTTCTATACTGTTTAGCTCGGCCTGTTCCCATTTCTTTTTGTCCCTTAACCAATGAATAGTCTGAGATTTTAGTCTTGTGAGCTTTCTGATCAGGTTCCCTTGGGCGTCTTCAGGTACCGTGAGGGAACAGTCATTCCAAACCGCATTTACCATAGTAATAAATGAAGTCTCCCTCAGCCATTGGTGATTAAATTTGAAGAGCTGTCCCATTCCATAACGGCCTTCCTCCATCTGTAAACAGATTGGCACATGGTCAGATAGGAAGGGTAGGTTTACCCATGCGCGACTACTATAGGAGGGCAGGAGTAGCCCCTCGACAATTAGAAATCGGTCGAGTCTTTTAGCAATACTAGCGGATCCTTGTCATCCATTCCTCCAGGTAGGCAGAAGCTCGGCTGGCTTCATATCGATCAAGGCATTTTTATAAAAAATATGATTAAAAAAGTTCAATAATGGATCAGACAACGCCTTATCTCCCCACATTTCTTTTGGACTGGTAATTAAGTTGGGATCTCCAACGAGTATGAGGTTCTTCACCGCCAGTAAGCCCATATCATCAAGTCGTTGCCATAAGGCTTTTCGGTCAGCACAAGGGCCAGATACGTTGAGCAAATTGATAGATCTGTTGAGTTCGAAGCAGTTTTCAGAAAGTAAAATTCCCCCTGGACTGAGCATCGGTGAAAGGTCAAATCCTTACCTGATGGTATTATGACCTGAGATATATCTTTAAAAAGATCTTTGCATCCTTCAATTGATCAAAAATATCATCAATCCTTGGCAGAGGATACTTGTTCTTTACAGTCACTTTATTCAACTATATGAAATCAATGCACAATCTTAATGTTCCATATTTCTTCTTCACAAACAAGACTGGGGCACCCCAAGGTGACACACTTGGGCGTATACACCCCTTCTTCAAAATATCTTCAAGTTGCATTTGCAACTCCTTCAGCTCTGGTGTACTCATTCTGTAAGGAGTCTTTGATACTAGAGCTTCTCCAGGCATTAGATTTATAGATAAATCAATGTCCCTCTTTGGGGGTAGTCCTGGTACCTCCTTGAACACATCTTCAAAATATGCTAGTACTACATAATCTTCCAAATTTGGCACCTTATCTCTAGGTGTCTCCACCAAATGAGCTGCAATTATTTGACACCCTTTTCTGTAACATTTCTCCAACTGCAATGTTGAAATCTCTCTTATGGCTACTGCTCTAGGAATTCCCCGCACTTTCCTTAGATTCCTTTCCTCATCCAAGCAAGTAAATGTTTTGTTATGGCAGTCTAGGATGGCATGTTGTTGGTCCAATCAATCCATCCCAATTAGATAGTCATAGGAACCTAAAGGAAAGATGTTCAAATCTTCCTGGGTGTTCAGTCCATTCATGTCAATAAGACATGACTTAATTGTCTCATTAGCTTTTCTTTTGGCCCCTGTGGCCAACTACACCAACCAAGATTTCCCATGCTTTCTTCTTGGCAAATGAAAACTTTCCACCACCTTAGGATCTATATAACTATGACTAGCTCCTGAATCAATTAAAATAACAATGGTTTGGTTGTTGATCATACCTTCCACTTCAATCATATGTGACTGATATTCTGCTTGCTTGTTGTCCAGGGCTGCATAGATCCTGGGTATCTTTCTACCCATGTCCTCCACTGTTTCAACTTGTTGTACATTGTGAACAATCCTACCTTTTTCACCTCTGTGAGTACAATCTCTGAACATGCGATCCCCTTTACAACCCCAACATTGAATAGGTGGTTGCCTTGGCCTTTGACTTCCCATGTCCATCGTTCTGGGTTCCTTAGGAGTTTGCTGTCCCTGTGGACTATTTCTGAAGAATGGTGGCTTAGACCCCTTCTTCCTTTGATCCATCTTGAATTTCTTTTTGTCTTCCCAAGATTTTTGGAATGTTGGCCTTGATTTTTGTTGATCATATAGACATTTAGCTCGCCTTATGGTCTCCTCCAATGTATTGGGATCATCATACTATATTTTGTCACTGATGAATGATGGCAATCCACTCAAATAACTTTGAATTTTTACAGTCTCATCCTTGATGAAAGAGACATACTTCAACAGTTCTAGAAACCTTCTCTCATATTTCTCAATTGTCATACTCCCAAGCTTGAGTTCAAAGAACTCTTTCATTTTCTTGTCATAGTATCTCTTAGTCAAGTATTTCTTCTCAAAATACTTCTTGAATCTTCTCCAAGTAACACTTTTTTCTTTGATGTGTTTCACTTGCACAAGCTGATCCCACCACATGGATGATTTTCCTTTGAGTTGATAGATGGCAATTCTACCCTCTACATGAGAGGAATAATTATGCAATTGAAAATACTTTCTCATGCCCAGCAACCATGTCTCTGCATCTTCATCCTTCTTGTGCTCATCATAAAATGTAGGAGGATTGATTTTGTTCATTTCTCCTCGCAGTTCATCCACCCCAGACCTCTTGTACTTTCTGACAGGGGATGGACTTGAGCTGTTGTGTGATCTCTTATTGGAATTTCTCAAGGAGTGGTGGTGATGCCTGCTAACACTTCTTGTTTTTATTTTCTCATCATGAGACTTGTGACTTCCCGATTTGCTTGAGCCACTCTCCTAATCCAATTTATTTTCTATTATGTTCAAGCTCTCCAATAACTTCATGTTGAAGTCATCCTGCTGCTCCTTGGCTTTCATAAGCCTTTCATTATTAGCTTTATGGCTTTGAAAATCCTTCTGTAAATTTTTAATGGTCTCTGCCATATTTATGTTTTCATCCCTTTCTTCACCATGTCCATTGGAGTTGGTTCCTTCCATGCTCAAATGGACATCCATCCCTTTGACTTCATCTTCCTAGCTGTAATTTCCCGATGCCTCTTCCCTTACTCTAGACTCTAAACTGATCTTGATCTAATCTATTGTTGTTAACTCTGCAAAATGTGCAGCTAACAAAACTTGTCAGACTAACTGTTTCAACAATTTTATGAAAAATATGAACCATTCTGGTTCAATAATTTATCAGAAGCCTTTCTTCTGATTTCCTGAAACATTGAATTCCCAATCAATTTTTTGGGTGGATAATTATATTCCACTATCCAAGACCTTTCCAACGCCTGCTCACATGCTCAATTCCGAGTCTCAAGCAAAACGTTATGGTTTCATGGAGCTAGTCGGGGTCTTATAGTTTACCCTTGACTGTTTCTGTTGTTCTTCCCCCTTCAAGAAACTTCGCGCGCAAAAATTTCAATATGTGCTCCCGTATTTGTCATGTGCTGCAACATCACAGTTAAATCATGCTTCGTGCACTTTACAACCACTATGTATCACTTCTTTTTTGCGCCAATAACATGCTCTCACTTTTGTGTCGCGCGCCAATAACTACCGCGCATAGTTTTGGTTCTTGCACTATTACCCGTTGCGCGCAGTTTTTGTATCGCACACTGATATTCCACATGCATTTCTCTCTATGCATTGCACCATGGCAAATTTCAATATGCCCCCACCGTGCATCAATCCTCTGCACGCACATACTAAACTATCGTGCAACAACATAGACCCATATTGCGTGTGCACCAACCAAACTCCTATGCATTATGCCAATACTGCATACACCCTACGCGCCCTTATTGTGTGTGTACACCATGCACACCTTCTTATTCATGTGCACTCCACGCAATGCAAAATTTAGTGTGCGCACCCGCACACCATATTTTTCCGCGCGGTGCCACAATTTACCATGTGCTCCATCACACTACCTTTTCCACACGATACCTTCATGCTAACATTTTATGTGCGGTACCTGTACGCTAACATTTTCCACTCCATATGTCATGGCTTCACTGTAACTTCAAATTCAACCAATTCTAGGTTTGAATTTGCTAGGAGAGATATTAAATCAGTAATATCTCATCACTTGGCTGGATTTTCTCCATTTTCTCATGAATCCATCCACAAAAATTGTGGCTTTTCCCCATTTCTGCCCAGTTGCTGTTACTTTTTTCCATGGACACTCTACAACTGAAATTTGGCCACTTCGAATTAAATCCTCTGTGACATTTTGCTTCAACTCGACTTTCTCGACCCATTCAGGCCCAGTGTTGAAAATTGAAGCTCTAATACCAATTTGTAGCATCCTTGGCCTCACATAGGCTAGGGACAAGCCACTCCTCGTATGATTTACTTAGCTCTGAAACCGTCTTTGTAACATTCCCAGCCTTAAACAGGCCAAGCCATGCTACTCCTGAACACTCTTTCATGCTCATATACCCATTTGTAACGTCCCCGACCATTCATGTCAGCCACGCTACACCGAAGAACACATTCGTTCTCTGTGTGGAACGTACTGTAACTTACTTAGCATCCTAACTAAGTTATGTCTCATATAATTTTCTAATTGCATGCAATTAAAACATATGCACACACATAACTCTTGCGGAAGCTTAATATATATATAACGTGAACAAAAAAATACACTATGTAAATGTGTGGATTCACACTGAAAAGTAGTAAACATATACATGCAATACCCATAAGCATACAGACAGCTATAATCACGCATAGGATAAACCCATAAAAATAAGATGTGAATAACAATGCAGCATGTAAATTAATCACACAATTGACACTTATCTTTGTGAGAATATCACCAACTGCATGCAGACCTTCCACAAACCTCCCAGCCTTAGACTGCACTATTCATCACTCTCAACAGTGAGTCATCCCYGAGATGGGACTAAACTCCACCTGGGTAAAGGGGTTCCTAACTAGGCTAAAGGCTCATGAACAACAGGAAAGACTTTGTMTCAKGTGCTCACTCAACTAACAACCTATAGTCCCTCATTCCCCACATGCCTGTCCCACCYAAGGAAGTGTGCCCCTTCTTTGCTCAACATTCCCTCAACTGCCCCACTTCCCTTCCAAGGATTCAACAACAGGCCAGATAGGAAGTCTCAGAGCCCTGCAGCTGTAGTTCATCACCTTTGGGAAATCAATTCCCAACAATTCTCTCACCCAGAGAATTTCTCACAGGACTGACAACCCCCCTCTTCAATATCCCATGGGCCTGACAACTTGCTTCTTCAATCCCGCTCCCTAGCTAATAACTACCCAACATAAGGCTCTRGATACGGGTTCAGGTAAAGTCATTAAGATACAAATGATAGCTCAATGGATGCCAATACTCCTATATGATTGACTATATCTCTCACTGATGGATGAATTAGGGGAAAGATAATGGTCCAAATGATTGAGATTCCCTGAAAATGAACTAAGTCCAACAATATGTATGCATGCCCCCAACTTGACACTTGTCATGTTGGAAGCTACTTTGGCCCACTTGGCCCCAACTTAGAACTTAGGATAACATAATTATCCATACTTTATGATTTAAGAAATATTAATATAATATTCCTTAACTTATCCCCTTCCCTTTCCCTAACTAGTGGAGTTTAGTCCCCCATCTCTTTTATCATGGTCGGTCTGCGCACAATGATGTATCTTATATTAAATATGAGATATGTACAAAAATAGGTGCATTAGCCGTTAACATCTAGGCTCTCCGACCTAATCAAAATATAAACATCCTAGCTTATATTACTGGCTCACCAGCATATAAAACATATCAGATACACAAGGCTTCCTGGCCTCTACATCACGCGCACTTAAGATGCTCTGCCTGGTATCCCAGAATGTGCACACTTCTTCATTTTATTGCATAGTACATGCACGCACTATGCCATGAAACGTGCACACCAAAATGATATCAAATCAGCTCACCAGCTTATGTACATTTGTATTTACATTTGCAATTGGGTTCGGCCTTAGCGATATTAAAATTTGGCTTATTATTCGTTATACAAAAAACTTCATTTATGAATAAATAAATTCTTTGTAATACTTACAGTGATATGTCTTTGTGTATTTTATTGAATTCACAAAAAATATTTTTTTTAGCTTGTCAACATTGATGCCATGGGAGCAATACCGATGCAAGTAAGAAGGCCCATATGTTATCATTCTTAAGTATTTCATTGGGAGTTTCTCAAATACCCTACCTATGACAAGGATATCTATGCCTTGGTATGAGCTTTTAAAAAGTGGAAGCACTATCTGATGGGAAAGGATAACATCATCCACAGAGATCACCAACCACTATAGTATTTTCATGCCTAGAGTAAACTATGACAAACCAAGAATTACAAGTGGATGGGGTTTTTACAACAGTTTCATCTAGTCATCAAGTATAAGAATGGTAGCACAAATAATTTGATAGATATGCTTTCATAGTCACCCACATCCAAATTACAACTTTGGGAACTCTGATGCACATGGAGCCTTTTACCCATGATGTATACAAAGAGGCATACACAAAATATGACGACTTCAAGGAGGTGTTTCAACAACTACAGGGCCAAATTCATATAGAAGAAGGTGATGGGAAGGAAGACTATCATTTCCAGAACATTTTACTCTACAAGCTCTTTGTTCCTAGAGGTGAATGATTGCATCTTATCAGAGATGATCACACCTCTAAGTTTGCAGGACATTTTAGTGTTGGGAAGATAGTTTCCAACCTACAGAGGTACTATGTGTATTGTCCCATAATACAAGAACATGTAGCACAATATATTAGAGGATGCATACTTTTTTGTACCATCAAGCTCAACAATAGGAAGCAAGGTTTATACCATCCCTTACCTATACCCACTCGACCTTCAGAAAAAAATTCCATGGATTTTATGGGAGGTTTACCAACCACACGGAAGGGACATGACTATTTATTTGTGGTAGTTAACAGGTTTAGAAAAAAAATGCATTATTATGCCTTGTAAAAAGAGCATCAAGGGACAGGAAGCAACAAACTTGTTCTTTGAACAAGTCCAGGTGCACTTTGGGATACCAAGGAGCATCATCTTAGATAGGGATACCAAATTTCTCAGTGCATTTTGGGCTACATTGTGGGTGAATATGGAGACTAAATTGAAGAGGTCTACAACATTCCATCCACAGACATATGAGTAGATGAAAGTAGTGAACATGCCTTTGGTGAAACTTTTGAGGGGTTACAGTCAGAAGCATCCAAAGACCTAAGATGAAAATATGATCTATATGTACAACACTCTTATAACAAAGCAGTCCACACTTCTACTTGTAAGTCACCTTTTGAAACTTTCTTTGGATATTTTCCACCCTCACCCTTAGATGTTGTATGTGAACAACAAGGAGGAGTGAGGGAGGACCTCACAAGAGATGCATTAAAGGCATATTGTTTTTTTAGAAGATCGGGAAGATCCATTTCCAAGTACATAAAACACTAAATAAGTCACATGAAAAGTACAAGGCTAGACATGACCAACAGAGAATAGAGAAAAAATTTAGAGTGGGATACAGAGTATGGTTACACCTGAATAAGGAAAGGTTACAGGGTCCTGGTCAGAATATCAAGGCTCTGTGATATGGTCCTTTTGAGGTATCGGAAAATGTGGGAGATAACGCGTATAGACTCAATCTACCCCCATACATGGACATTTACATAGTAGTTAATGTGGATAATGTCAAACTCTATGAGCCTTCCATGTTGGATCGGAAGGAGGAGCTATTGGTTGTGGAGCCTGATTATCTTCTTGATTTAGAGGTATTTTACTTTCAGCTGTGTTTATACCCCATGAAGTATTTACACCCCAGAAGTATGTACACTCTTCCACATGAGGTAGTGCAGAGGGGGGGATACCCCCTCTGCGGGGTCCAGGGGGGCTATCTCCCCGGCTAGGGGGTCTGGGGGCAAGCGGCCCCCCGAAGGAAAAATTACCTTGTAAATGTATATTGTAATTTCATTGTAAATCTGGACCGTTCATTATAAGGTCGCAGATCTAACGATAGAGATTATGTTAGGGTTTTTTTCCCTAGAAGGCAACCCTCTTTTATGAGGGAAATGTATTTGCGGTGATGGTTGATGGTGAATATTGTATTCTGAGATAGGAGACTGTGAGAGAAAGAAGAGGAAGTTACAACAGGTTTGCTATAGGTTGTATCCCTTCATATGTTGGATAATAATAAAGGAAGGACTTGGCAATTTCTCTGGTGGACATATCCCACACTGGGTGAACCACGTAAATCTGTGTCTCTATTGTATTGTGTATCTTCTGTGTTTTTTTCCCACATTTGTTTTATTTTATTTCTCCACGGTCTTGTTTTTATAACTACTGGTATCAGAGCAAAAGGTAACTCACGAGAAAAGAGGGTTCCTGGTTCGAGTGGGAGCAATGTTGAAAGATGGAAAGTTTAGGGTTGATAAATTTAATGGCCAAAACTACCAGTTATGGAAGGTGCAGATGGAAGACTATTTATATCAAAAGGATTTATTCCTACCATTGGGTGGAATAGCAAAGAAGCCAGTGGCTACGAAGGACGAAGAATGGTAGATTCTTGACAGAAAGAATCTAGGAATGATACGGCTAAGCCTGGCAGCATCGATGGCTTTCAATATTTCCAAAGAAAAGACAACGAAGGGTTTGATGGACACATTGGCCAAATTTTATGAAAAACCCTCGACGTCCAATAAAGTATTTCTAATGAAGAGATTATTTAATATGAAGATGTTCGAAGGTGGGTCTATTGTAGATCATTTAAATGATTTTAATACGGTTACTAATCAACTAAGTTTTGTAAAAGTGGACTTTCATGATGAGGTCAAGGCTCTTCTAATCTTGTGTTCATTACCAAAAAGTTGGAATGGCTTGGTCATGGTTGTAAGTAACTCTGTCTCTGGTTCAAATACTTTAAAATTTGATGATGTTGTTGGTGTTATCCTTAGTGAGGAAATGTGACGGAAAAGCACAGGTGAGACATCAGGAAATGCGTTGAACATGGAGAACAGGGGAAAACAAAAGGATAGAGAACAGGATTTCGAGAACCGTGGGAATTCTAGGAAGGGTGTAATGATCCCAAGCCATTATGCAAGGATCATCACTGTTTTGGTGTCTTTTTTTTAAACTTTTTCTGAGTGAGGTATTTCGTCAAACACTTTGCTGATCTACCTTTTAGATATGTTTATATGTGTGTATGCAACAAATAACAGAAAGAGATAACCATGGAACATACCTCAACCATATGCAATAATATAGACAAGCCAAAACATCTCAATTCTTCTTTATTCATAAAATAGAGA
>ML779853.1:1368444-1381859 GCA_009831015.1 Picea engelmannii
ATACTTTTAAGAAATGGAAAGCTTTGGTTGAGAATGAGACAGGAAAAAAGTTGAAGTGTCTCAGATCATATAATGGAGGTGAATATTGCAGCAAGGAGTTTGATGATTATTGTTCATACCATGGGATTTGTAGAGAGAAGACAATTCCAAGAACACCACAATAAAATGGTGTCTCTGAAAGGATGAACAGGACAATCATGGAGCGTGCAAGGAGTATGAGATTGCATGTTGGTTTTCCCTTACAGTTTTGGGTAGATGTTGTAGATACTATTGTTTACTTAATAAATAGAGGACCTTCAAGCTCTTTGAGTGGTAGAATTCAAGAAGAGGATTGGACAGGAAAAAAGGTAAAATATTATTTTTTGAAAACTTTCGGTTGTGAAGCATTTGTCCATATTGATAAAGAAAATAGAACAAAGCTTGAGGCAAAATCCAAGAAGTGTACCTTTATTGGATATGGTGTTAATGATTTTGGTTATCGCTTATGGGATTATGAAAATAACAAAATCATCAGGAGTAGAGATTTCATATTCAATGAGAAGGTCATGTACAAAGATCAGTTGCAGGGAAAGAAATAGGAAAAAGAAAAACAAGAATACACAGTTCTTGTTGAGATAACTGAAAAAGAAATTCCAAAGGAACCAAAAAATCAAAATGTACAACAACAGGAGCAGCAGGTACCTCAAACTCCTGCAAGTGTTGTTAGAAAATCTACCAGATTAAGTATACCCCTTGAATGATACTCCTTCATTGTATTATTTATTGTTGACTGATTCTGGTGAACCAGAATGTTATGAAGAGGCAATGCAGGTAGACACCAAAAGGAAGTGGGAGAAAGACATGAAAGAGAAAATGGATTCCTTGGTAAATAACCATACTTGGGACTTGGTTCAGTTGCCTGTAGGAAAAAGAGCATTGTAGAATAAATGGGTTTACACGTTGAAGGAAGAAGATGGAGGAGAAAAGTGGTACAAGGCTAGACTTGTTGTAAAGGGGTTTGCACAAAAGAAAGGTATAGATTTTGATGAAATATTTTATCATGTTGTTAAAATGACTTCAATTAGAACTATTTTAAGTCTTGTGGCAGTAGAATATTTGCATCTTGAACAGTCAGATGTAAAAACAACTTTTCTCCATGGGGATTTGGAGGAAGAGATTTATATGCAGCAGCCACAGGGGTATGAGGTGAAAGGGGAGGAGAATTTGGTATGCAGGTTGAAGAAGAGATTATATGGCCTAAATCAAGCTCCAAGGCAGTGGTATCTGAAGTTTGACAGGTTTATGACAGAATAGGGTTATAGTAGATGTCATTATGATCACTCTGTTTATTTTAAAAAGATATAAAATGGAAGCTTTATTATCTTGCTATTGTATGTAGATGACATGCTTGTTGCATGGTCTAATATGCAGGATATAAATGTGCTCAAGAAGAAATTAGTCAATTCATTTGCGATGAAGGATTTGGGTGCTGCAAAGAAAATCCTTGGTATGAGAATAACAAGAGACAGGAAAAATCACAAACTGACATTTTCTCAGGGTCAATACATAGAGAAGGTGTTGGAGAGGTTTAGAATGCAGAATGCAAAACCACTTAGTACACCTTTGGCCAGCCATTTCAAATTAACTAAGGAAATGTGTCCCAAGACACATGAGGAGATATAATACATGTCCAGGGTCCCATATTCATCAACATTTGGTAGCTTGATGTATGCAATGGTTTGCACAAGACTAGATATTGCACATGCAGTGGGAGTTGTGAGAATATATATGAACAATCCAGGTAAAGAACATTGGGAGGCAGTAAAGTGGATTCTCAGATACTTGAGAGGTACTGCTAATCATGCATTATGTTTTGGAGGTTCAGAAACTGTTCTACAAGGATATGTTGATTCAGATATGGCAGGTGATAAAGATAGCAGGAGGAGTACCATAGTGTATGTGTTTACTATAGGTGGAACAGTAGTAAGTTGGATTTCAAAATTGCAAAAGGTTGTTGCACTTTCAACAACAGAGGCAGAGTATGTTGCAACTACAGAGGCTAGTAAAGAGATGATTTGGTTACAGAGGTTTATTGAGGAATTGGGAAAGAAGCAAGAGAATAGCAAGTTGTACTGTGACAGTGAGAGTGCCATTCAACTTGCAAAGAACTCAACCTTCCATTTGAAGACTAAACATATACAGTTGAGGTACCACTTCATACGATCCGCCTTGGAAGATGAACATTTGAAGTTGGAAAAGATACACACTAGCCAAAATCCTGCAGACATGTTAACAAAGGGAGTAACCAAGGAGAAACTGAGTTCCTGCTCAGTTTCAGTTGGTCTTCAAGAATGAATATGAAGACGAGAAAATTTCCAGGTCCAAGAAGGTTCAGATTCCAACATATACAGCAGCGGTGGAGTTGTTGAGATCAGTCTCCAAGTGGGAGATTGTTGGTTGTGGAGCCTGATTATCTTCCTGATTAAGATGTCTTTTACTTTCAGCCGTGTTTATACCCCATGAAGTATTTACACCCCAAAAGTATGTACACTCTTCCACGCGGGAGAGGGTAGAGGGGGGGTACCCCCTCTGCGGGGTCAGAGGGGGCTATCCCCCCCGGCTGGGGGGTCTGGGGGCAAGCGGGCCCCCAGCGGGGGTTCTTGATCAAAGTGGATATTGGTGGCCACCCACCTATTCCACTTGGACCCCCACCATTGCTTCTTTCATTTTTTCAGTTTCCGCACAGTTTACTATTTTTAGCAGTTTTTCGAGTCCTGAACTTCCGGAGTCGTTTTGAGGCCTTAAATGACATTTTTTGGGAAAACAGAGAGCAACATGGATCATTCATCAATGTTTCTCACCCAAAAGTTGTATTCCTCGGATATATCTTTCTAACGAGGTATAGAATGTGGCAAACGAAGATCGTATGCCAAAGTTACGTCCCCGGGAAGTTGATGTACCAATTTACCCAAATAGGGCCCATAGTCTTGGCGTTTAATCTCCTAGGGTTAGGTATTTGGATGTTTAGGGTTTTCCATTGTTTCTCAATAATAATAGGCCTTCGAGCCTCATTGTAACACAGTTTAGAGGCCAGTAGCCGCCACATCGCTTCTCAGGGATAAGCTACCAGTGCCCTAGCTAGTTTATTTCCATTATGTCTGTAAGCATATTTCAGTCATTTGTTATTAATGAAATGAAGTCTTATTTCCGTTTCATCTCTGTGTTTATGTGTATTTCTATATTTCATTGTGTTCCTACATAAATCCGGATCAATGGTATCAAAGCAGTCTTCTCATTCTCGATCCTTCTTTGCATGTCCCCAACGAGATCGAGATATAAGGATTTGGGGCTCGATATGGTTGAACCTTTGCAAGATCAGCCTCGCAAACCTCAACGACTGCCCATGGGGGAAGAAAAAAAAGATGAGAGAGCAGGAGATCCTATCAAAATGTTGCTCGAGGAGGCCCTCAAGAAACAAAGGAACACGATGATCGACAACTTTGCCCAGATTCTTCAATGGATTCCGACTGGCGGTGCATCGACATCCAGAAGCCACTCTGGAGGCGCCACTCCTTTTAAGGTACAAGTAAAATTTGACATTCCCATATTTGACGGCCAAATAGATGCAGATGTCGTAGATAGATGGTTGAATCTATTAGAAGGATATTTCTCAGTTCATGACTTTTCCGACCGAGAAAAGATTATTTTCGCACTCCTCAAAGTCGCCCCCCATGTCAAGGACTGGTGGGAAACCTACTCGGAGCAAGAGGGTGAGGGAGAACCCTCTTTGTTCTCAGCCGCACCCACTTGGAATTCTTTTCGAGATGCCATCAAGGAACAATATTATCCCGTGGGGAGCTATGAGGACAAATACATACAATGGACTATGTTGCGGCAGCAAAGGGACCAAGATGTGCATGAGATGATGAATCTGTTTCATACCCCACGCACAAAGTTGGGTATCAAAGATTCAGAGAAACATTTGGTGTTAAAGTACCGCAGTTGTCTGCACAGATACATTCAGGAGGAAATGGAGTTCCTCGACATCTCCTCACTTGGTGTGTCATACCGATATGCTGCCAAGATTGAGAAGAAGTTCAAACAGAAGAAGCGAGACTTTGGGTCTGCAAATCAGAAGCAAGGGAAAGGTACTCCCAAACCGCAGAAAAAAGGACCAAGCCAAGGCGGGGAAGCCCAGGACAACCCGCCAAAGCCACAAGCAAAGAACAACACCACAAAGACAAAAAATGACACGGAGAAGTGGTGTGAGTTCCATAAGAGCTCCACTCACAACACAAGTGAGTGTCGAGCCAAGCAGTCACTGGTAGCCAATTTGAAGGCTTCTGAATCGGATGCATGCTCCGAATCTGAATCAGAACCTGACAAGGGGAATGACAGGGGGAAGCAGATTATCGATGTGGAGCCCAATGCCATCGTTTCCACCATGAAGATCCAGAAGGAGGAACCAGAAGATCCAGAGGAGGCAGAGCGTCTCTTCCATTCCAAGATGTGGGTAAAGGGTTCCCCATTGCAGTTCATTTTCGACAGCAGGAGCCAGAAGAACCTCATCTCAGTAGAGGTCATGANAACAATGTCGCCTTCCCTACAACATCAAGCCCTTCACGGATGAGGTATTATGTGACATTGCTCCTCTTGATGTTTCTGATGTATTATTAGGCCAACCGTACTTGTGGAAGTGAAATGTTGTGTATGAGTCCATGCCTCATGCTATTATTATCACTTTGGGCAATAAGTTGTACAGGATACCGGAGATAACACTGCCTACCACCATCTCTTTGGTTACTGCAAAACAATGCAGTAAGCTCATTTCCAAAACCAAGAAATTTGTTTTCCTGATGATCCACCCTCAGGGAAAGAGGAATACTATGGCCATGACCTCCAGACAAGGCCCCACTACATGAAAACAACAGATGGATAAGGTCATGGAGGAGTACGAGGACATCTTCACCTCCCCTACAGGGGTGCCTCTACACTGCCAGGTCAAGCACTCCATCGATCTGACCCCAGGTGCACCACTGCCCAATGGACCCATATACCGGTGCTCTGTCATGGAGAATGACGAAATCAAGAGGCATATTCAGGAGCTATTGCAGAAAGGTCACATCCGGCCGAGTTCATCGCCCTGTGTGAGCCCGATCGTATTGGTGTAGAAGAAGGATGGGACTTGGAGACTCTGCATTGACTATCGGTCACTGAACAAGATCATTGTCCGTAATAGGTACCCGATCCCACAGATTGATGACCTTCTGGACCAACTCAAGGGGGGGAAATATTTCAACAAGATTGACTTGAAGTCTGGGTATCACCAGGTACCAATTGAACCCTCTGATGTGTGGAAGACTTCATTCAAATCCAAGGAGGTCCTTTTCGAATGGTTGGTCATGCCTTTCGGGTTGACGAATGCCCCTGCAACCTTCATGAGGCTAATGGACGACATCATGCGTCCATTCACCAACTCATTTGTAGTGGTGTACTTGGATGACATTCTGATCTTCAGCCAGACTTGGGAAGAGCACCTCCACCACATCCGACAGGTCCTCCAAACACTGCAGCAACACAAGTTGTGTGCCAATTTGGAGAAATGCACTTTTGGCATAACCCAGGTTCAGTATCTGGGATACATTATTGATGAGCGGGGGGTGCATGTGGATCTAGCAAAGATCCAAATCATTTGGGATTGTCCAGCCCCAACCACCCTAACAGATCTTCGCAGCTTCTTAGGTTTTGCCAATTTCTACCACAGGTTTGTGTTGGGATTCTCTCATATCACTTGGCCCTTGAGTCAAGTCACCAAGGGAGGAGCTAAAGAAAAATTATTTTGGTCTGAATCTCAACAAAATACGTTCGGGGAGTTGAAGCATCGCCTCTGCTCTACACCAGTGCTCACATTACCAGACTTCCAATAACCATTTGAGATCGAGACAGATGCCTCTGACTATGCTATTGGGGCAGTCCTTACTCAACATGGGCATCTAGTGGCATATCACAGTGAGACACTTTCCGACACAGTCCGGAAGTATCCCACTTATGACAAAGAAATGTATTCCATTGTGCAGGCTTGTCGGCAATGGAAGCATTACATTTTGGGAAAGGAAACGATCATCCACACAGACCACTGACCCCTACAGTTCATACAGACACAAGGGAAGTTACAGAACAATCGCCATCAGAAGTGGTCCACATACCTGCAACAGTTTCATTTGAACATTAAGTACAAAAAAGGCAGCACCAATAATGTTGCAGACTACTTCAGTCGACCACCCATTGTGGTGCTAACCATTGTGCTCAACTCTTGTGGGCACGAGACTTCTGATTGGATGCTTCTCTACACAAGTGATCCAGAATTCGACCACACATACAATACACTCTTGGAGGGTAAGCAACTTCCCAATTTTCACCTCCATGATGCCCTGCTTTGTCACCTGGGACACCTTTGTGTTCCTTCAAGCGAGCGTGCCAAGATGATTTTGGAGACGCACTACAGTCGGGTCGTTGGGCATTTAGGGGTCGAAAAAATTGTGGTAGTACTGCAAAAGTATTTCTATTGGCCAAACCTTCAACAAGATGTCGGGAAGTACATCAAGTCCTGCACTGCTTTCACCAATGCCAAACCGACCATCAAGAAGTAAGGCCTCTATACTCCGCTTCCTACCCCCAGTCGACCTTGGGAATCCATCTCTATGAATTACATGTCAGGCCTTCCTTCTACTAAACATGGCAATGATTGTGTTTTTTTGGTCGTCGACCGATTCTCGAAGATGTCCATTATGATGGTCTGCAGAAAGAATATCACAGCAGAAGCCACTGTTAAACTCTTCTTTGAATGAGTGTGGCTACACTTTGGGATCCCACAGTCTATCATCTCATATCGGGACAGTAGGTTCCTCAGTACATTTTGGTCTAGCCTCTGGTCGATGTTGGACACCAAGCTCACCAAGTCTAAAGGTTTCCATCCACAAACTGATGGCCAGACAGAGATCATCAACCAGATGATTGTACACATTCTGCGTATGTACAATTCAAAGCATCCATGCACATGGGATGAGAGCCTCCCCTATGTAAAACACAACTACAACCAGGCTCTCCATATCTCAACCAGCCACATCCCCTTTCAAGTGGGCTTGGGATTACAGCCATTATGTCCCATTGTCATAGCCATGCCATTTGTGGCTACTCAGGAAGATTCATCTCATGTCCAATCTGAGGCGGATAAGGAAAACAACTTCATTGAGAACATTCAACACATCCGCCAACAGGTTCATGACATCTTAGACAAAGCCAATGCTAAGTACAAGCAGTGACATGACCAACATCGGGTTCCACACTACTTCCAAGTGGGCAACAAAGTGTGGCTGCATTTGCAAAAGGAGCACCTCGCTAGACCCCACCGCAAGCTTCGTCCACTCCGATATGGGCCGTACACCCTCACCAAAATTGTAGGGGAAAATTCCTTTGAGCTCAGCATTCCACCATTCCTTGGTCTGCACCCAGTGTTCAATGTGGACCGCCTTTGGCCCTACTTTCCACCTCTACTAGACACATCCGACATGGCAGAACAACTCACACCAACAGAGTTAAATCCAGACTACATGGAACAAGCCAGAACTGATCAAATCATGGATACACAGATCAAGCACACCCAAAAACAAAGGATACTGCTATATCGAGTTGTCAAAGCAGGCCAACTCCTTCACCAAGGCAAATGGCTCACCAGGGACCAAGTTCAGAAAAGTTTTCTCATCTCATGGAGGAACTCAATGCAATGGGGACCATTGCTTCCTAAGGGGGGAGGAATGATCCAAGTGGATATTGGTGGCCACCCACCTAATCCACTTGGACACCCACCATTGCTTCTTTCAGTTTTTCAGTTTCCGCACAGTTTACTATTTTTAGCAGTTTTTCGGGTCCTGAACTTCCGGAGCCGTTTTGAGGCCTTAAACGAAGTTTTTTGGGAAAACGGGGAGAAACATGAAACAAAAATCATGTTGCTCACCCAAAAGTTGTAGTCCTCGGATAGATATTTCTAACGAGGTATAGAACGCATCAAACGGAGATCGTATGCCAAAGTTACGTCCCCGGGAAGTTGATGTACCAACTTACCCAAACGGGGCGCATAGTCTTGGCGTTTCATCTCCCAGGGTTAGGTCTTTGGATGTTTAGGGTTTTCCATTGTTTCTCAATAATAATAGGCCTTAGAGCCTCATTGTAACACATTTCAGAGGCCAATATCCGCCACATCTCTTCTCAGAGATAAGCTACCAACACCCTAGCTAGTTTATTTCCATTCTGTCTCTAAGCATATTTCAGTCATTTGTTATTAATGAAATGAAGTCTTATTTCCGCTGCATCTCTGTGTTTATGTGCATTTCTGTATTTCATTGTGTTCCTACATAAATCCAGATCAGTTCTGGGGTGAAGCCCCCAAAGGAAAAATTGTCTTGTAAATGTATATTGTAATTTCATTGTAAATCTGGACCGTTCATTATAAGGTCGCGGATCTAACGATAGAGATTATGTTAGGGTTTTTTTCCCTAGAAGGCAACCCTCTTTTATGAGGAAACTTGTGGGTAAACTTTGGGATCCCACATTCTATCATCTCAAATCGGGACAGTAGGTTCCTCAGTACATTTTGGTCTAGCCTCTGGTCGATGTTGGACACCAAGCTCACCAAGTCCACAGGTTTTCATCCGCAAACTGATGGCCAGACAGAGATCGTCAACCGGATGATCGTACACATTCTGCATATGTACAATTCAAAGCATCCATGCACATGGGATGAGAGCCTCCCCTATGTACAACACAGCTACAACCAGGCTCTCCATATCTCAACCAGCCACAACCCCTTTCAAGTGGGCTTGGGATTCCAGCCATTATGTCCCATTGACATAGCCATGCCATTTGTGGCTAATCATGAAGATTCATCTCATGTCCAATCTGAGGCGAATAAGGCAAACAACTTCATTGAGCACATTCAACACATCCGCCAATAGGTTCATGACATCTTAGACAAAGCCAATGCTAAGTACAAGCAGCGACATGATCAACATCGGGTTCCACACTACTTCCAAGTGGGCGACAAAGTGTGGCTGCATTTGCAAAAGGAGCACCTCGCTAGACCCCACCGCAAGCTTCGTCCACTCCGATATGGGTCGTACACCCTCACCAAGGCTGTAGGGGAAAATTCCTTTGAGCTCAACATTCCACCATTCCTTGGTCTGCACCCAGTGTTCAATGTGGACCGCCTTTGGCCCTACTTTCCACCTCTACTAGACACATCCGACATGGCAGAACAACTCACACCAACAGAGTTAAATCCAGACTACATGGAACAAGCCAGAACTGATCAAATCATGGATACACAGATCAAGCACACCCGAAAACAAAGGATACTGCTATATCCAGTTGTCAAAGCAGGCCAACTCCTTCACCAAGGCAAATGGCTCACCAGGGACCAAGTTCAGAAAAGTTTCCTCATCTCATGGAGGAACTCAATGCAATGGGGACCATTGCTTCCTAAGGGGGGAGGACTGATCCAAGTGGATATTGGTGGCCACTCACCTATTCCACTTGGACACCCACCATTGCTTCTTTCATTTTTTCAGTTTCCGCACAGTTTACTATTTTTAGTAGTTTTTCGGGTCCTGAATTTCCGGAGCCGTTTTGAGGCCTTAAACGACGTTTTTTGGGAAAACGGGGAGAAACATGAATCATATATGATGTTGCTCACCCAAAAGTTGTATTCCTCGGATAGATCTTTCTAACGAGGTATAGAACGCGTCAAATGGAGATCATATGCCAAAGTTACGTCCTCGGGAAGTTGATGTACCAACTTACCCAAACGGGGCCCATAGTCTTGGCGTTTCATCTCCTAGGGTTAGGTCTTTGGATGTTTAAGGTTTTCCATTGTTTCTCAATAATAATAGGCCTTCGAGCCTCATTGTAACACAGTTCAGAGGCCAATAGCCACCACATCTCTTCTCAGAGATAAGCTACCAACGCCCTAGCTAGTTTATTTCCATTCTGTCTGTAAACATATTTCAGTCATTTGTTATTAATGAAATGAAGTCTTATTTCCGCTGCATCTCTGTGTTTATGTGTATTTTTGTATTTCATTGTGTTCCTACATAAATCCGGATCAGTTCTGGGCTGAAGCCCCCAAAGGAAAAAATGTCTTGTAAATGTATATTGTAATTTCATTGTAAATCTGGACCGTTCATTATAAGGTCACAGATCTAACGATAGAGATTATGCTAGGGTTTTTTTCCCTAGAAGGCAACCCTCTTTTATGAGGCAACTTGTAGTGAGCCAGTATCTTCCCGAGTCCTTGTGAAGGGGTAAATTTTTTTCATTTTAAACGTCAGGGATTATGAAACAGATCTTAATAAGAAAGTTGGTCTTCGCAACTACTTGATCTTCTGCTGATGCTAAGGAACATTTATAGTGATCCTAACTTTCCTAGATTTTTCAATAGCATTGAAAAAATCAAAGCTTGCTTGAACAGGATGTCCCTTAAAATCTTATTAATTTCCCTTGTCTCCCTAAGAACGAAGGTCTTGTGAGGGTCGAAGGAGGAGTGATACTGAGTAATCAAATGAGTTGACAGACCTCTGATACAAAATATTACACATATCTCAGCCCTGATATAAACTGATTGCTCCCATCTTCGTGTTTTAAAAGTAAATTATAAGACAGGTGGTGAAAGGAAATTCAGAAATTATTTCCCCCACCTAGTCCAGGAAGACGATGAAAGGAAATTCAGAAATGATTGGCCTCATCTTAGCGTTTAAACGCATAAATATTTTCCGAAGTGGTGAAAAGAAATTCAACAAAAAGGGGTCAGACAACTTCACCGGGGTACTGAACAGGCTCGATGGCAATGAAGCAATGTCTGAGAGATCTGTAAGGCTGTTATACATAAATATCAATCTACTCCGGTAACCAATGCTTTCTGAAAACGTAATCATTTCCTCAAATTCCGACGGGACTTCCCTATTTAAAATTATATAATATCATTCTTTGATGCAAGCTGAGAATCACAAGATCTGTTGAATATCCTAGGGTTGTTTCGACTGCCTTAAAGCGTCCCCAAAGTTAGTAGTGAGAAAGGGAAAGTTGTGAAAGTGACTTCAGCCGTGTTTGCAAAGAGAATCTGAGTTCGAAAAAAATTCTTGAAGTATAAAACGAAGTTTTCCCTCCCTTCTATCTTTTTCCTTGAATTTTTCTGTTGATTTTGGCTCGTGACTCCATTTACCCAATATTGACACCTGGTCTACTGTTCTTCCCGCCTCACAGGAAGGCGGGATCCCTATTTGGAGCCTATGTTGGAGCCGCCTTTGTTTTTACCTTGTACAATTTTCAATTTTTGATACTTGAAATCTAATGTGGATTTTCTTGTTCCTGCTGAGATCTTAAAACTCTGAAATCTTGTCGCCTAGATAGCAATGCTTTTCCACTTTCAAAACAGATCCTTTTCGCAAGTATGTTCGCTCTTTTGTTGTATTTTGGGGTCTCGCAGTTCGGATACTTTAAACCTTGAGTTCACATGTCCCGAGTCGCGAAACGACGAAGTAATTTTAATTTCCGGCCAAGACATTAACTAGGGTAAAACTTTTAACTCATGAGTATACGTCGTCAGGAGTTCGTGCCTCGGCATTCATCAAACCTAATTTTTTGTTTTTACAGCTCCGAGAGCCGAGAACACGATAACTTTTGTGATAACCTTGGTCAAGAACACACCATGGTTAAATTTGGTTCTCGACACTTTGCCACTCGGAACTTTCCTTCATAAAGTTAAAGTGTCTAAAACCCCGACTCACGAGGTTGCGACGTAATTATGGCAAGATTAATTAGTCACCAAATCTAAGATTTTCTTCCCATAATTGATCCTTAATTATTGCCATCTCGCAGATTCGCGACTCGGCGTACTAGCCTCCCATAAATTTATCTCCGAATTTCTGAGTCGCGATATAGCAATAAAGTGATTAGGAAATTAATGATGCTCCAAATAGCGATTACTATTAATTAAACCCAAATTGGCCCTCGCAGTCTCGCGAGTTAAAGAGTCAAAATGGTAAAAAAGGAAATCCACGATGCAGCGAAAAGCAAGAAACTTATTTAAGTTACTAAGATTTGAAATTTTAAAATAAAACAAGATACGTCACGTGCATCGAGGTTTGCACATTTCACGAGGTTACTACTTGCTCTCCATACCCCGACTGCTTGTCAAGCCGCCGAACATTGATGACATTAATGAAGAATTAGGGTAAATCCACAAATAAATAAGATCGGATTTACAGAATAAATTTGTTTCTAATTGCGATTTGAGACTTATTTCAAATAGTACAGAGTTTTCAAATATATATGGGAGTTTCATTTTATTTTAAACATTTTTTCATAAGAACACAGATCTCACCTTTCTCCGAGTGAACTAATTTCTACATGTATACACAGGTCTATCGCAGAAGAGCGAAAACTCAAGTTTCATCCATGGCTCCACGGAAAGCTGCGAAGGCAAATGTCGAGATTGCAGCACAGGGTTCAGACAATGTCTCCGATACTTCACCTCGGACTGGTAGCTCAGTGTAAAAACCAGATTTGAATTAACGTTTAAATTTCTACCAAATTACTGTAATTTCTGTAATTTCTATAAGATTTACAAAGAAGTAAACTTTTCAAAATTTTCAAATGATCTCAACACTTACGCAAGTAGAATTTGGCAATAAGTAATAAATCTAAGTAAACAATCCATGAATTTGAATTTACATACCTCACTCTGATGCTATCAGCAGCTTGCTCCCTTCACCTGCTTCCTTAGGACACCACCCCAAAACCAACCTCCCTGCCGACTAGTAACGCCTAGCCCTAAGATATCAATGGATATCCTAGCCCTCCGAGCCCAAAACCTCCTCAGCCCCCCGATGCACTGTAAATTCCACTGTAAATTCACTTTGTCCAATACTGTCCAATACTCCAAGTTCTCCCCCAAAATCCTTTCTCCCCTCTCGTAAATGAATAATCCCCCTCTCCACTCCTTTCTCCTCCCCTTATTCATCCTTCACCGCCCCCCTACATTAACTCCCACCTAACTCTTTATTACACCTTATCCATTCATTACTCCTATTTTCTCCTCGGGATCCTTATGTGATCCCTTCATGAATACGTAACTTGATTAAATGTTTTATTTTATTCTCCCTCTTTAATTTAATACTTTATTAATTAGTTAATTAATTAATAATCAAATTAATCATTAACCATATTGATTAAAGAGTTAAGTATACTTAAATTAAGCATAGTCAAGAATAACTATTTAATAACAATAATTAGTTAAGGTTATTTAATAACTAATTATAGTTTAGCTAATTTTTAGGATTATTTATTAAATTAATCATCTTAATAATTAAGGGTCGTTACATACA
>ML779853.1:1391406-1412129 GCA_009831015.1 Picea engelmannii
TAATTAATTAATAATCAAATTAATCATTAACCATATTGATTAAAGAGTTAATTATACTTAAATTAAGCATAGTCAAGAATAACTATTTAATAACAATAATTAGTTAAGGTTATTTAATAACTAATTATAGTTTAGCTAATTTTAGGATTATTTATTAAATTAATCATCTTAATAATTAAGGGTCGTTACACTTAGTACCTAGCTGGTCCTTTGTTTCAGATATTCTGCAATCTGAGTTGGTGAATTATTCAGATTCCGACGACAATGATAACGAAAAGGATGACCTGAACACTAAATACAAAATAGTTTTTCAATCTAGACTACATCGGGTTGCAACCAGACCACGGTTGCTCCCATACTATGACATGATCCGATGGGCGCTGGATCATATAGACTTACCCACCAGAACTATCATAAGTGACCAACGGGCCACGGTTGGGACTTTTAGACCGGAGCATATTCAAACCATGTATAAGCTCCCGACAACACATGAATACACATATGATGCTGATTTCCTGGAGGGATTCAAAGAAAAGGAGTGCACTCAATATGACAAAACCATGCCCGGTTTGATAAAAGACTGGGTTTTGCGCTCCGCGAAATTCAGAGAAAATGACAAGGGCGTGTATTTAATTGCTTCGTTGAAGCCACAGTATATGTATGTGGCAATGATGACATGCTGACTATTCGGAAAGGAGGATACTTCACATTTTTACATTCCGTGGGTACCTCTCATATTTCGGGTAGCAGAAGGTTACTCATTTAATTGGGCTAAGATACTCTCGGACAGTTTGTTCAACCGGGTCACCGAGTACCGAGAGCAGAAGGAAAGCGGAAGACCATCCTCTTTTTTCATGTCTGCGTATATCATGGACGCAATATGTTCCATGACACTGTTCCCTTTGATGAACTGGGCTTGGAATCTAGCCATGGAAAAGCCTGTACATGAGTATCACGACAAATTGTGGGAAAATAAAGCAAACAAATTTATTTACGAAATTTTCAACTGGGTGATGGTGCCCTTGCACATCACCATTTTTGGTCATTCTCCACCTCGTATCTCTGAAAGCATCGCTGCAAACCTGAGCGGTATAGCTGATTGGTACGTAGAAACAGAGTTTTCCTATTTCAGAGTGTTCGGAGCTACTGTTCCCTCGCTTGCGTTACCACTGTTCATCCTTGACAAGCTGGCCTGTCGCGAGATCGCTCGACAAACAGTGATTGGTGGGGTGAGTAAAGAGCTCAAAGCATCTTTGAAGAAGGTGTGGTCGTTTTTCCCTGTTCGGCTAAAATCTTATTCTTTATTGGATTTCGGGCATGCTAAAGCCGAGGCTGCAGCCCTGGAGGACCTGAGTTTGGTCTCCATTGAATATAAAAAACACGATCCTCAGAAAATTGTAAGCAACCATTTGGCAAATTGTGGGCTGAAGAAGTTTAAACACGAGTGTTCACCCTCGGATGACATTTTCCGAGGGGCGAGATCTTATGGGGACGTGCTAGTCAGGATCCGATCTCTAGCACCCGAAGACATGGCGTCGGTATTAAAATTCCAAGAGCATAGACGAAGAAGCCTTCCCCCTGTATTGGGAGGTTTGGGTATTTTCGAGGATAAAAAGAAGGATGCTGAAGGTTCCGAGGATCAAATTCCTAACCCTGAAAAACACCAGGAAGGGAAGCATGGGAAGAGTCCTGAAGCAGAAGAAGAGACCATGGATCCACCCAAAGAACATAGTCCAAAAGTGGAAGTAAAAAACACAGACCCGCCAGAAACCCAGAATCCCGGAACTGAGATGAAGACCTCTGATCCTCCGAAGAAGCATGACTCAGTCGTCACACCAGGAAAGGCAGCGAAGCAGATCGGGGAACCCATCACTTCTGTCACCCCCTTGCAGTCAACGCAAGGAAATATAGAAGAAGGATGGATTTTCGGTGAGGAGCTAATGCCTATCAGAGCAGAAGAACTTCCTCCAAATGAGTTATTCTTCGACAAAAAGAGAAAAGAAGTTGTGAAAAGGGAGGTTTACCAGGACGAAGGATCAACTGCTAAAAAAATCAAAGTGATGACCGATGGAAAGAACAAAAGGAATGAGGAATTCGCCACAGAGATCACAGGAACGTTAGGAGCGTATGCGTCGGCAAATCAATTATCGGTCGGGATGTTAAAAAGTCAACTCAAAAGAAAGAATCGCCTGATCAAGACTCTCGAAGCCAGAGTAGCTTCGGCCACAGAAAGCGCTAAGAGTCAGGCGAGTGGGGAAAGAGAATTGGCCCGACTGGGTGATAAAAAGGAAATAGAAGTCCTCAAAACCAAGTTGGAACAAGCGCAATCAGTGATCTGAGATGGTCGGATAAGGGCGAGTCAGCAGAGGAGTATGAGCACAGAGCTGCAGGCTCGATTAGAGGTTGCTGAAAGCAAGGTGATCGACGTCGAGGGGTTTAAATCCTGAGCGATTGATATTCGGACCAGGATCTCTTCTGTACAACAGAGTCTACTAGACAAAGTGGGAGTGATTCGAGAAGATTTCCTGTTGATTTATCGGATTTCAGAGAATCTGACTGTCAGAGAAAGGAACGCAGAGGCTGCTCGAGTCGCCTTTCAAGAGGCGGTGATAACTACTAACAACAGATTTTCGACAGGTTCTCCAGGACTCACCATCGTTGAAAAAACTAGAGGTAATATTCTGTTAAAGGATTGGGAACATAATATTACCTTAAGCAAGGAACATGCCCAAAAAGTAACCAATTCATTAGAAGAAGCCTTCAATGCTTTAGATGGTGAGCTGTTAGGAATGGAAAGTGGAGGTGACTCAGAGACGCTAAGGCAAATGAATGTAGATCAGATTTCCCTCAATCTGAAGGAGAAGAATGAGAGAGATTCGACGGATATCTCTAAGGTAGACAGGGTGGACATGGCTCAAGTTGACAAACATTTAATTCAACCTAGCGCACAACTCAGTGCTCTTGACATCATTGATACACAAATGGGTGATAAGCTTCCCCAGTTAGCCCGAGAGTGTTATTTCGCCGAGGCCAGCTGTCAAGCAGAACCTTCACAGCTTGTATCCCATTTTGTGGACAAATGTATCATATGCACTGAATCCATGCAAAGACAAGCACCTGGCACCTTTTGAAAATAGAGTAAGAGGGATGGAGTAATCTCGCTCCTCTCGTTTGTAACTGAATTTACGAAACCGTTGAGTTTCTAAACTGATCCGAAAATTTGTATAAATAGACCATAAAAAGAAGAAGAAAAGGCTGGACCTTTTTGGCATCGATTGTAATAGAGTTTTTGCATTCGAGAAGTTAATACAAGCAAATTTGAAGATTCTCGATCCCGTCCCGACTGTGTTACAAGTTTGTCTCTTTATGTTTCATGTTTCATTTCATACCACTTTTCATAATTGATGTGTATCGCTATACTTTAGTACGACCACTACTATAGTGAAGGGATTTCATCTTTCTGTAATTGGTTATTGTCTTTCCTCTGCACCAGCTATCAGCGGGCGTAAGACCAATTTGCATTTACAATATTATTATTTATTTACACTATGTCAATTATTTCTATACTAATTTCTTCTTCTGTGTATGTGTGAGTTTTTCTTTGAAAGGAACCTTACGTTATCTACAACTAAATGTTTTCTCTCACCCCACATCTTTTTATTAAAAATAATACAGTTACGGGAAAGGGCCTTCAATTTGCATTCCTATTTTGTTCTTAAAGTAAAAAGTTCTCTTCATTTCAACCAAATTGAAACAGCGTTGAAATCTCTTTAAATTATTTCGTATTTCGACAGGTTCTCCAGGACTCACCATCGCTGAACAAACTAGAGCTAATATTTTGTTAAATGATTGGGAACATAATATTACCTTAAGCAAGGAACATGCCCAAAAAGTAACCAATTCATTAGAATAAGCCTTCAATGCTATAGATGGCGAGTTGTTAGGAATGGAAAGTGGAGGTGACTCAGAGACGCTAAGGCAAATGAATGTAGATCAGATTTCCCTCGATCTGAAGGAGAACAATGAGAGAGATTCGGTGGATATCTCTAAGGTAGACAGGGTGGACATGGCTCAAGTTGACAAACATTTAATTCAACCTAGTGCACAACTCAATGCTCTTGACATCATTGATGCACAAATGGGTAATAAGCTTCCCCAGTTAGCCCGAGAGTACTATTTCGCCGAGGCCAGCTGTCAAGCAGAACCTTCGCAGCTTGTATCCCAGTTTTTGGACAAATGTATCATATGCACCGAATACACACAAAGACAAGCACCTGGCACCTTTTGAAAATAGAGTAAGAGGGATGGAGTAATATCGCTCCTCTCGTTTGTAACTGAATTTACGAAACCGTTGAGTTTCTAAACTGAACCGCAAATTTGTATAAATAGACCATAAAAAGAAGAAGAAAAGGCTAGACCTTTTTGGCATCGATTGTAATAGAGTTTTTTCATTCGAGAAGTTAATACAAGCAAATTTAAAGATTCTCGATCCCGTCCCGACTATGTTACAAGTTTGTCTCTTTATGTTTCATGTTTCATTTCATACCACTTTTCATAATTGATGTGTATCGCTATACTTTAGTACGACCACTACTATAGCGAAGGGATTTCATCTTTCTGTAATTGGATATTGTCTTTCCTTTGCACCAGCTATCAGCGGGTGTAAGACCAATTTGCATTTACAGAATTATTATTTATTTACACTATGTCAATTATTTCTATACTAATTTCTTCTTCTGTGTATGTGTGAGTTTTTCTTTGACAGGAACCTTACATTATCTATAGCTAAGTGTTTTCTCTCACCCCACATCTTTTTATTTAAAATAATACAGTTACGGGAAAGGGTCTTCAGTTTGCATTCCTATTTTGTTCTTAAAGTAAAAATTTCTCTTCATTTCGACCAAATTGAAATAGCATTGAAATCTCTTTAAATTATTTTGTACTGGTACTGTTCCTCAATGACCGTCCCTGTAGCCACGCAACCTAATATCAAACCCGGACTATCTAATCAAACACATATTGCTTTAAATATTTTTCACACAATCCTTAAAACTGCTAACACCCGGGAAGAATTGGAACATTCATGGCCAGCCATTGAACAAGATATTACAAATCAGGAACAGTTGGAAGCTATACGACGAGAACGTAGAAATCCTCATTAGTTTCCTATACCGAAGGTTAGCGTAATCATTTTATAAATCTTTGACATACTTTCGGATGCCTTGACACTGTACTTTTAAGCCTTAAGTACAGACTCAGGAACAACCTCTTTTTGGCACCGTTGCCGGGGAGCGAAGTTACGAAATCTTTTTCCCTGGGAAAACGACATTTATTTCGTTGAAAGTGTTACTCCTTGATAGTGAACATTGAGTACACACAATTTTAAGGCTTTTCAATCTTTCACTTGGCGACTCCACGAAAAAAGAATAAGATGGCATTCGTTAGAAGGAATACCAGACAGAACCCGGATGGTAAGCTGATTACGCCTGTTAATAATCCCGAAAAAAATTTAAAGACTAAATACCATTCAGAACCTTCTACTTCACGCAGTCCTCTGTTTTATACCCAAGATCCGACGACAAATTGCTCTGAAGTTAGGGGTGAGATTCATAAAACCTTCCCATCCATACATAAGGGAAAGGGTCCTTTAGAAATATTGTTGTCATTTGACACACCAGCCTTTCTTCGACAGAAATTCCCAGTCTCACCTGATTCCGAAAAGTCTGTTACAAACTCATTTTCTACACCCGAGTCAATGGCAGGCGTTGTAGGAGGTGGTGGAGGTGCTCCTGGTGGAGGCGCTCCTGGAGGAGGAGGTGGAGGTCAAGTAAATGTCCCTCCTCCAAGAGTATTCGCAAAGGTAGCAACGAGATACACTCCCCTGGTTTTGCCCATCCCCCCTAACGATTTGCCTGAAAACTACATCAAGAACCTTCCTAAGTTTACTGGGGAGGGAGATCTAACTGCAACAGAGCATATAAATTTATTTGACCAATTCGCTAACGTCTGTGGTATTGAACATGAGGATGTTTACTCGAGACTTCTTGTCCAAACCTTTGAAGGGCAGGTCCGAACTTGTTTTCGAAGCCTTCCTGCAGCTTCAATTCGGACATATGACGCATTGGAAGATGCTTTCCTCAGACAATGGGGAGAGCGAAAAAATCACTTATATTACCTTACCGAGTTCAAGTCTCTAAAGAAAAAGAACTCAGAAACCGTTATGGAATTTATTTTGAAATTTAACAAACTCTATAATAAAATTCCAGTCGTTGTTAAACCTTCCGAACCCTCAGCCAAGGTAACCTTTGCGGGAGCTTTCAAACCTGATTTTGCACTACTTTTGCGAGAAAGAAGAGGAGCCACCCTAAATAGAATGCAAGACAATGTTGTCGAAATAGAATCTAATATGATGGCTTCAGGTAAGTTAAATGCTAAAGTAGAAACAATCAACCGTGAAAATAGACACTATAGGGAACCAGCAGGTCCTTCGGGTTCAAATAAATACACTGATGATAGAGTAGATGATATGGCCCGAATAATTAAAGAACTGTCTAACAAAATATCTAGGATGGAGTTGGGTCAGGTTAAAGCTGATTCTTCTAATAAAAACGACTTCGGGAGAAACCCAAATCCCCAAAATCAACAAAGACAAATAAAGAATGAAGATCAAAAAATACAAGCTCCACTAAAAAATGAAAATTTTATAGGAGCAAATGATCTCCAAGATTTCGGAGATTCGGAAGATGAAGTTGTGTGTTTCGGTGATGAATGTTCGTAGTTGTTTTTGACCAGGGAAGACTATGAAAAATCTTTAAATACCTCACAACCGTCTTATGAAGATGAAGAAGGTGATCATACCGACCTCTGCGTATCTCAACCAGAAACAAAAATGATAGCGGCTGATTTTCAACCCAAATACAATCTGAGATCTAAAAATAAGCCCATCTCAACTGACCAACCTAAGAGAATCCTTCAAAACGGTCAATCACATGAACCTCCTTTGGAAGAGACATTGTTACCCAGAAATAAAGTCAAGGTAGCAAAAACTCAAGAGTCTGAGGTGAAAAAAGTTGAAACCCAAACAAAGGAAACTGGGCCAATAGATAAAGTTACATCTTCGACTAAGATCACGAGTGATAAAGCGATCCAGACAAACAAGTCAGAAAGAAAAAGCTCGGAGGTCTTAACCAAAGAAATGGACAAGGTAAATACATCTTTCGGTTTTGAAAATGAATTAAATAAAATCAAGATATCGATTCCTTTGGTCGAATTAGCAAAAAACCCCGCTTATCAGAAGCAAATTGCCAAAGTGATGGGTGTCTATGAGTCAGAAAGTCACTCTGATGTTATCAAACTTGAAGACGACAGACCTAACATTACCTTTGGTCCTCATTTTGAGGGATCCAAAGACAACGTCGCTCCTTTCTATATCACCCTGAATATACATGATCAGTTATTGCATAACTGTATGTTAGACTCCGGGGCTTCACATAATGTTATGCCCAAAATTATAATGGAGAGGTTGGGCCTCCAGATCACTAGACCCTATGGAAATCTATACTCTTTTGATTCGAGAAAGGTTAAATGTATGGGGATGATAAAATATCTGGTAGTTACCCTGGCTCAGGTCCCGATCAAGAGTATCTTGATGGATGTGGTTATCGCAGATATTCCCCCCAAATATGGTATGTTGTTATCCAGATCATGGGGAGCCAAGTTGGGGGGTTCTCTACAATTGGACATGTCATATGCCACAATCCCTATATTCGGTGGTCAGTTTACCCATTTGTACAGAGAAACAAGATTAGCGTATACTGTCAGTGATCCTCAGAACCCAAATAACTTTCCCATTTACGTTGCAGACCAAGATCTGGGGAATTGCATATTTTCATTTGATGATGGTTTATATGGGTGTCCAGAAGAACTTGATATGAATTAGGAAGAACTTATCCCCTTGACGGAAGAGCTATGCAAAAATGGTGTCTGGAAAATGTACTTCGATGGCACTTCGTCTTCTAAAGGAGCTGGTGCTGGCATACTTTTAGTAGCACCTGAAGGTAAGTTTATTGTTCCTTTCTCATATCGTTTGCAGTGGGACATAGATTACACCAATAACGTATGTGAGTATGAAGCATTAATCTTAGGATTAGAGGCTGCAAATAAGTTAAATATAAAAAACTTGGAGGTTTACGGTGACGCCGAATTGATAGTAAGACAAGTAAACCGACAATACCTAGACAAGCATCCAAGACTAAGAACATACAGAAATTGTTCTAAGGATTTGATGGAGAATTTTTTCTCATCTGTAAAAGTCCATTTTATTCCTCGCACAGAGAATATACATGCCGACGCATTGGCCAAGGCAGCCTCAACCTTTTCTCCTCCCACGAACGTTAAACTAAAATATCATATTGAAATCAGATATAAACCCTCTATACCAGACAATGTCCGACACTGGAAAGTCTTTGAAGATGACGAACAAATTCAGAAATTTCTCAGGGCAGTAGGTGAGTTCTCTGAAACTCATCCAGACCAAGAAAATCAAAACGACCCGATGTGGATTATGCAAGAGGGTGAAGATCCTGAAACCTTTCGAGAAAAAATAGCGGATCATCGTATGCTGGTCCTTAAAAACAACCAAATCCTGAAAGGCTTAATTCCTTTAGAAAGACTTTTCGATCAAAACGACATACCTGTGAAATCCACTTTGCAGCCCCAACCAGAAGAAGTGGAGGATTGCGACATAGGAACTGAAAAAGAATCCATGATAGTAAAGATATCTAAATTCCTCCCTCCCAAGGTAAAAGAGCAGTACAGAGATCTACTCAGACAGTATAAATATGTTTTCGCCTGGTCCTATGAGGAGCTCCGAACGTATGATACTTCCATAATTGAGCACAAGATACCGTTGAAGCCCGGGGTCAAGCCTTTTAGGCAAAGGCTCAGGAAATTTAACCCCCTTTTGTTGCCCGTCATTGAAAAGGAAGTTAAGAATCTTTTAGATGCAAAATAATTGTACCGCTAAGGTACTCAGACTGGGTGGAAAATTTGGTCCCTGTCCGAAAAAAGAACGGAGAAATCAGACTGGGTGTGGATTTCCGAAACTTGAACAGGTCCTCTCTTAAGGATAATTATCCACTTCCCAAAATGGACCACGTCCTAGAGAGGGTAGTTGGGGCAAATCGAATGTCTATGATAGATGGGTTCTCTGGGTACAACCAAATCGCCATGAACGAGCAAGACAGAGAAAAAACTGCTTTCACGACACCATGGGGTACATTCATGTATGAAACAATGCCATTTGGTTTGATGAATGCAGGGGCTACATTCCAGCGCGCTATGGACATCGCCTTCGTAGGAGAAAGAGACAAGTTCGTAGTGATCTATCTTGACGATTTGACGGTTTTCTCTAAAACTGATGAAGAACATTTGATCCATTTAAAACAGACTTTTGAAAAATGCCGCAGATATGGCCTATCCTTAAACCCAAAGAAATCACATTTTTCTATGCAGGAAGGTAAGCTTCTGGGGCATATCGTATCTAAAGATGGGATCAGAATTGATCCTAAGAGGATTGAAGCAATAGAAACTATCAGTATTACTAGAAATGTAAAAGAAATTCAATCTTTCTTAGGTACAATAATTTTTTTACGAAGGTTTATACCAAATTTTGCTGAGATTGTCAAATTGATCACAGGAATGCTGAAGAAAGATAGTAGAGTAAATTGGACGACCGAGGCTAAAGCGTCGTTCGTGCATATGAAAAAAGTCATCAGCGAGGCACCTGTGTTAGCAAGCCCAGATTACTTGAAAGATTTCCTCATCTTCTTGTTTGATTCTAAACATATTATCGCCGCGGTGTTGTTGCAAAAGGATGATGAAGGCTTTGAACGACCGATCGCATTTTTTAGCAAGAGCCTTAGAGACGCAGAACTAAAATATGACATAATAGAAAAACAGGCGTATGCAATTATGAAAGCGGTAAAAGCATTCAGAACCTACGTTCTGCATTCAAAAATCATCGCATACGTACCAACCAGTGTTGTGAAGGATATATTGGTACAACCAAATAGCAATGGAAAACGAGGGCGCTGGCTCGCTAAAATACAAGAATTTGATCTGGAAGTCAAGCCTACTAAATTGATAAAGGGGCAGGGTCTGGCCAAACTCATGGCTGAGTCAAACCTTAGAGCTCTTGATATCAATTGCCTCCAAGGGGAAGACGTAGACACACATTTGCAAGAGTCGGATGACCAGAGATATCCAAGTAAGGTTGAAGAAAAATTCATGTCGTCAGGCTGGTATAAAGACATAGTTTTCTATTTGTTAAACCTGAAATGTCTAGATGGACTATCACCAGCCAAATGCAGAACTTTAAAACTCCATGGTGTAAAATATTTCATCTCCGAAAATCAACTATACTGGAAGGATCCACTGGGGTTCTTACTAGTCTGTCTGGTTGTGTCGGAAACTCCACGGGTCATAGAGGAATTTCATGAAGGAATCTGTGGAGGACACCATGCATGGAGAGCCACAACCTACAAGATCCTGAGGGCCGGATACTATTGGCCGAAATTATTTTCGGACGTCAATGCTAAAGTGCGTGCCTATTACTCGTGTCAAATATTCGCTGGTAAGTAGAAACTCCCTGCACTGCCACTTGTTGCAGTCAAAGCCGAAGCGCGATTCCAACAATGGCGTTTAGACTTTATAGGGGAAAGTAATCCCCATTCCAGTGCTCAGCATAAGTAGATCTTAACAGCCACAGATTATTTTACAAAGTGGGTGGAAGCCATTCCAACCAAAAGGGCAACAGACTCGGTGGTGATTGACTTCTTGGAAGATAACATATTGTCAAGATTCGGGTGTCCCCGAAAGATTGTTACCAACAACGCCCAGGCCTTCAAGTCCATGGCTATGATCAGTTTCTGTCAAAAGTACAATATCGTTCTCGACCATTCCACTGCTTATTACCCCCAGGGAAACAGGTTGGCCGAATCATTTAACAAGAGCCTGGTAAATGTAATAAAAAAAGTACTGGATGAAAACAAAAGGTCCTGGCATGTACATTTGAAGTACGCGTTGTGGGAAAACCGCATCAGCACTAAAAGATCTATCGGGATTTCACCATTTCAAATGGTCTATGGGACCGAGGCGGTTCTTCCTATAAATTTAGTGTTGCTAGTAATGAAATTATGGTAGGATTAGAACGAAGAACCCAATCATGTAACCAGGAGAATTAACCAGATGATCGAGGTTCAACAGCATAGAGTGGAGGTTGATGAGAAAATGAAAAAGTACCAGGACGATATGAAAGCATTGTTCGACCTCAAGGCAAAGGACAGAGAATTCCTCCCAGGTGACTTAGTGTTAAGATGGGATACGAGAAGGAAAGAAGCCGCGAAACATGGCAAATTTGATCACCTTTGGTATGGACCATTCAGGGTCTCGGCTCCAGAAGGAAAAAATTCCTTTCTTCTGGAAAATATTGACGGAGAAGTTCTCAGTGCCCCTGTCAACGGGCGGTATCTTAAGCACTACATGACGTAACATTAGATAAATAAATAAATAAATAAATTTTTGTAAATAAATAAATTTCATTATAAATGTTTTGTACATATTTATATTTTCGTTCAAACATCTACTTTTAATTTTTTTTCTTTCCTAAACTCTCAACACATTTCCAATAAGATTTGTTTTTGTTTTTACAGGATTCCAGCTGCAGACGAAACTAGCAGAAAAAATAATGTGCAGGTCGGTGTTGGAAATAGAATGATTTAAAACAGGTGATACTTAAGATATCTCATAGTTCATAGAGGAAGTGAAAAGAAAAGATAGAGGTGAGATTTCTCAATATACAGGTCATGAAAGACTGCTTAAGCAAAATAAGGTAACATTTTTCAAATTGCAATATAAAAGGTTAGATAACAGGATTATTTTTGGCTTCATAATCCTCAAATAAATTAATTTGAATGAATACATTAAACCTAAAAACAGTCAGGAATAATATTTGTCCCTAAATATCTCCGAAATCTAGTCCCGAACTGTGGTGACCTGTTGTATATTAAGCCATTGAATTGTTGCCTTGTTTTCTGTCTATCTCCGGGCTTAACTTGTAGCGAGCCACTATCTTCCCGAGTCCTTGTGAAGGGGTAAAAGTTTTTCGTTTTAAACCTCAGGGATTCCGAAACAGATATTAATAAGAAAGCTGGTCTTCGCAACTACTTGATCTTCTGCTGATGCTAAGGAACATTTATAGTGATCCTAACTTTCCTAGATTTTTCAACAACGTCGAAAAAATCAAGGCTTGCTTGAACATGATGTCCCTTAAAATCTTATTAATTTCCCGTGTCTCCCTAAGAACGAAGGTCTTGTGAGGGTTGAAGGAGGATTGATACCAAGTAATCAATTGAGTTGATAGACCTCTGATACAAAATATTACACAAATCTCAGCCCTGATATAAACTGATTGCTCCCATCTTCGTGTTTTAAAAGTAAATTATAAGACAGGTGGTGAAAGGAAATTCAGAAATGATTGCCCCCACCTAGTCCAGGAAGATGATGAAAGGAAATTCAGAAATGAATTCCCTCGTCTTAGCGTTTAAACGCATAAATATTTTCCGAAGTGGTGAAAAGAAATTCAGCAAAAAGGGGTCAGACAACTTCACCGGGGTACTGAACAGGCTCGCTGGCAGTGAAGCAATGTCTGAGATATCTGTAAGGCTGTTATACATAAATATCAGTCTACTCCGGTAACCAATGCTTTTTGAAAACCTGATGATTTCCTCAAATTCCGACGAGACTTCCCTATTTAAAATTATATAATATCATTCTTTGATGCAAGCTGAGAATCACAAGATCTGTTGAATATCCTAGGGTTGTTTCGACTGCCTTAAAGCGTCCCCGAAGTTAGTAGTGAGAAAGGGAAAGTTGTGAAAGTGACTTCAGCCGTGTTTGGAAAGAGCATCTGAGTTCGAAAAAACTTCTTGAAGTATAAAATGAAGTTTTCCCTCCCTTCTATCTTTTTCCTTGAATTTTTCTATTGATTTTGGCTCATGACTCCATTTACCCAATATTGGCACCTGGTCTACTGTTCTTCCCGCCTCATAGGAAGGTGGGATCCCTAGTTGGAGCCTATGTTGGAGCCGCCTTTGTTTTTACCTTGCACAATTTTCAATTTTTGATACTTGAAATCTAATGTGGATATACTTGTTCCTGCCGAGATCTTAAAACTCTGAAATCTTGTCGCCTAGATAGCAATGATTTTCCACTTTCAAAATAGATCCTTTTTCGCAAGTATGTTCGCTCTTTTGTTGTATTTCGGGGTCTCGCAGTTCGGATACTTTAAACCTTGAGTTCACACGTCCCGAGTCGCGATACGGCGAAGTCGTTTTAATTTCCGCCCAAGACATTAACTAGGGTAAAACTTTTAACTCATGAGTATACGTCGTCGGGAGTTCGCGCCTCAACATTCGTCAAACCTAAGTTTTTGTTTTTATAGCTCCGAGAGCCGAGAACACGATAACTTTTGTGATAACCTTGGTCAAGAACTAACCATGGTTAAATTTGGTTCTCGGCACTTTGCCACTCGACACTTCCCTTCATAAAGTTAAAGTGTCTAAAACCCCAACTCACGAGGTTGCGACGTAATTATGGCAAGATTAATTAGTCACCAAATCTAAGATTTTCTTCCCATAATTGATCCTTAATTATCGCCATCTCGCAGATTCGCGACTCGGCGTACTAGCCTACCATAAATTTATCTCTGAATTTTCGAGTCGCGATATAGAAATAAAGTGATTAGGAAATTAATGATGCTCCAAATAGCGATTACTGCTAATTAAACCCAAATCAACCCTCGCAGTCTCACGAGTTAAAGAGTCAAAATGGTAAAAGGAAATCCACGATGCAGCGAAAAGCGAGAAACTTATTTAAGTTACTAAGATTTGAAATTTTAAAATAAAACGAGATACGTCCTGCACATCGAGGTTTGCACATTTCACGAGGTTACTACTTGCTCTCCATACCCTGACTGCTTGTCAAGCTGCCGAACATTGATGACATTAATGAAGAATTAGGGTAAATCCACAAATAAATAAGATCAGATTTACACAATAAATTTGTTTCTAATTGCGATTTGACAGACTTATTTCAAAAAGTACAGAGTTTTCAAATATATACGGGAGTTTCATTTTATTTTAAACATTTTTTCATAAGCACACAGAGCTCACCTTTCTCCGAGTGAACTAATTTCTGCATGTATACACAGGTCTATCGCAGAAGAGAGAAAACTCAAGTTTCAGCCATGGCTCCACGGAAAGCTGCGAAGGCAAATGTCGAGATTGCAGCGCAGGGTTCAGACAATGTCTCTGATACTTCACCTCGGACTGGCGGCTCAGTACCTAGCTGGTCGTTTGTTTCAGATATTCTGCAATCTGAGTTGGTGAATTATTCAGATTCCAACGACAATGATAACGAAAAGGATGACCTGAACACTAAATACAAAATAGTTGTTCAATCTGGAATGCACCGGGTTGCAACCAGACCACGGTTGCTCCCATACTATGACATGATCCGATGGGTGCTGGATCATATAGACTTACCCACCAGAACTATCATAAGCGACCAACGGGCCACAGTTGGGACTTTTAGACTGGAGCATATTCAAACCGTGTATAAGCTCCCGACAACACATGAATACACATATGATGCTGATTTCCTGGAGGGATTCAAAGAAAAGGAGTGCACTCAATATGACAAAACCATGCCCGGTTTCATAAAAAACTGGGTTTCGCGCTCCGCGAAATTTAGAGCAAATGACCAGGGCGTGTATTCAATTGCTTCGCTAGAGCCACAGTATATGTATGTGGCAATGATGACATGCTGACTATTCGGAAAGGAGGATACTTCACATTTCTACATTGCGTGGGTACCTCTCATATTTTGGGTAGCAGAAGGTTGCTCATTTAATTGGGCTAAGATACTCTCGGACAGTGTGTTCAACTGGGTCACCGAGTACCGAGAGCAGAAGGAAAGCGGAAGACCATCCTCTTTTTTCATGTCTGTGTATATCATGGACGCAATATGTTTCATGGCACTGTTCCCTTTGATGAACCGGGCTTGGAATCCAGCCATGGAAAACCCTGTACATGAGTATCACGACAAATTGTGGGAAAATAAAGCAAACAAATTTATTTACGAAATTTTCAACTGGGTGATGGTGCCCTTGCACATCGCCATTTTTGGTCGTTCGCCACCTCGTATCTCTGAAAGCATCGCTCCAAACCTGAGTGGTATAGCTGATTGTTATGTAGAAACAGAGTTTTCCTATTTCAGAGTGTTCAAAGCTATTGTTCCCCCACTTGCGTTACCACTGTTCATCCTCGACAAGCTGGCCTGTCGCGAGATCGCTCGACAAACAATGATTGGTGGGGTGAGTAAAGAGCTCAAAGCATCTTCGAAGAAGGTATGGTCATTTTTACCTGTTCGACTAAAATCTTATTCTTTATTGGATTTCGGGCATGCTAAAGCCGAGGCTGCAGTGCTGGAGGACCTAAGTTTGGTCTCCATTGAATATAAAAAACATGATCCTCAGAAAATTGTAAGCAACCATTTGGAAAATTGTGGGATGAAGAAGTTTGAACATGAGTGTTCACCCTCGGATGACATTTTCCGAGGGGTGAGATCTTATGGGGAGGTGCTAGTCAGGATCCAATCTCTAGCATCCGAAGACATGGCGTTGGTATTAAAATTCCAAGAGCATAGACGAAGAAGCCTTCCCCCTGTATTGGGAGGTTTGGCTATTTCTGAGGATAAAAACAAGGATGCTGAAGGTTCCGAGGATCAAATTCCTAACCACGAAAAACACCAGGAAGGGGAGCATGCAAAGAGTCCTGAAGTAGAAGAAGAGACCACAGATCCACCCAAAGAACATAGTCCAGAAGTGGAAGTAAAAAACACAGACCCGCCAGAAACCCAGAATCCCGGAACTGAGACGAAGACCTCTGATCCTCCGAAGAAGCAGAACTCAGTCGTCACACCAGGAAAGGCAGCGAAGCAGATCAGGGAACCCATCACTTCTGTCACCCCCTTGCAGTCAACGCAAGGAAATATAAAAGAATGATGGATTTTCGATGAGGAGCTAATGCCTATTAGAGCAGAAGAACTTCCTCCAAATGAGTTCTTCTTCGACAAAAAGAGAAAAGCAGTTGTGAAAAGGGAGGTTTACCAGGACGAAGGATCAACTGCTAAAAAATTCAAAGTGATGACCGATGGAAATAACAAAAGGAATGAGGAATTCACCACAGAGATCGCAGGAACGTTAGGAGCGTATGCGTCGGAAAATCAATTCTCGGTCGGGATGTTAAAAAGTCAGCTCAAAAGAAAGAATCGCCTGATCAAGACTCTCAAAGCCAGAGTAGCTTCGGCCGCAGAAAGCGCTAAGAGTCAGGCGAGTGGGGAAATAGAATTGGCCCGACTGGGTGATAAAAAGGAAATAGAAGTCCTCAAAACCAAGTTGGAACAAGCACATTCAGTGATCCGAGATGGTTTGATACATGCGGGTCAGCAGAGGAGTATGATCATAGAGCTGTAGGCTCGATTAGAGGTTGCTGGAAGCAAGGTGATCGACATCGAGGGGTTTAAATCCCGAGCGATTGATATTCGGACCAGGATCTCTTCTGTACAACAGAGTCTACTAGACAAAGTGGGAGTGATTCGAGAAGATTTCCTGTTGATGCATCGGATTTCAGAGAATCTGACTGTCAGAGAAAGGAACACAGAGGCTGCTCGGGTCGCCTTTCAAGAGGCAGTGATAGCTACTAACAACAGATTTTCAACAGGTTCTCCAGGACTCACCATCGTTAAACAAACTAGAGGTAATATTTTGTCAAAGGATTGGGAACATAATATTACCTTAAGCAAGGAACAGACCCAAAAAGTAACCAATTCATTAGAAGAAGCCTTCAATGCTATAGATGGCGAGTTGTTAGGAATGGAAAGTGGAGGTGACTCAGAGACGCTAAGGCAAATGAATTTAGATCATAGTTCCCTCGATCTGAAGAAGAAGAATGAGAGAGATTCGACGGATATCTCTAAGGTAGACAGGGTGGACATGGCTCAAGTTGACAAACATTTAATTCAACCTAGTGCACAACTCAGTGCTCTTGACATCATTGATGCACAAATGGGTGATAAGCTTCCCCAATTAGCCCGAGACTGCTACTTCGTCGAGGCCAACTGTCAAGCAGAACCTTCGCAGCTTGTATCCCAGTTTGTGGACAAATGTATCATATGCACCGAATCCACGCAAAGACAAGCACCTGGCACCTTTTGAAAATAGAGTAAGAGGGATGGAGTAATCTCGCTTCTCTCGTTTGTAACCGAATTTACGAAACCGTTGAGTTTCTAAACTGATCCGCAAATTTGTATAAATAGACCATAAAAAGAAGAAGAAAAGGCTGGACCTTTTTGGCATCGATTGTAATAGAGTTTTTGCATTCGAGAAGTTAATACAAGCAAATTTGAAGATTCTCGATCCCGTCCCGACTATGTTACAAGTTTGTCTCTTTATGTTTCATGTTTCATTTCATACCACTTTTCATAATTGATGTGTATCGCTATACTTTAGTACGACCACTACTATAGCGAAGGGATTTCATCTTTCTGTAATTGGTTATTGTCTTTCCTCTGCACCAGGTATCAGCGGGCGTAAGACCAATTTGCATTTACAGAATTATTATTTATTTACACTATGTCAATTATTTCTATACTAATTTCTTCTTCTGTGTATGTGTGAGTTTTTCTTTGAAAGGAACCTTACGTTATCTACAACTAAATGTTTTCTCTCACACCACATCTTTTTATTAAAAATAATACAGTTACAGGAAAGGGCCTTCAGTTTGCATTCCTATTTTGTTCTTAAAGTAAAAATTTCTCTTCATTTCGACCAAATTGAAACAACGTTGAAATCTCTTTAAATTATTTCGTACTGGTACTGTTCCTCAATGACCGTCCCTGCAGCCACTCAACCTAATATCGAACCCGGACTATCTAATCAAACACATATTGCTTTAAATCTTTTTGACACAATCCTTAAAACTGCTAACACCCGGGAAGAATTGGAACGTTCATGGGTAGCCATTGAACAAGATATTACAAATCAGGAACAGTTGGAAGCTAGACGACGAGAACGTAGAAATCCTCATTAGTTTCCTATACCGAAGGTTAGCGTAATCGTTTTATAAATCTTTGACATACTTTCGGATGCCTTGACACTGTACTTTTAATTCTTAAGTACAGACTCAGGAACAACCTCTTTTTGGCGCCGTTGCTGGGGAGCGAAGTTACAAAATCTTTTTCCCTGGGAAAACGACATTTATTTCATTGAAAGTGTTACTCCTTGATAGTGAACATTGAGTACACAAAATTTTAAGGCTTTTCAATCTTTCACTTGGTGACTCCACGAAAAAAGAATAATCTGGCATTCGTTAGAAGGAATACCAGACAGAACCCGGATGGTAAGATGATTACGCCTGTTAATAATCCCGAAAAAAATTTAAAGACTAAATACCATTCAGAACCTTCTAATTCACGCAGTCCTTTGTTTGATACCCAAGATCCGACGACAAATTGCTCTGAAGTTAGGGGTGATATTCATAAAACCTTCCCATCCATGCATAAGGGAAAGGGTCCTTTAGAAAGATCGTTGTCATTTGACACACCAGCCTTTCTTCGACAGAAATTCCCAGTCTCACTTGATTCTGAAAAGTCTGTTACAAACTCATTTTCTACACCCGAGTCGATGGCAGGCGTTGTAGGAGGTGGTGGAGGTGCTCCTGGTGGAGGCGCTCCTGGAGGAGGAGGTGGAGGTCAATTAAATGTCCCTCCTCCCAGAGTATTTGCAAAGGTAGTAGCGAGATACGCTCCCCTGGTTTTGCCCGTCCCCCTTCACGATTTGCCTGAAAACTACATCAAGAACCTTCCTAAGTTTACTGGGGAGGGAGATCTAACCACAACTGAGCATATAAATTTCTTTGACCAATTCGCTGACGTCTATGGTATTGAACATGAGGATGTTTACTCAAGACTTCTTGTTCATACCTTTGAAGGGCAGGTCCGAACTTGGTTTCGGAGCCTTCCTGCAGCTTCAATTCGGACATATGACGCATTGGAAGATGCTTTCCTCAGACAACGGGGAGAGCGAAAAGATCACTTATATTACCTTACTGAGTTCGGGTGTCTAGAGAAAAAGAACTCAAAAACCGTTATGGAATTTATTTTGATATTTAACAAACTCTATAATAAAATTCCAGCCGCTATTAAACCTTCTGAACCCTCAGCCAAAGTAACCTTTGCGGGAGCTTTCGAACCTGATTTTGCACTACTTTTGCGAGAAAGAAGAGGAGCCACCCTAAATAGAATGCAAGACGATGCTGTCGAAATAGAATCTAATATGATGGCTTCAGGTAAGTTAAAGGCTAACGTCGAAACAGTAACCGTGAAAATAGACGCTATAGGGAACCAGCAGGTCCTTCGGGTTCAAATAGATACACTGATGATAGAGTAGATGATATGGCCCGAATAATTAAAGAACTGTCTAACAAAATCTCTAGGATGGAGTTGGATCAGGTTAAAGCTGATTCTTCTAATAAAAAGGACTTCTTGAGAAACCCCATTCCCCGAAATCAACAAAGACAAATAAAGAATGAAGATCAAAAAATACAAGCTCCACTAAAAAATGAAAATTTTATAGGAGCAAATGATCTCCAAGATTTCGGATATTCGGAAGATGAAGTTGCGTGTTTCGGTAATGAATGTTCGCAGTCATTTTTGACCAGGGAATACTATGAGAAATCTTTAAATACCTCACAACCGTCTAATGAAGATGAAGAAGGTGATCATACCGACCTCTGCGTATCTCAACCAGAAACGGAAATGATAACGACTGATTTTCAACCCAAATACAATCTGAGATCTAAAAATAAGCCCAGCTCAACTGACCAACCTAAGAGAATCCTTCAAAGGGGTCAATCACATGAACCTCCTTTGGAAGAGACATTGTTACCCAGAAATAAAGTCAAGGTAGCAAAAACTCAAGAGTCTGAGGTGAAAAAAGTTGAAACCCAAACAAAGGAAACTGGGCCAATAGATAAAGTTACATCTTCGACTAAGATCACGAGTGATAAAGAGATCCAGACAAACAAGTCAGAAAGAAAAAGCTCGGAGGTCTTAACCAAAGAAACGGACAAGGTAAATACATCTTTCAGTTTTGAAAATGAATTAAATAAAATCAAGATATCGATTCCTTTGGTCGAATTAGCAAAAAACCCCGCTTATCGGAAGCAAATTGCCAAAGTGATGGGTGTCTATGAGTCGGAAAGTCACTCTGATGTTATCAAACTGGAAGATGATAGACCTAACATTACCTTTGGTACTCATTTTGAGGGATCCAAAGACAACGTCGCTCCTTTCTGTATCACCCTGAATATACATGATCAGTTATTGCATAACTGTATGTTAGACTCCGGGGCTTCACATAATGTTATGCCCAAAATTATAATGGAGAGGCTGGGCCTCCATATCACTAGACCCTATGGAAATCTATACTCTTTCGATTCGAGAAAGGTTAAATGTATGGGGATGATAAAAGATCTGGTAGTTACCCTGGCTCAGGTCCCGGTCAAGAGTATCCTGATGGATGTGGTTATCGCAGATATTCCCCC
>ML779853.1:1412179-1424041 GCA_009831015.1 Picea engelmannii
ACCTGAAGGTAAGTTTATTGTTCCTTTCTCATATCGTTTGCAGTGGGACATAGATTACACCAATAACGTATGTGAGTATGAAGCATTAATCTTAGGATTAGAGGCTGCAAAGAAGTTAAATATAAAAAACTTGGAGGTTTACGGTGACGCCGAATTGATAGTAAGACAAGTAAACCGACAATACCTAGCCAAGCATCCAAGACTAAGAACATACAGAAATTGTTCTTGGGATTTGATGGAGAATTTTTTCTCATCTGTCAAAGTCCATTTTATTCCTCGCACAAAGAATCTACATGCCGACGCATTGGCCAAGGCAACCTCAACCTTTTCTCCTCCCACGAACGTTAAACTAAAATATCATACTGAAATAAGATATAAACCCTCTATACCAGACAATGTCCGACACTGGCAGGTCTTTGAAGATGATGAACAAATTCAGAAAATTTTTACGGCAGTAGGTGAGTTCTCTAAAACTCATCCAGACCAAGAAAATCAAAACGATCCGATGTGGATTATGCAAGAGGGTGAAGATCCTGAAACCTTTCGAGAAAAAATAGCGGATCATCGTATGTTGGTCCTTAAAAACAACCAAATCCCGAAAGGCTTAATTCCTTTAGAAAGACTTTTCGATCAAAACGACATACCTGTGAAATCCACTTTGCAGCCCCAACCAGAAGAAGTGGAGGATTGCGACATAGGAACTGAAAAAGAATCCAGGATAGTAAAGATATCTAAATTCCTCCTTCCCAAGGTAAAAGACCAGTACAGAGATCTACTCAGACAGTATAAAGATGTTTTCGCCTGGTCCTATGAGGAGCTCCGAACGTATGATACTTCCATAATTGAGCACAAGATACCGTTGAAGCCCGGGGTCAAGCCTTTTAGGCAAAGGCTCAGGAAATTTAACCCCCTTTTTTTGCCCGTCATTGAAAAGGAAGTTAAGAAGATTTTAGATGTGAAAATAATTGTACCCCTAAGGTACTCGGACTAGGTGGAAAATTTGGTCCCTGTCCGAAAAAAGAACGGAGAAATCAGACTGTGTGTGGATTTCTGAAACTTGAACAGGTCCTCTCTTAAGGATAATTATCCGCTTCCCAAAATGGACCACATCCTAGAGAGGGTATTTGGAGAAAATCGAATGTCTATGATAGATGGGTTCTCTAGGTACAACCAAATCGCCATGAACGAGCAAGACAGAGAAAAAACTACTTTCACCACACCATGGGGTACATTCATGTATGACAAAATGTCGTTTGGTTTGATGAATGCAGGGGCTACATTCCAGCGCGCTATGGACATTGCCTTCGTAGGAGAAAGAGACAAGTTCGTAGTGATCTATCTTGACGATTTGACGGTTTTCTCTAAAACCGATGAAGAACATTTGATCCATTTAAAACAGACTTACGAAAAATGCTGCAAGTATGGCCTATCTTTGAACCCAAAGAAATCACATTTCGCTACGCAGGAAGGTAAGCTTCTGGGGCATATCGTATCTAAAGATGGGATCAGAATTGATCCTAAGAGGATTGAAGCAATAGAAACTATCAGTATTCCTAGAAACATAAAAGAAATTCAATCTTTCTTAGGTACAATAATTTTTTTACGAAGGTTTATACCAAATTTTGCTGAGATTGTCAAATTGATCACAGGAATGCTGAAGAAAGATAGCAGAGTAAATTGGACGACCGAGGCTAAAGCGTCGTTCGCGCATATTAAAAAAGTCATCAGCGAGGCACCTGTGTTAGCAAGCCCAGATTACTTGAAAGATTTCCTCATCTTCTCGTTCGCTTCTAAACATACTATCACCGCGATGTTGCTGCAAAAGGATGAAGAAGGCTTTGAACGACCGATCACATTTTTTAGCAAGAGCCTTAGAGACGCCGAACTAAAATATGACATAATAGAAAAACATGCGTACACAATGGTGAAAGCGCTAAAATCATTTAGAACCTACGTTCTGCATTCAAAAATCATCGCATACGTACCAACCAGTGTTGTGAAGGATATGGTACAGCCAGATAGCGATGGAAAACGAGGGTGCTGGCTCGCTAAAATACAAGAATTTGATCTGGAAGTCAAGCCTACTAAATTGATAAAGGGGCAGGGTCTAGCCAAACTCATGGCTGCGTTGAGCCGGATGACCAGACATATCCAAGCAAGGTTGAAGAAAAATTCATGTCGTTAGGCTGGTATAAAGACATAGTTTTCTATTTGTTAAACCTGAAATGTCCAGATAGACTATCACCAGCCAAATGCAGAACTTTAAAACTCCACACTGTAAAATATTGCATCTCCGAAAATCAACTATACTGGAAGGATCCACTGGGGTTCTTACTAGTCTGTCTGGTTGAGTCGGAAACTCCACGGGTCATAGAGGAATTTCATGAAGGAATCTGTGGAGGACACCATGCATGGAGAGCCACAGCCTACAAGATCCTGAGGGCCGGATACTATTGGCCGAAACTATTTTCGGACGTCAATGCTAAAGTGTGTGCCTGTTACTCGTGTCAAATATTCGTTGGTAAGCATAAACTCCCTGCACTGCCACTTGTTCCAGTTAAAGCCTAAGCGCCATTCCAACAATGGGGTTTAGAATTTATAGGGGAAATTAATCCCCATTCCAGTGCTCAGCATAAGTGGATCTTAACAGCCACAGATTATTTTACAAAGTGGGTGGAAGCCATTCCAACCAAAAGGGCAACAGACTCGGTGGCGATCGACTTCTTGGAAGATAACATCTTGTCAAGATTCAGGTGTCCTCGAAAGATTGTTACCGACAACGCCCAGGACTTCAAGTCCATGGCTATGATCAGTTTCTGTCAAAAGTACAATATCGTTCTCTGCCATTCCACTACTTATTACCCCCAAGGAAACGGGTTGGCCGAATCATCTAACAAGAGCCTGGTAAACATAATCAAAAAAGTACTGGATGAAAACAAAAGGTTCTGGCATGTACATTTGAAGTACGCGTTGTGGGAAAACTGCATCAGCACTAAAAGATCTATCGTCATTTCGCCGTTTCAAATGGTCTATGGGACTGAGGCGGTTCTGCCTATAAATTTAGCATTGCCAGTAATGAAATTATGGCAGGATCAGAATGAAGAACCCAATCATGTAACCAAGAGAATTAACCAAATGATCGAGGTTCAACAGCATAGAGTGGAGGTTGATGAGAAAATGCAAAAGTACCAGGACGATATGAAAGCATTGTTCGACCTCAAGGCAAAGGACAAAGAATTCCTCCCAGGTGACTTAGTGTTAAGATGGGATACGAGAAGGGAAGAAGCCGCGAAACATGGCAAATTTGATCACCTTTGGTATGGACCATTCAGGGTCTCGGCTCCAGAAGGAAAAAATTCCTTTCTTCTGGAAAATAATGACGGAGAAGTTCTCAGCGCCCCTGTCAACGGGCGGTATCTTAAGCACTACATGACGTAACATTCAATAAATAAATAAAAAATTAAATAAATAAATAAATTTTTGTAAATAAATAAATTTCATTATAAATGTTTTGTACATATTTATATTTTCGTTCAAACATCTACTTTTAATTTTTTTTCTTTCCTAAACTCTCAACACATTTCCAATCAGATTTGTTTTTGTTTCTACAGGATTCCAGCTGTAGACGAAACTAGCAGAAAAAATAATGTTCAGGTCGGTGTTGGAAATAGAATGATTTAAAACAGGTGATACTTAAGATATCTCATAGTTCATAGAGAAAGTGAAAAGAAAAGATAGAGGTGAGCTTTCTCAATATACAGGTCATGAAAGACTGCTTAAGCAAAATAAGGTAACATTTTTCAAATTGCAATATAAAAGGTTAGATAACAGGATTATTTTTGGCTTCATAATCCTCAAATAAATTAATTTGAACGAATACATTAAACCTAAAAACAGTCAGGAATAATATTTGTCCCTAAATATCTCCGAAATCCAGTCCCGAACTGTTGTGACCTGTTGTCTAGGACTCACCATCGCTGAACAAACTAGAGGTAATATTATGTTAAAGGATTGGGAACATAATATTACCTTAAGCAAGGAACAAGCCCAAAAAGTAACCAATTCATTAGAAGAAGCCTTCAATGCTATAGATGGCGCGTTGTTAGGAATGGAAAGTGGAGGTGACTCAAAGACGCTAAGGCAAACGAACGTAGATCAGATTTCCCTCGATCTGAAGGAGAAGAATGAGAGAGATTCGACAGATATCTCTAAGGTAGACAGGGTGGACATGGCTCAAGTTGACAAACATTTAATTCAACCTAGCGCACAACTCAGTGCTCTTGACATCATTGATGCACAAATGGGTGATAAGCTTCCCCAGTTAGCCCGAGAGTGCTATTTCGCTGAGGCCAACTGTCAAGCAGAACCTTCGCAACTTGTATCCCAGTTTGTGGACAAATGTATCATATGCACCGAATCCATGCAAAGACAAGCACCTGACACCTTTTGAAAATAGAGTAAGAGGGATGGAGTAATCTCGCTCCTCTCGTTTGTAACTGAATTTACGAAACCGTTGGGTTTCTAAACTGATCCGCAAATTTGTATAAATAGACCATAAAAAGAAGAAGAAAAGGCTAGACCTTTTTGGCATCGATTCTAATAGAGTTTTTGCATTCGAGAAGTTAATACAAGAAAATTTGAAGATTCTCGATCCTGTCCCAACTGTGTTACAAGTTTGTCTCTTTATGTTTCATGTTTCATTTCATACCACTTTTCATAATTGATGTGTATCGCTATACTTTAGTGTGACCACTACTATAGCGAAGGGATTTCATCTTTCTGTAATTGGTTATTGTCTTTCCTCTGCACCAGCTATCAGCGGGGGTAAAACCAATTTGCATTTACAGAATTATTATTTATTTACACTATGTCAATTATTTCTATACTAATTTCTTCTTCTGTGTATGTGTGAGTTTTTCTTTGACAGGAACCTTACGTTATCTACAGCTAAATATTTTCTCTCACCCCACATCTTTTTATTAAAAATAATACAATTACGGGAAAGGGCCTTCAGTTTGCATTCCTATTTTGTTCTTAAAGTAAAAATTTCTCTTCATTTCGACCAAATTGAAACAGCGTTGAAATCTCTTTAAATTATTTCGTACTGGTACTGTTCCTCAATGACCGTCCCTGCAGCCACTCAACCTAATATCGAACGCGGACTATCTAATCAAACACATATTGCTTTAAATCTTTTTGACACAATCCTTAAAATTGCTAACACCTGGGAAGAATTGGAACGTTCATGGGCAGCCATTGAACAAGATATTACAAATCAGGAACAGTTGGAAGCTAGACGACGAGAACGTAGAAATCCTCATTAGTTTCCTATACCGAAGGTTAGCATAATCGTTTTATAAATCTTTGACATACTTTCGGATGCCTTAACACTGTACTTTTAAGCCTTAAGTACAGAATCAGGAACAACACTTTCCATGTTGGATCAGAAGGAGGAGAAGGACCTGCCTTCCATAGAGGATTTAGCACCAGATGCTCAGGCAGAGTTGGAAGAGGACATATTTTTGCAGAAGAGATCCAAAACTACAAGACAAGGACATCATGACCTTTTCCATATTGGGTTGAAAGGAAAACTTCTAGGAAAAAAAAGGTGGTACTCCAGGGAGAAGGTAGAGGAAACATTTCCTCACCTCATTCAATAAATATTTTGTTGACAAAAATCCTCCCTAAATGGGGAGGTATGATCTGGATTGGCTCATTATATTTTTTTTCATCTATCTCGATCATTTCATAGTGGAAAACATTGGAGGATTAAGCTTGCAAGGCCATTTTAGTGGCAGGTCCGAATTTGGAAAATTAGGATTTGAAACCTTCTAAATCCATTTTGAGGAATTAAATGGTGTTTTATTGTTGGTTTATGGTGTACAGAACTTGTGCACCCCCCTGACCAATTTTATACACTTTAATACCTTTCCAACGGTGTATACCATGCATCAACCAAATTTCATATGCAAAATTTATATCTCCCAAAAGTTGGCTTATCATGTTGGCCACTATGGTACGAGAGGATGCCACATTATCCCCAATTACTCATGTATATGGGGATAACCACATATATAATTTCAAGAATACTCTAGAAGTTTCAAAACCCTATCACAATTGAGGGTTGAGGAAGTAAAAAACCTACCCCTAGAAGGCTATCGGGCTATGTTAAATATCGATCCACTAGGAGAAGGGGTTCCATTATTTTGCATTGTATCTTGTTCCATAGCCGAGAAAAACATCTCAAAGTGGTATTCTGTGAGCATAATAGAGGAGGAAATATTTTGTGGCATCCATATAGGCCACAAGTCAAAGGAAACTCCACAGAGAGTGCCTATTTTTCTGTACTTGCATCATTTCTATACTAGAGAAAAGAGAGAAGAGCAACTTCACCTTCTAGTTGGGTTTTCTCCCGTATTGGATTTTCGAGGTCATATCTTGTGTTTATTTGTGGATGGTGTGTGTATTTATTTCTATTATCTATTTTCCACATTTTATCTATTTCACGCATAAGCAAAAAATCAATAATCAAGAGTTTGATATCTAAAGGAAAAATAACCTCAATATCAAATATTTTAGTTATTTATTAGATCTGTTGTGACGAATTATTCACTGGAATATCCACGACAATTTACAGATCATACATTTTATTTCTAAACCTTTTGTTTTTCTTTGTGGTGTCTCAATACTTTTCTAGAATGAATCATGTCTCCTATAATGTGGGAAAATGTAGCATATAAATTTTACACTTCATACTAGCCATACATATATCCCCTTAAATATTTTTATAGGGAGTTTGTGTTATGCATTATGCATGATAGAACTTGTTATCACCCAAAAATTGATCACCTATACCAACATTCTAGGTGTACCGAAATGCACTATCGAAGTATGGGAACCATAAGAAAAACCCCACTTTTACACTATGTCCTATCATTTTAATTCAAAGGAACCACTTTCCTAAAGTTATTTTCACTTTATAAAGTAAAAAAAAAATCCTTTTATGACTTTTCCCTTTTGGAATTATTTAAAACATAAAAATAAAAGAAATAAAATTCAAACTCATTTCTCATATTCAATATTTGTAGGTACATGTTGTTGGATTTGCACCAGAGCTCAAGAGCCCTAGTTTCTTGAGAACACTTCCCTCAATAACCATTGCTACACTCAGGAAATAACAAGAACCCTCCCAAAGAGGAGCCCAAGGAGATCAACATCTGTAAGGGGCTTCTTCATAAGTTCTTTTTAAATCTTTTCATTGGGTAATGGATTATTGTTTCATTCTTTCATGAATTTGTTGTTCTTATTCATTTATTTTTGCTTCATTTTATTTATGTTTACATGAATAACATGAATATGAAGATGAGTATGTCCATTTAAAGCCAGGGTTTTTAGTTTTTCTTTGTTATTGTCTATAATCTTGAACCATTCACAAGATTTATAGATCTACTAACCCTTGTCACAGATTTACACCAATAGAACTAATTAATATGACAACATCATGGTCCACTAACACATCCTTGCAATGACTAACATGTGTTGATGTCCTCCCTTGAGTTCCCTTTTTATGTTCTAATGGTTTTTCATTTGATGTTTAGTACCATGGTAGGGTCTCCTAGACTTTGGTCTTTTCCCTATTTGGTCACATATTTGGCTCTAGTAAATTTTTTAGTTGCCCTGTTTGGGTCATTCTCTAGAGGATTCGATCAATTTTTAGCCTCGTGCACCAAATGAACCTATAGTTAGTTAAGAAGCCTCATTTAAGTCCCCAAACATCCTTATTCTATTATGGCATGCTTTTCAAGTAGTTCAATTAGTCAAAATTCCCCTTTTCTTAAATGGTTTACCCATATGCTCTTGGCTTAGAGTTTCCTTAGATGTAAACCATGTAGCTTGCAGTTCTATCATACATGTGAAACATATGCCTATTTCCTCTAATTGCAACTCTAGTTTACTCTAAATTTTACAATTAAAATTTAGATGATGAAAATCTATGGATTGACCATTGAAAAAAAAATATGAATTCCATAGCAAAGCTATGACCATCAATCATCCCAGATGTTATTTATGTTGCATCCTTCTTCATTATTAACTATCTCCAAACTCTCTTTCTCTATTACATAATGAAACCTTGCCATAGTTTTAGTCTTCTTGTGATTTAGTGATCCCGTTCCACTTTCCATGTTCTTGAGCTTGATTGGATTATGTGTCCAACAACCTTCTACTTGTTCAACCTTCTACTAGTTAAACCTATTACACTTGGTGTTTCTTTTTCATTGGTTTAGACATCCCCTTTTGATTAGTGGTTGGATTTTTTTAATTTGACATTCCCTCTTGGATTTATTTTTAATTTTTATGTTAATTGCACTTCCTTCACCCTTCATCCCCTTAATGCTCTTAAGGGATGTGATAACCTTCTTTAGTGAAGACTTTTGGCCGCTCATACATGCAATGGTATCTTCTTTTCACGGGTTTACATATAATTTTTTAAGTTGGTGGTTGTATTTTTTTTTTTCCTCATTTTTGTACTTCATTCTTTTCACGGGCTTAGATATAATTTTTTAAGTTGGTGGTTGTACTTTTATTTATTTATTTTTGTCCTTAGTTGTGTGCTTCATACTCTTCATACTTGTCACTGATGTGATAATTTTTTAATTGATGGTTGTATTTTTTTTTCTTAGTTGCACTTCATTCTCTTTATACTTTTCATTCTCTTTATACTTGTGATTGATGTGACAACCTTCTGCATTTTTTGACGACATTAGAAACTCACATAGATGTAATTTATTAGGACATTTGATCACTAACATAGATGTGATTTATTACTAGCAAAGACTCGCGGTTGGAGAACGCTTAAAGGTATTGGTCACTGAAACGTTTTTATGCTAGTTGAAACAACGTTCAGCTACCAGTGTCGTAGCTATACCACTGCGTCCAGCGACAAATGTTTAATTTCAAGAAACGTGGCAATGCAAAGTTTTATACATATTAATTTTTCTTAATCAGTTAATCTGTCAATCAATGGTTAGAGAAGTAATTTCTTAATCATATTCAGTAAATGTGAAAAAGTAAACAAGGTAACAGAAGTATTCAGAAATGCAAGGAAGTTATGAGCATTAAATTTCATGCATTGATTAGAGAGTACCACTAAGAATATGCCAGCGTCTTTAATTGTTAGCCATAAAATTAGAATTTTAAATTAAAAGGTGATTAATTGTGCCCATTATCAATAGGTGTACGCCTTTCGACCTAAATATATTTTTAATTTTATATGTGATTTGTTTTTTTTTTCTTTTAAGTATTTTAAAGAAAAATTATGCTTACTTTGGAAAAATCTATACTTTTAATTTAAATAAATATTTGTAAATATATGAATTAGGTTTCTAACTTTTTTTATTCTTTATTATTATTTGTTGCTTCTCCAAACCCAAGCATATTAATTACTTAAACAAAAACAACTTAATAGATATTCATGAGAAAATAGTAAATGATCAACATCAGTGTATTAGTTCATAGAAACCTTTCCGTTGCTGCCTCAACTTTTAGAGAGCCAAAGGATGTACATGGGATATGAACTTTTATTGCACCCAGGGAAGTTAGAGAGGCGCAAGGTATTATTACAGTCCCGGGTAGAACATATCTTTTAGTCAATTATCTTAAGGAATGGACACATTTAAACAGATTTCTCCTCTTTCAGTGCTTGTGGGTTAAAGAAAAAGAAAATTACTTATAGAGCATTTAAAAGGATATTTGCAACACAATTCAGATAATGGATTTAGAACAACAATTAAGTTCAACAGATCAGTTTCAAACCATTAAGAAAACATGTTAATCTCAGAGATAATATCACGATGAAAAACCACATTGTGCATGAAAGGGCAAGCTTTTTGAATAAGAACAAACTGAAATCTAATTTCTAGTTTTTACCAGTTGGTATTTTGGTACTGTTGATGGCAACGAATGCTGATAAGAAACAATACATCTCAATGCAGACATTTGGCAATCAAGGAAGCCGCATTTCAATGTCTGTAGCACCCTAAGTAATGCAATTCATAGTTTTAGGGCATTGTGCAACACTGCAAGCATGGATAACCTGTATAAGATTTTTTTTACAAATTTTATTGGAACATTCAACTCTGTCCGTATATCTAGCAGGTCTCTTGAGGACGTAGTGAAACAATGGGTGTGGGAACCCCTTCAAGGTAATTGGTTTTGGAATGGTTGGAGGCGGCGTTGAGTAACATGCGATATAGTGCATGGGGTGCAGAAAAGAAAGGACTGTGATCGCTATCCAAAGACAGCACGCTATTTGGAGGCCAGCGCTTGATCATTGCCTCCTGCTGCTCTGATTTCAGAACTCGGTCCTGCAGAGTTTTTATGTAAACTCGAGGAACTCTTTCTAGTCCTCCTTCTGCAGGCCCATCAAATCGCGCGGTCTTGAAGGCCAAACACGGTGCCGGTCTGAGCAATATGGACGCCACAGCCACATCCTGCGCGACGTTTGTTATAACACGAATAATCACATTAGAGTTGGAAAATACAATCGCATCAAGAGTTGCTTCGACTGTTCAGGAGATAGATAATACGATGAAATTTGAAGTAGCCATGTCTATTTTAAAGCTACCAATTTTGTCCAATCTTCTAATTTTTAAAATATAGTTTAAGCAAGTTTTTAACTAAAATATACTGTAAGTAAGTTTTTAAAAAAAGCTATTTATTCAGCTAGGTCTTGGAATAACTTATTCATTTTTGGAATAACTTATTTTATATTCAGATAGAGATAATAACTTATTCAAATAGGGACAGTGGAGAAATTGGAAAAGTTGATCATCAATTCAGCTAGGTTTTGGAATAACTTATTATTTTGGAATAATTTATTAGGTTTTGGAATAACTTATTATTTTTGGAATAACTTATTCTATAATCAGATAAAGATAATAACTTATTCAGATAAGAATATTGGAGAAGAGACAGTGGAGAAATTGGAAAAGTTGATCATCAAAATAAATAAGAAAAAAACTTAACTACAGAAATCAATGTGTGAGACGGACTGTCCCATAAAATATAATATTGTTAACAGCACTGTACCATAAACTATTTTAATATTAACCTAGTGAACATTAAAATCATTTTCTTTTCTGATATATATAGACTACACTGAATCTAACTAGCACAGCCACAATTATGTGGCTGATAAACGCCGAAAAATATAATTAATCTACAAAATCTAGCATAAACTTTAATCAAAATTTGTAAACCTTAATTAAAATTTATAAATGAAATATGTTATTGAACTTCATGGTGATTATACTAATATAACCCTAACCCTAATCTTATTCCTCTTATCACATGAAGAAAAATACTTTAAATGCTCGTGAAATCTTTTGTTGTTTGATCTAGTTTTCATTTAAATGAATTTCGGTTACCTCCTGGCTTAAAGACTTGTTGGTCTCGCRTGGGCAGCATRTTCTTAAYGAAGGATTCTTCGCCCGTCCCATCCCCTTCCTTCTTCTCARATGAGCCATGCCAAGGTTTCTTTCTCATAATCGATGCACTTGTGATAGCAGCTCCGAATTTTCCAGTCGCGCTTCTTAAAGTCCTCCAGAAAGTCCTCCAGGACGATGGACTGAAACTTGCCTCGTTTGTTCATTCTTTTCAGAACTCTGTCAACAGCCGCCAGTTTGTAGCGCTCCATCTCATAAAGCCCATATCTCTTGTGCTCTCTTGTGCTGATAAGGGCTGATGGAAACCGATTGAGGAATGTATGCTTCAGGCTTCAGTGCCAACAACTATTTGGGCACATTAAACACGGACGCACAGAACTCGTCCTCGCCGCATTCCTTCTTGAATGTTTGATGGTAT
>ML779854.1:14030-27050 GCA_009831015.1 Picea engelmannii
CAAGAGCTTATAAAAATAAGGACCACATCATATGAAAACCAAAATCAACCATGACCCCTATATAATCAAGTATAACCCATAAATTTTCATGCTCAATGCCTTATCAATCAAATAGAAGTCAAGTTGCGCAATCAAAGTAAGAATAGGCAAATGGACATAGCTCGAAAAACCATTCCAGCCACTTAATAATAAACCAAAGGTAAGTGCCTTTCAAAATATCAATAAAAAAACTATGACAGTTCAAATAACGATGGAGGAGTTTTCATGCTTTCAGTCATGAAAACCAAATGGAGACCCATTTGCAAATTGTCGCAAAGAAAGAAAATATCGTTTATTTGCAAAATACGACGATAATTTGAAGTTCAGAAGACAAAGGTGTAGGCAGCTTTTAGGGCATTTGAAAAATTGAATTGGCTGCCAACATGGTGATGTTCCCTCCAGGGTATATGGTGTCAAATTGCGAAGGATATAAACAAGGCTCTACTTGGTTGAGGACGCAAAAACTACTTAGGCAACGGTTTATAACGCAAAGCGAGAACCGACTAAAGGCTCAATACTACAAGCAAGGGCATGAGATGCAATCACAACTTAATGCCAAAAATGTCATTTTTTATGTCTTTTAGTCTATTTGGTGTAAAAAAGGGGTAAACTTGTGCCAAATAGACGTCTTTTCAAATCCAATTTATGAGTGTGAAAAAGACAAGTTCACTTGGCGATCTTTTCTATTTTTGGTAACGAGTTGGAAAAGAGCTTAATTAAGACTCATGACCTTTCAAATCCATTTTAACGAGTGTGAAAGGGACAAATCAGTCGACAATATTTTCGGTTTTTTACGAGTTGGAAAAGAGCTTAACTAAGACTCATTTTTTATCTTCTAATCAACATGTAAATGGGGAGGCCAAGGCTCCCGTCTCAGTCTTCTACGGAAATTCAATATCTTACAGATAGCTGACAAAAGCTTAGGAAAACCCAAATCTCTCCAAGTCGAGGAGGAGAAAGTGCTAACGGAGTATATAGTCTCTGTGATGGTTTGAATAATGTCTCTTGCTGGAAAATACATAGGTGGGGGTATGGGATACCCCATCAGGTCGTCCTAATCGAAGGGAACCTTGTCAGGACTTGAAGGGAGAGTATTCGGGGGAAGAGTAAATCTCTCTCATTCAGAAGGGGAAAAACCTGGGATGTTGATGACATGACTGAAGGACGCATCACTCTCTTCAGGGAGAGTAGGATTGACCAGAGATTGCACTGATGTGACCACCTCTTCAATTATAGGTTGAAGGGGATGCATAAGAGACACTTCACCCTCGACAAAGGGGGTGAGTTCGGGAGGGGGTCGCGGTGGTGAAACCACCGAGATGATCAAAGGAGAGATCATGTGAGGAGAAACTAGGGATGCCTCATAATTCGACGGGCTCTTGGGTGAGCCCCACACTTCTGGTATCTCAGTAGTAGCCGGACACAAACGAGTAAGGTGACTTCCTTCACAAGTCCTGCAAAGGAATCTAAGCTTATGTCTGAGACATCTAGGCTTCTCGATGCTCCCAACGTCGTCTACAACRGATGGTGACACGCTCTCGACTTGACTAGAARGGGTGAGAGAGTCCTCTCCTATATGATGAGTAGAGGTTGGAGAAGTGATACAACTATCATTTGGGGTAAAAAGGATGGTGCCCCCAACACAATTRATAGAGGTTGGGTGCGAGTTGTTGACATAATTTGTAGGAAATGTCGACCCATCTTTGACGTGACTGACATAGGTTGGTGATGGAGCACCAATATGATTGACGRTGACTGGGCTAGYGATAGATTGCGACATTAGATTCCWAGGTCCATGGAAAKATTGGTTTTGAAACATTGCAGGCCGGAAAGGATCTTGGTGTACCCCCTGTCCCTGCCCAGAAAAGTGGTGGCCCACGCTAAAATGGTCTGAAGAGGTTTGGACGAGCATCGTCACTATGGTCTATGAAAAGACYGAGGTAGGATAAGAATTATTTGAGTGAGGATATATGTTTCCCCCTTGTGAAGGGGTCCCATAAAGAGGGTACCCCAAACCGTAAAATTGATTCTCCCCATATGAAATGCCTGGGGGTACTTGAGGACTTGTCATGGAAAAAGTGTTCGAAGGAACCAACATGGTGGACGAAAGACACATGGGTGGGGTGTAATAAGTGGGATAAGCACCCATCTGAGCACTGGTTCATGAAAGAGCATAACTAGTATTGGATCCATAAGGGGGAAGGTTCCAACCTTCCAGGGGAACATGACTCATATCAAACGAAGAAGTGGATATCAGAGCCATGGTGCCCCCGAGTCCAATTCTAGGATTTATATACATGGGCTAGGGGGAGGATTGCACGGGTGAAGGCATATCAACAAGAAAATGACTAGATACCCAAGGTGCGGACTGAGCGTTGTGGTTTTGCATACCATTGTAAAAGTGGAAGGGTCCGTTCCCATAAAATGAGTAGGCATCATGGGGTGGGTAGCAGTGAATGAGGGAGCAAAAGAAACTCCACTATCCATAATAATGAAACCCAAAATAGACTCCTAAGGCCAACTAGTAGTCAAAGAGCATACCAAAAAGTCAAACGACCAATATACATGCAAATGGGCTAAAGTGGTATAGTGGCCTCCCTCGCTAAAGAAGTTATGCCTTGTCCAAGAGGGACTTGAGACTCCCCGCTAAATTTTGGAGGTAACATAATTAGTTATAGGGGCCATCGTGGGCTTAACAACTAGTCGGTCGGATCCCCCTGGAGAGGTAATCTTCCATAAAGGCTGTGTGTTGTCCGACCTCTATCTGACCCAGGATACAAGCAAAATAACCCATGAAAGTAACCTATGAGATACCTAAGTCAAGAAACTAATAAACCATTGTATAATCGATGCATAGGCAAGCAGTCGTAATTCTGGATTACCGTATGGGAAGGGTAGCAAAGACCAAAACCTTGAAAGCACCACCTCTCACAGAGGTATGGGTACTAGCAAGATCCCCAAATACGAATAAATCCACATAAATATCTCTGACGCTAGGCAAGTATCCAGGGGTTATCCCTTCAACTAAGTTTGCGCGACCTTGTGATTAACTCCGGTGTGAGTTGAGCTTCCTGATCTTACCAATTATACAATAGACTTCTCAACTCCCTGTCTCAGACACATATGTTGGTTTAATTGCCTTGGAGAAGTTTACTCACAAAATCCTATTCCAAGGCACTAAATCCCAGACTAGTTTGTGCACCCTAAAAAATAAAATCGTGACTAATCAATTTTAATTTAAAGTGTAAATTTTATTGGCCATGATTACTCAAAAAGGTATGGAAGTGAAACTCATGGTGTTATGAATCTGCAAGAAAATAAATATGAATATAATGCAAAGTCTATCTTTAACTTTTTCAATGAATGATATGCGTATAAAAACAGTGCAATTTTCAATTTCAACTTTGCAATTCAGAAGTAAAATGCAATCTTTCACTAGATGCACTAAGCTAACGATAAAGATTCAAAAGACAAAAATTTCAAGCAATGTAAAATACCTATTTTTTGTATTTTCAATATACTAAAAAGAAAATGCATGGACTGATAAGCAACCTGATATATAAAATTATACCGTGTATAAACAAAATAACTCTAGCAGAATAACAAGCAGGCAAGCAAATAGCCCAGAGCTCAAGGACAAATCAAAAAATGAAAAACAAAGAGAAAGACTCCGCCCAAAATCTCAACTCCAAACAGGTATCCTGTCATCCCAGAGAATCTCAACAGGCAGTACAGAGACCTAAGAAGGCTCAACAATCATCAAATCCCACCCAACAGTCACTAAACCAAGCAAACAGGCAAGGAAAAGTGGTATACGCGACTGTTCAGGGAAACAATGCGTATATACACATCTTGCAGTAAGACAACACACGTGTATATGTGACTGTCAAGGTAAAAGGCACGTATAGGCTTTAAAACAAGGCAAGGCAAGGGAAAAAGGATGAAAACTCAGACCCAGAGTGAACAAAATCTGTTAAGTAGTGATACGACAAGAAACACAACGGAAAAAGAGCAATGCAAGGGGAAAAAGTACTCCAGCCCTTAGAAGGAAGATCCCTAGTGGATTTGCCAATTCTGTTAAGAGGGAAAAACTCTCTATCGCCAAGGGTAAACTACAACAGAGAGGTATGACTATAGAAATCAATTTGATTCCAACATATGCTATATAAACTAATGTGCAAGATAAGAAAGAGGCCTACCTTGATCCAACGTTTGATGATGTTCCACCATTGAGCACTTCGACCCAAAGCTTTATACCTGCAAAAAGTTCTCAACAAACAAGCAGAGAAAGTATATAGTGATAATATAAAAGGGTTAGCACATCAGATAGCATAATCCATTAATAAACATTACAAACATGCCCATGGATAATAATCATATATTTACATGATACCAATAGGACGAGAAAGAAGTATTTCTATTAATGAATGATCAACAAAAGTGATAACATTACAGACTTCCGTGTCGGCATGGTTCGAAACCAAGAAACCAAGTTCCTTCCAACTGGGCCTCCACCACTTCAATCCTCCACTAAAGGCAAGCTCATAGAACATAGATAATGGGGTTCTCTCAACAATAGGGAAAGAGCTTGGGGGCTGAACACTATGTTCAGACTTGAGGAACAAAGGGATGCAGACTCAATATGAAGTAATTTCTCCATAGTAACTTTGCTCTTAAAGTTGAATGCTTTCCCCTCTTTTCCATAGCTTGGAATTGTGATTTTATAGCCTTTAGAATGAAACTGAAGGGCCGAGTCAGAACGTTTCCAGTGTATGGAAGGCCAAGGATCAGAGATCTCTTGTCGTGACATGGAAACCCGACTCCATTTTTGTATTTTCTGGAACAAATCCCGATGTACGTGGGCTGTACTAGAGCAACCTGCGTATACGCATGCTGTATAGCAGATAGGGCACGTATATGTGGAAAAATATGTATTTTTAGCTCTGGATTCATCAAACAGGGATGACAAGTCTGCATAGGGAAATGGAAAAAGGCCCTCTGTGCAAGATAGCAATGGTGAGGCAAATCTTGCTATAACACACTAAGTACAGACTAAAATGGGGAAGGTCGACATAAATGGTCCACAAGTCTGCAAAATGGTAGACTTAGGATCAAATTTCCCTTGAACATATAGCACAACACAGTGAGGACTTGGGAAACACTTGAAACTAAAAGGACCAGTGATATAAAGCAACAGAGCATGAGGCATTGAAGCATTCTCCATAATGTTTGGAAGAATAATAAGTGAGAGGATTAAGAACTCAAAATCATGGTACAACTGCTAACACAATACTAAATCTCAACTATAGGATATTGACATAAACAAGTTCCATGTTCAAGGGAAATACATACCAACAATTGCTGCTCCAACTGAATCAACAAAGATTAAAATTATTTCCCTCCTTTTTGTTTTTATGTTTTTGTCTTTTTCATGTTTTGCAAAGCACGAAAAAGAATAAAATTATATTACAATATAGTGGAGAAAATGAGTGGCTCAATGGCACGTGACTACATTCCAAGTGCATGGAACATAACTATGCAAAGAAAATCCATTGAGCAAGGTATGTCCACTCATAAATGTGTTTTCTCCTGGGAAGAAGCTACAAAAATAGAGGCAATAAAAGTGAATTGCGAAGGTTAAAAAATGACTATAATGGCGATAAGCATAATGAAGTGAATAACATCATAACAGTAGGCACAAATACACAAGCGACAATAAGCAAGTGCAACTATAAATTGAAAAAATAATAATGGGAACCCTTCAAGACATGACCAGAAAAAGATGAGAGAGAAGCATGTGGTATAAAATATTAAGTCATGGTGGGGCTAAATAAGGTTCTTAGGCCTACGAATAAAGATAAACAAGAGTGCCAAATGACCAAAGGAGTGCTAACTAGAATGACCCATGGAGGGTAGGCACTACCGAACAAGTTATGACCCACTATAAATAAGAGAGGGAAATATAACAACTTGATGGGATCGAACTTAAGGCATAATTGATCCAAAATGGATCTAAAAAAGTGAATGGTTGTAAGACTCAATACCTACAACCTGATTCGGCGATTAATGCAGGTTACATAAATTATGAAAGACAATGAAAAAATGCAAAGGTAAATGAGAGAGAGAGAAAAATACATGAAAAAAATAATAATAAGAGGAGAGAAAACACTTAGGAATAAAAACTGAAATGTCAACTTGTTGGCATTCCCATTACCCTACCTCTCTATTACGAGAACCAAAGAAACCCTAGGTAGGGTTATGATACCGAAAACACGATCTCCATAAACACTAAACGATATTATTATTGATCGATACAAAATTATAATGAGGGTCCACACTCTTATAAAGAGCTTGAGAGACCAAACCTCTAAATTATGAAAACCCAAATCTTTTCACCTAAAGTCACTAAAGTGACTTTATTACACGGGAAAGCCTTATATATCCAATATCCCCCCTAAAGGCGTACAATGTTGAAAAATAACAAATGGAAACAAAATACATATATTGAATGCAAAACACATAAATTGAACACTAAACATCAGTAACATCTTTTAGAAGCTTATTCTTTTAACATGGTTCCCAGACCAGTTTGAGCTCCACCAAGCTGCCCCATGACCCTTGCAGTGATGTAGCCGTTGAGTTGAATTATTGAGTTTCTGGATTCCGCCTCCCCAAACTCCTCAATCATGAATCTCTCGAAGTCAATTACTTAACAATAATCCACATGCATGTCGTGTAACCTCACTAGTAGACTGCAATCCGAATGCATGTCTCTCCAACTAATGAGGGATCTTTCCCTCCCTAGATCCAAAACTTCTAAACTAACTGGGAAACAATCCATTTTGAGTTATTAACTGATCCCTTCCCGTCTTCAAAGCGTGAGCTTCCTAAAGTGCATAAAATCCCTTTTTTTCAGTAGATTCTTCACCATTGTCAGCATCTGGTGGATTTTCAATCATCGTTGTACTTGCTATATGTTGTCTATATTTGGCCTTTCCCTTAAGACCATCATTGGCTCATTGTTTACAATTCCAAGCTGTATGACCTAGCTTCTTGCAATGGTGGCATTCAATTTCCTCTTTCTCTTTTGATGATCTATTGTGGTTGTTTCTTGCATAAAATGCAAGTTCTAGTTGGTTATCACATTCGATGGTTCTCTTTTCTTCTCCTAGCAATGCTACAATCATTTCATCCAAAACTTATGAAGGTAGATGAGTCAGGGTAAAGATAACACTAATGCATTTAGGAGGTAAATTGTTCGGGAGAATAGCCTTGGCATATTCCTCTTCAACTACTGACTTGAATTCTAAAAGTTATCTGATAATAGATTTTAGATTGTTGATGCGACTTGACATGGTGACTTCAACTAGCATCTTAAAGTTGAATAACTGTAATTTCAGGGAAAATTTTGCATTCACTGCTTATTCCCCAAATAACTTGTTGAGATTTTCCTAGATCTCCTTGGATTCTTTATCCATATGATGTAGCTCTGAATCCGAGAGAGCAAGGCCAATAATGACTTTTGCCTTATCATCTATACTCTGTTATTCTATCAACTTGTTCAGATTTGAAGGTTCTACCTCAGTTCCTTTGATAATTCCCCAAAGGGTTTTATTCATTAATTGCATATGGATCGTCACTTTCCATGTATGGAAATTGAATCCCGAGTACTTCTCTAACTACATGTTGTGTTGAGCATCAACACCTTCCCTTTTTCTTGAATACTTGCTCGTAGCTCCTTTTCTTCAATAAAATGGGACCCCTCCATTTTGACATGAGAGCCTCTTGACTTGCTAAGGAAATGTCTTGACTTCTCTATCTTTGTTAAAATCTTCTCATCCCTCTCTGATCAACTTGTTTTATCTTTCAAGCTTGGTTTGGTTTTGTTTGGGTTTGATACTTAGATATTTTTAGTCTATTAGAAAAGTTCCCATGAATTTCACCGATGCATCTAAGGAGTTCATAGGAACATCCCCAGTATACGCCATCATACTTCTTGTAAACTTCTTCAGTATGCTAACTTGGACACCGACCGAGTTAATACTATCACCTCTAGTAAGCACCAAAAGAGTTGTTGATAATTGCTTCAGTACATGATTTTTGGGCTCGACAAGTTATTTATTTTACCTCCAGTGCTACTAAAGGACTTCCACGCAATCCTTCCGGTACACAAGCCCTAACTAACATATTTCTTGTTTATTTTGTCGATGCAAACTAATCGACAACCAAGAGAGTTCCCTTTAACTTCATTGGTATGACTAGAACAATTCCTCTTACCCCTTTCGATACACATACTGTGAACTGACACACTTGCTATAAACTTTTTCGATAGATGAACCATAACATCAAAACATTTGATCTCAAAAAATCCAGTGTCTCGAAACTCGCACCTAAAGGATTTTAAAGCAAGGGTTCGATCCTTCATTTCTCCATTCCACTTTCATAGCTCTTTCCGAGAGAAGAGAAAGGGGACTGTCACTCACTCCAATAACAGTCTTTCGGAAGGCCCATCTCTGCATCCCATTTGCGCCCACGTGTTGTCCTTGTCCAGGCAATCTCTTAAACCTCGCTTTAAATTTATACATACATACATACATACATACATATATTCTCTTAAGGATTAAGGTTAGTGTTTGTCTCTAACAGTCAGGACCATCGATCCTATCAACCAGCTCCTCAAGTTCATCTTTTGCTAGTTTATTTCTCCTACCCTAGCCATACCCTGCCTATCCCACTTAATTATCCTTCCTTATCCATGGTCTAGACCCTCGTCTCTTCATGTCCCCCCCCCCACCGATGTCTTAACCTGCACTATTTGATCATGTCCTTTCCGTTGAGTTACATCCAAACCTCACTCTAAGTTATGTTTCGTGAAGTTTGAAGTAATTCTAGCTAAGACCAAACTTTGCCAAAATTGATTCCATACTTGAGAGATGCCTCAACTTGAATTTTACCCAATCTATTCATAAGGATGAGAACATTGTCTCAGAGCTTAAGCCACTAGCCCATCCCTGTAGAACCCTGGTCGCCCATGTGAACCATTGATTTTAAGCACTTAATCATTTTGAGTCAAAGGTTCTATTGGCACAATTCTTAACAACTTTTTTGATGTATACTGAAGCATTTCAATGACATTATTAACATCTACACTGACTTTGTCGGCACAATTTTTGAACATTGTCGCCAGTTGTTGCATTTTTTCATCGGGGTGTTTTCTTGCAACCTGTTTGATAACCCATCCTCCATTCCAGTGTACTTAATACAAACTCTTTTGGTATATACCTACCAATTTTACACTAACTCCACTGACATGAAATCTTATGCACCGACGACCTTCATAAAATCTCCTCTAGTATACACCGGTGGAGTTGTTTTCATTTGCTTTGGTACACTCTAGGGATCTTGGTAACTTTGACCTTGGAGTAGCTGGAGAACTTACCACAAATCCTTCCGGCCCCACTAGTTAACTTCGTGGGATTGTCTTCAGTTTTAACCTTGCCTTTCGGCATAGTTATTACAAACTACGTTGATACGTGAATCTCTTCACCAACAAAGTTCTTCTAATATGTTATGGTACATACCATAGTAGTTACCATCAATCGCTTTGACCTTAAAATCCCTCCATCGATCGAGCTGATAACAACTGCATCTATCCATCTGGTTTGCTTCCCAAACTAAGCTCGACTCCCTCAAACTTTCACCATGTCCCGGATCATATTATCTTCTCAAGAATATTAATTCCCCCCACAAATTGACTCAAATGATTCCACAGGTACCGAACATAGGTTTACATTGATGGATTTATCTCTAACATCCTTTTACTGCTCAAATGCTCAAGTTTTATATGCTTACAAGAACTGATACCTCATGTTTACTTTCTCGTCATCTTTTACTAGTGTTTGTATGCACTAATTATGACTATTTGTCATAGAATCATATATGTCGTCGCGTAAGAAGACAACCAACAAGGTAACTGTGATAGAGGCTTCCAGAAGCAGAAGTTGACATGATGAAGAACTTGATTCCCCAGGGCCAGTATATGACAATACTAACAGACTCTTAGAGAAAGGGGAAAATCCACTCAACTGGGGTGAAGTATTTTAGATGTTCAAAAAGCAAAACTTCCCCATGGATCACGAAGATCAAGATGGAATCGAAATCTTCAAAAATATCTAAAGGTCAGTATTGCATAGGGTGGCGACTTGTGCAACAATGTTCCCTTGTGCAAACATGGTATCATGGATCCTAAGGCATGTGAACCTGAACAATTGATTCATACTCAATGCTAAGGGGCAACCCATAACATCCTTCCAAGTAGCAGATTTTGCCAAGTATTATCATTTAGAGAAGGTAACTTGATCACTAAATGAGGAACTCATCAACAAGTTCCCACACAAAGCTAAGGACCTATTCAAAATATGGTACAAGCCAGATAAATCTTTCAAGCTCAGACCATCTGGCAAGTATGTAACCACTGCGCTTAGAATGCCATATTAATACACCGTGGTGATACTTTGCAGGGTGTATGGGGAGTGATATTCTTCTAAATTCGCTTTGTCCCTAATGTCCATAATCTAGTACTGTTTCGATAAAGGGTCATCATTCGATTGGGCTGAAATCCTATCAGCAAGCTCAACAAAGTCCATCATAGCTCTCAAAGAGACCGAGCTTGGAAAATTTCCAATTTTTCACATGTCGTCATACCTATTGGATATTATATGCATGCCACATCAAATCTTAAGATGGGTTGGGCCTTGCAACCAATAGACTTGTCTATTCATATCTACGACAAGGTGCTCTAGGAGCACAAATATATAACATAATACTGTAAGATATGCAACCACTTCCTAGCACCTCTATATGAGTTTATCTTCTATGCCCCAACTCTGTGTATGACAAATAAAGCGCTAGTCATAATCTAGAAGATCAAAGATTTGTACCTAATGGAGCATGAAACCTACATAAGGATATACGGGCCCACCAAAGCTCCCCATCTTCTCTCAAGATTTATGCTAGATAGATTGGTACTCCAAGAAATCACATATCAAACTGTAATTCATGGAGTCAGAGCCACACTGTATCGAGACAAGAAGGCCATCTGGCCCCCATTGCCATTGTGTGTCAGCTCATATTCATTCAGAAGCATCAAACAAGCCCAGGCTGAAGTATATACACTACTATCATATCGCTTCAGAGAAGAAATATTCTGGAGGCACGATCTCAAAAAAGTAGTCAAGGAGTATTACATCCAAATACAACACACTTGGGAATATACCTCAACTATTTGGGAGGAGGAAGAAGTTCACCGTGGTGCCAGAGCATATGATGAAGTTGTCACTAAAAGATAAGGAAAACCTATAGGAAGGATCAACGATGAGGAGAAAGCTTGTAAAGAAGCTGGGAATAGAGATCAAGAAGAGGCAGCAACAAAAGCATCTGCCACAACTACATCTGCACATTTTGAATCATTTGAGGAGGAAGAACCAACAATTGACAAGAAAAGAAGGAAAAAGGAAAGATCCAAATGAATAAGGAGGATGCTATTGAGAAGAAGATAAAGATCAAGGAGGCAAAGGCAGAAGAAGTAGCAACAACAACAACGACGACAATGATAGTGGAAGCAGAACAAAAGGCCACGACTGAGAAAGTAGTGGAAACTAAAACTGAAGCAAAATTAACAACTGTAGAAGCAACGACAAAAGAACAAAGAGTAGCAAATGAAGTTGCAACTAAGGCAGCCACAGAAGAGTAGTGGAAAAGGGATGAAGGGTCTCTGAACAAGGATGCCTCAATGATGGACATTGATCTTCTAGAATATTCAATCGAAGATCCCAGCAATTGTTCACAATTCGGTGGCATGGATTTGGGGCTTCACACGCCACACAAACCATGCAAAGTGGTGAACTTGAAAAAATTCAAATATGATAAAGCATTGGTAGGATTGTACAACAACAAGTTAGGAAGGTACCAGTCATGGGGGCCACTCCTCACAGATAATATTGTGATGAAATATGCCACCCAAGATCCACTCTCCATAACATCCGCTGGCATTACCTTCACCACAATGATAAAAGATAACCTCAAGAATTTGTTCCACAAAAACCAAGAAAAGGAATCCAGGATTAGAGAGCTAGAAGAACAACTCCAACATGCGAAGAAAGACGAGGGAAAATTACAATAATTCAAAGCATGTGCAAAATATCTCAGGTCAGAGTTGGAGGAAGATATTATAGATATGTACGCCCTATTATCACATAGTTTGTAGACGGGAGAGAGGCTAGCATATAGTATGTCAAACTGGTGAAACGAGAACCTTCCCCACCCAATGTCACCACAATGGGGAGGTTCTTTCTATTTAGGGAGGTTAGGCCCAGGGGACACGTCCCCGATGACCTGTGGTTTTGAAGAGGCAAAGGTTCAAAAAAAGTAAGATAGTTCCCCCTTCACGGATCACCACCCAAACGATAGTCCGGCCAAAGGCCAATTTGAAGTAACCCCCAAAGAATATGTACCTGCCTGGAACAAGACAACAACAAAAAAGATATATGCAAACTATATTCAATGGGGTTAGTAATTCATATGTAAGTGACTATCTGATATTTAATGCAAGCAATTTGACAGTAAATATTGATGAAATCAATGTTTGCAAAATGGCAATAATAAATATATTACTTGTCAATAAATACTGGAACGATATAGCATTCGATGTAACAAATCAACACTCAATCCAATAAATNCTCTTAACTACCATTCAATTGCTTATAAAATGAAACGTTGCTGCATCAAGATGAAATAACCAAGGGTGATGTCAACATTCTAGGGTTAGTGTAGTTAGGGTTTTAGTTTTAAAATAAGTTTGAGGGTGTTTGGATCCAATTCTACTTCAACGCTAGAGGTCTTAGATCAGTGCCTTAGGGTTAATGGAGTCATAGGTGAAGAATGCAAAAGTTGAAGGAGATGAGATTTTAAAGGACTAGAGGG
>ML779854.1:27580-51306 GCA_009831015.1 Picea engelmannii
CAAATTTCAGACCTCACCAAGTGGTGAGTGAAAGATCATGATAAAATGAGAGTCAAAACCCTCAATATATAGTGTATCAATGACCTAATTTTACTTTTTAGGTCATAAAAAGGTCGACAAGGCCATAATGTCAAAATAATACTATTTTTACATTAAATTGTCAAATTAAAACCCTAATTAAGCTGCAAAGAGAGTAAAATCCTCTTCAAGGGAGGCGCTAGCCCCTTCTAGGGCAAATGAGACATCTAGGAGCAAAATGTTAGCCCCCCAGGGGCCTCTCCAACATGCCACACGTGCCACTGTTGCCCAGTCTGCCTCCAAAAGTGTCCATGAAGTTGGATGATGTCATGGTGAAGATGGGACATCCTAAGCCTTCCAAGGCTAGCGTTCCACTGAAAAGGGGTCATCCCCCCTAGGTCTAGTCCTACCGGAGTGCCTCTGATGGAATGTCCTCTTCCTCTTCGGTGAAAAATCCCTGATCCATCTCCATCCTGTCTCTACCCCCTGATGGGGTCTCAACATCCATCTGGTGGGCTCTTCAGCTCCATGGAGGTCCGAACTGGTCATCTCCCCATGTGTATCGGTCCAAATGGTACTTGTCCACCGGGCATGGTCCTGCACATCAAAAGCTATGCCCCCCATGGGCTCATCAGGATCATAGCAATGTTAATCACATCTCATCATCAATATTAATAAACATATGCATACAAACCCTGATACATCAGTCAATAGCTCAAAGACATTACAAAAACCTGCAATACAAGATTGGAGAAAAAAGACAAGACGTCCTATTAGGCTAGTATCCACAAGAAAAGGAAAGTTTCCAGGAAGATTTCATCCAAGCCACGAGTGAGGTGATGTGGCTAGGGGATGTCCAGACATGTGGGTGCAGTGAGGGTCAAGGATGCATAATGTTATCTGTGGGTGCCTTTGTAGAAGGCAAGCTGCACTTGTCATGCATGCATTTTTTCCAAGCCCGTTTCTGCCTTTATTCTTTTTCTTGCTTTATTCTTTTATTTGCTTTTTCTTTTTATTCAACGGCTAACCAGAGGACACTGCCTTAGCATGGTGACCATAGCTGACAGTTTTACCCATAAGTACTTTCACAGAGATGAGAAGGTTGGCTCATGATGAGACCCCCTTTCCCTTGGCCATGCAACCAAAGGTCACTGCCCTGGCGTGGTAACCAGATGGTGGCAATGTCATACTGCTAGGTACCCATGAACCTAATAGGCTGGATCATGATGAGACCCCCTATCCTCTGACTAGATCTTGTTTGTTATTTTCTGCGTCCCTCCCGTTTCTTGCTGAGAGGCTTTTTATTGCCTTCTCGGGGATCCTTGGCCGAAGCATCTCGAGGTTTCATTTTAGGATTTTGTCTTTTACCAGATGCTTTTACCTTCTGGGCCTTTAGCCCCTTCTTCCCATGAGATAAGGTGCAATCCTACAAATAGGTCAACCCAATGCTCGGACAAGGGGAATGGGATAAATGAGTGGGAGACAAGATGAAACAATGGTGCTATGATGGGAGCAGACGATGGCTCTTCAAAAATTCCCCAGTGGCAAATCAAAACCTATGGGCACATGCTTGCTAGGGCACCCTGCCAATTCCCCCCAATCATGGTCAAGTGGGCCAATGTAAGATCCAAGCAGTTGCTAGAGACAAAAGGAATCAGATGCATATATTTAAAGGTTTCAATGATCAAAAGTGACACATACCCTAATACTTGGACGAATTACCTCATGGAGCAAGAACCTCTTCTGATACAGGACCAAGCCGATGGTGATGGATGCTGTTGCTGCTGACAAGACAAATTTGATGGAAGAAGAAAAGGATGGGCCCTCTGGGGCCATGCTCAGGTCAATCCTGCTCTTGGTACTCCATGTCTAGGACCTCTGGGCCTTGAGACATGATCTCCTAGTTATCCCTAAAAAGCGAGGATAACACGCCCATATGCATGTCTTTCAACAGTTGGAAGCCAACATAATGGAATGAAACAGTCACATGCAAACCAAGAACATCCATCTCGTCACTATTCGTGAGGGTTTAAATGAAATAAACAGATGGATTACCAAGAATCCATGTGCTTTAGCTAAGCTTCCCCTCCCCTCAGAGGTAGAAAGAAGAATCAAATATGCTTCCCTCAATCAATGGAAACAAGCTGGGAAGAGAGAAGAAAAGGAAATGACTAGCTCACTCGCAATTTGCACACAACTTCATAAAGCCACACAAGTTTTAACACATAAGTGTCACCTTCCTCCCATCGAAGAGCTCAGGAAAACCATCACAATGGACCAACTCCTTGAAAAAATCCAGCAAAGCACAAGTCAGAGATGAAAGGTAACTGAAGTAGCTACAAAGGCGACAATCGCGTTAATGGAGAAAAACGTTGTCTATCCGATCAAAGTTCACACTATGATCCAAGCAATCATGGCCACCCTGACAAAGGACATGAAGACCTTCATAGATAACTGAGCCTTACATGAAGTCACTCTTGAAGAACTTTTATATCGCTAGATCATATCACTCGACGATCAATATGAAGTTTGGGCAGCCTACGTCAAGGACAAAGGTGCATGAATGAGACAAAATAGAAAATTCAGATTTGCGAACAATTGTACTCAATTTTGTCTTTTTCCAACTACCCTAAGCTTCGTCCTCACTCTTACACATGTTAATAGATAGTGAGGGAAGCTGGAAGGATTTGTAACTACTTATTATGAAATTCAAGAAGACATTATCAACAATTTTTTTAGGATTTTTGTAAGTAAAGGAAGGGGCCCATTTTGAAAGGGCTCTTCAAGCATTGTATACTTACTAAAATAAAATTGAGAAGCCCTTAGGGCCATTTTTGATAGAGAGAATAACTATTGTAAATGGTTGTTTGTTGTGAACTTCTTTCAACATATTGTTTGTTATTTACATGCGCTGTAAGAATATATTTTTTACCTATAGAATTTTCTTATGCAAATTGATATTGTTCTCCCAGCTTTGATATTCTTTCTTATGTTTTATCCTGAGAATATGAGTTGTTTATATATGTGGTAGCATGATTTAGACTAATCTGGTTATTTATTTGCATATATGTGTTTTCTAATTTTCTACTTCACAACAACTATCCGAGTGAAGTTATTTGCAAGGATAGTCTCATTTTTAGCTACTCATCTAATTAATTTAGATTGTTCATAGCTAGGATAAGTTAGTTATATTTATTTATGTAATTAGTTAGACTACATATGTGTTTTCATTTGCATTCACAAACCGTCCAGTCACCCCTCATAACTAGTAATGGCAGCTAGGCTAAAATCTGGATGGGTCTCCTAAACCAAACGGTGCATAGTCTAATTGGGATTTTTTACCAGGGAGTACCCCTTTCTATTGAAGGGAAAATTTTCCCCATCAATAAAATTGGCGCTAGAAGTAGGGCCTGATTTTGCATGGCTAGCATAAACCAATTGCATACACTTGGTTTTTCCTATGAAAATATTCATGTTCAACAATGTTTCCCTCATATCGCTTCCAAACAGGACATCACCTTTGAAGATACAAACCCCACTTTCGAAAGTGTTATTGGTAGTCATGAAAATCATCTAGAGGCTTGGTATCCTGTCCTTGACAAGGAGTTTGTTGAAACTCATCGCATTACGTGCTCATACGTCAAGTTAATTGGCTGACTACCCACAATTTCAACACACCCTAGGAGAGCAAACTGTGTAAGACGACCTGAGAATCGGGACAACATTCTTGTTTACTTCATAGAAGATATGATCGAAACCTCTCTGCAAGCTATACCCATACCCTTAAACCAAATTCTTCATACACACCTTGGTCCTACGCCTCCCGATTCAATTTTTTTTTTTGACATTGAAGATTCAGGATTCGATATTGATGATAAAATGGGTGAAAATCAAAATAGAAGACAATTGTTCCCACTTTGGATGTCCCAAGGCGCTCCAAACTTAGTTGAACCTTTCAATGAATTACCCAAACGTCCGGAGAGGCTTCTCTTGAAGTTTGACCTGAAAAAATCCAGCTCACTAGAAGATCATGTAAAAAAATTCTTCTTAGCCACTTATCTCCTTGTCATTCGACACAAAGACATTATTTGTATACTCTTCCCCTACACCTTTAAAAACAAAGCCTCCACGTGGTATTTCAACCTACCACCTGGCTCTATAACCATCTAGAATGACTTTGAAAAAGACTTTATTGGAAAATTTGGGAAAGAAAAAACTCTCAGTGCCCTACTCAAAGAACTTGTGTCCCTCAAGATGTAAAAGAAAGAAAAAGTAAAGGAATTTAATTAATGATTCACTGTGGTTATCAACAAGTTCATTGTTGAAACCACTCCTTTGGAACCCTTGGTTGTTGAATATTATATTTCTGCATTGCTTCCTTCTATAGGCATGTTCATTAAATGAACCGACAAGGTTACCTTAGCCCCGAATTTTGAGGAAGCTATAATTGTTGAAAAATAACTAATCTCTTTAGACAACCACCCTGCATCTGAAGAAACCAAATTGAATGGGAAGAATCCCTTACTATTGACTAAACCTCATGAGAAAGATCCTAAATACCTAGACAATGTGGTTAAGTTGGTTAAGAAGATGTCAAACAAAGTAGTATACCTGAAGAAGAATGATGGGGAAGGGTCCTCCAAGCCTAGACCTTTATGTCCATTCTTCAAAAGGAATGATAGCCCGTCGAAGCTTCCGAAAGTCCCATGTCTCACTCTAAATCTAGACGACTTCGGCATGGACAATTTTTGTTCATACCACCAACAAAACCATTTTGAGAAAACATGTCCTCAGTGGGTTAAATATATGACCTTTGTCATTAATCAGTTGTTAGATCAACAATAAATCAATAATGATCAACCCAAGGAAGCATAAAATGAAGAAATTGTTGAGGAAACCACTCAGGAGTTTGCCATGTTCTTATGGGTTTGGTGTATAGATTTGGATGAGGGGAATATTGAAGAAGTTGTCGAAGGAGATACACAAATCGTAAAAGTTTCCCATTGAGATTACAACCTACGCAACAAGGGTGGTGTCCCTTTTTAGTGCCGCCATTTTCTTCTCCAGATAGGGTCGGTCTTAGTTGAGTCATGGCCTGTGTGTCAAGGCATGTGAAGCCAGGTACTGAACAACAAAGGGTCGGAGTTAGCAATTGGCCGGTTGGCCCTTGGAGTCAAGAAGGGATGTCAGAGTCAAAACATGTGTAAATGGTASGAGTCTATTCCCAAAGAGTCAGGTCTTGTCAAAAAAGGAGTTTCTACGTGCCTCGGGTYGAGGCAAGTTGTTAATAGAAKYCGCGTTGGCAAGTGCAGTGACCATCATCAACTCAATATGAGGGATGGAAGAATGAAAAATCACGGTGTTTGTATCACGTATGCCCTGCAACCCTTATCAGCTRTACTTTACACACGTGGGGGTGCTATGGAAAATATTCAGTTCRWTTYAAAACATCCAGTCACCATGAATTCARTGTTCCCTGGCATGATTCCCCCTCYCGCCTGCTCTGTTATAAATTCCAGATGTTCTGCACACATTCCATTTTCCAATCGGGCTTATGCATTATTTTTAGTTCTTCTCGCAAGCCTAGGTTTACCAAGTTTTCTGCCTTGGGCTTGTGCCAAATCCATCGCGCGCAGGAYAAGTACGCGTTGCACCATGGAAACCTCCCAAAACATAAGGAAGAGCATGCGAAGTGGCATAAATGTTGGGCCCGAGCCCCAAAACTTGACTTTGATCAACGAATATCCAGAGGTCAGAACGTCCTTTGAACAGTTCAGGTGCATGGATTTTTGCAGAAAAATTCAAGGATTCAATATGAGACTAGCCGAGCAGTTCACACTTAGTTTCGACGGATTTCACGCAATGATATCAAGTGTCATTTTCCAGGTGACAGAGGAAACTTTGTCTACCACAATAGAGATCCCTATGCGCAATGAAAGGTGGTTCAAGGGCATGAGTTTGGATGCGTAGTTCTATGAAGATTTCATCAAGCGAGATTGTTTAGGTGGGAAATTCGAGACATGCTTTCTGAGTAGATATCTGCAGGAACCTTTATGGAAACTGCTTGAAGTAATCATGAGATATTTCACCTGTGAAGGGAGGTTCAACAAGATATATTCGCATCATATTAGATTGTTGATGCACTTCACATGAAAGAGGCTATTAAATCTGCCCTTTTTCTTACACCAGAACCTCCGAGAGATGGCGGACAACGCCCAGGTTGAAGTGGATAAATATAAAAAGAAACTCTCTCATGTCTCTCTGATTAAAATGCTTGTGGTGGAGGAATTAAGATGGTTGGGAAGCGACTGGGATTCGTTCTTTCTCAGGACAGGCATCCCTGAGGATCCAAAAGGGGATTTCCCTCTACGCATAGAAATGGAAATACCACACCGCGCGGAGGCTGTAGTGGAAGAGGCTGCGGAGAAAGAAAGAATGTCAAAAGCCCTGTCCCCTCAACAAAAAATACCTCGGAGAAGGGGTAGGCTAGAGAAGAACAAGGAAGATGGGGAAACTCTAATACCAAGTGAACCACGTGCAAGGTCAACTACTAAAGAATTACTTATGCACGTTATTTGACTAGAACCTATTGGTTATGCACAGTGCTATGAAGATTTCATCAAGCGAGATTGTTTAGGTGGGAAATTCAAGACAGGCGTTCCAAGTAGATATTTGTAGGAACATTTCCGGAAACTGCTTGAAGTAATCATGAGATATTTCACCTGTGAAGGGAGGTTCAACAAGATACATTCACATCAGATTAGATTGTTGATGCACTTCACATGAAAGAGGCTATTAAATCTGCCCTTTTTCTTACACCAGAACCTTCGAGAGATGGAGGACAACGTCTAGGATGAAGTGGATAAATATAAAAAGAAAATATCTCATGTCTCTCTGATTAAAATGATTGTGGTGGAGGAATTAAGATGGTTGGGAAGCGACTAGGATTCGTTCTTGCTCACGACAGGCATCACCGAGGATCCAAAAGGGGATTTCCCTCTACGTGCAGAAAGGGAAATACCACATCGTGTGGAGCCTGTAGTGGAAGAGGCTGCGCAGAAAGAAAGAATGTCAAAAGCCCTGTCCCCTCAACAAAAAACACCCCAGAGAAGGGGTAGGCCAGAGAAGAACAAGGAAGCTAGGGAAACTTTAATCCCAAGCGAACCGTGCGTAAGGTCAACTGCTGAAGAATTACTTATGCACGTTATTCGACTGGAACTTGTTGAAGGGAAAAATTGAGAAAGCTGGAGCAGAACGAGGAGCACAAATGCTCAAGGTCCATCTCAGTAGCTGAAGCAAGCGCAACCCGCTATCGCTAAGCTTTACCAAGAAAACAGGGAACTGGGATGATAGTTAGCAATGAAGACCCTTGAAGTGTCAGCATCGCAAGGCCGCAAAGGAAACATGATGTGGATCAAGAGACAGCTCACAGAGGCGCAAGATAAAATTGCATAGCTGCACGAAACATAGAGGCTGTCAGAAGAAAGGAATGAGAAACAATTCAAAGAATGTGAAGCGATCGAGGAGAAAGTTCGCGCAACTCTTGCCAACGCTCAAAAGAAACATGATTAACTGAGTTCATTCTCGTACCCTCAAACAGAGCACGGATCTTGACAAATTTTCGAAGGAGGCATCACCTTTAGACGATTTTTTCATTTTGGTAATGACCACGACATTCAACAACCACTTGCCACGCACACACCCTAGCAAATGAGCGCGCGATAGAAATAGAGGCCGTTACAGTGGATGGCGGGAGTCTGACAGAATACTTTATCATTAAGATAGCTTGTCGAAGGAAGGCATTGACACATCACTCTCGCCATGACGAGACCTTGCTGATAACCGAATCCCCGTGGTAGAATACAAATAGTCATGATGCGACCAGATGCAGTTGTTTTCTAATTTTGGAAAGGCGTCATGCAAAGAGTCATTTAACGTAGAACAATCAGTTTCCTAAATTCTAGGGACAATAGCTAGAGAGCAGGGCAACCCAAACGACGCCCTTTCCCATATATTTTATCTTTTCAATGTAAGCTAGGTTGGTTGGCAAACTAGTGTAAACAATGACTATTGAATGTAGTTTGAGTTCGATCGAAATTTAATGCAAAAGTCCTGAAGCTTTGATGAAAATATTCTAATTGTAGCAGTTGGATGTATTGTTTCCTTTCTTTGCGTACGCACTTCCTGTATTCTTTATTCATATCTATTTCTGTCTAAATAGGAATGTATTTTCGAACCTGGGATTTGTTGCGCAATGCCCTGGGATTCACACCATTTAGACAAACCGTCTTTCCTCTAAGTTAACTCTGAATTTATCTGCAACGGTGCTCTGAGTTGGTTAATGTGTTTTCCCCCCTTTGCCACACACAACGATTTTTAACTGAAAATTGTTTCTCGCTTAGCCTTTATACTCTCAAGTTCATTCACCGAGTCATTTGTTTCTATCATTTTCTTGAATCGACTCCATAGCCTAAGGTCTTACTATCTTTCGCCAATGAAACCAGAACTTACTATTCAAAGGTGTTAAATCTAGCTAGCAATTTAAAGTCATATTATGTATTGAGATGAAGTTTCTCGAGAGAGCCCTCTCCAGGTCCGAAAGTCTAGTTCGGATCTCAAAGTTGGTTTGTAGGTTGCCTCTATCATTTGTTTCTCATTCGAATGAAGTTTATAGAGAGCTAAAGTTGTTGAAAAAGAACTAGCCTCTTTAGACAACCACCATGCATCTGAAGAAACCAAATCGACTAGGAAGAAGCCCTTACTATTGACTAAACCTCTTGAGAAAGATCCTAAAGACCTAGACAACGTGGTTAAGTTGGTTAAGAAGTTGTCAAATAGAGTAGTATACCTGAAGAAGAATGTCGGGGAAGGGTCCTCCAAGCCTAGACCTTTATGTCCATTCTTCAAAAGGAATGATAGCCCGTCAAAGCCTCCGAAAGTCCCACTTCTCACTCTAAATCTAGATGACTTCGGCATAGACAATTTTTGTTCATACCACCAACATAACCATTTTGAGAAAACATGTCCTCAGTGGGTTAAATATATGACCTTGGTCATTAATTAGTTGTTAGATCAACAAGAAATCAATAATGATCAACCCAAGGAAGCATAAAATGAAGAAATTGTTGAGGAAACCAGTCAAGAGTCTGCCATGTTCTTATGGGGTTGGTGTATAGATTTGGATGAGGAGAAGATTGAATAAGTTGTCGAAGAAGATACACAAATCATAAAAGTTTCCCCTTGAGATTACAACCTACGCAAAAAGGGTGGTGTCCCCAACACTTCCCTACCTTTGAAAACCAACACCACTCTTAGAAAGATAACTCCTTTGTTCCTACTTAGAAATCAAACACCTTGACCCCTACAATAACTCGTAATAAACCTAATACCCCGTCTCAGCCAAAAACAACAAACGAGGTACTTCAACCCCAACAACAAATAGCAATAAACCCAACAATCCAATATCCAACAACAAATCCAACATATCACAACCAAGCAAAACAATGAGTAAGCATGAAATTCACGCTTTGGAATATAATGTTATTGACAATTTGAAGAAAACCAAAGCTAATATCTCTTTGTATGATATCTACGCACTTGCTCAACAACGTGATTTGATTCTTGACACTTTCAATCCCATTGACTCTTAGAAGAACACTATCACTACAACCTTTAGCATTTCTAAAACTGTTGAAGCAAAGGCATAATGCAAACTTGAAATTAAATCTTTTATAAATGCTACCAATATAGGAGCACATATGAGGTCCCATGTTCCACCCTTTTTGCTTACATTTGACATTTTTAATTTTAATGTGCATAACTGTCTAGTAGAATCTAGTGCTTCCTCCAATATCATGCCATACTTGGTCTGCCAAAGAACCAAGGATGTCTCGTAAATGAGTACCACTAGAATCATACAATTAGATAGGTCAAATGTTAAAGTGAGATGTGAACTTAAAGACGTCATGATTAGGCTAGCATATGATGTTATAGTTCATCATGTCATTGACATTATTGTTGTTTACAATCCATAAAGTTATAGTTTATTGTTGAGGAAGGAATGGTCTGCAAAACTTCAAGGTTATTTCTCTATAGATTGGTCCCACTTGTGGCTCCCATACAAAGGTAAGCCAAATAAAATCTAGGTAAACAATGAAGCTCATGTGAAGCATACGGTAGCATAATTCGAAGGTAAGAATGATCTGTTTTGGGTAATTAATTTTTAGATACTGACCATGGGTAATTAATTTTTAGAGACTGACCATGGGTAATTAATTTTTAGAGACTCGGTGATAGATGATGAAGTGCACCAACAAAATCTTCAGGACTATCGGGATGAAGCAAGTAAGATAAAATCCAAGTGCATCCCAAGGAATGTGTTATCACTTGAAAAATTGTTTGATATGTAGAATAAATTTAATAAACCTATGAACCCAAAGATAAACAACTGCACTATCATGCACTTTCTGGTGAATCTAGGGACCCTTGAACAAGCAAAATACATCAATTTGGGCACTTGTTCAGAGGCGGAAAAATATACATTCACATAGTTGTTTAAGAGATATATTGATGTATTTGCCTAGATATATGAATACTTGAAGACATATGACTCCCATATTATTCAACATGTGATTCCTATCAAAGAAGGTGTCAAACCATTTCAACAGAAGTTGAGGAAAATAGATCCGACTCCTGAACTTCTTATTCAGAAGGAATTGAAGAAGTTGTTGGATGCTTGGATTATTTTTAAATTTTTCCATTCCACCTGGGTATCTAATATGGTACATGTCATGAAGAAATCAGAGGAAATCAAACTTTGCATAGATTTCATAAATTCAAATCGATCTTCTGACAAGGACAATTATCCAGTTTCGACCATGGAACAAATCCTACAACTCATCTTTGGTTTTGAAATGTTCTCTATTTTGGACGGGTTTTCTGGTTACAACCAGGCTCTCGTAGCAGAACCAGACTGGTTAAAGACCACTTTCAAGATGAAGTGGGGAACATTTGCATATCGCAAAATTCCCTTCACTCTAATCCACGTTGGTGCTACCTTTCAAAGGGAAATTAATATAACTTTTAAAGGTCTAATCGATCATAGCGTGGTGATATATCTGGATGATGTCACATTTTATTCAAAGCAAAGACCTGATCACCCCAAACACCTGAAGCAAATTTTTGAAATATGCAGAAAATACAATATTTCTCTAAACCCTAGGAAGAGCATCTTTAATGTTTCAGGAGGTAAATTGTTAGGGCATACTATTTCCAAGGATGGGATTTATGTTGACTTGAAATGAACCAAATCCATTATGCAAATCCCACCTCCACATAACAAAAGGTCTATGCAATCCTTTTCCAGAAAAATAAATTTCGTAAGAAGATTTATTCCAAATTTTGCCGAAATTGTTAAGCCCCTTCAACAAATGATAAAGAAAGACACCCAATTCAAGTGGAAATATGTTGAAAAGGAGGACTTCGAGAATATCAAGGCCGCCATAGTAGTTGCACCTGCTCTTCAAAGTCATAATTTTACCAAAGACTTCTTGTTATATACTTTTTCTTTTGACCAATCTCTTGCAACAATGCTCACTAAGAAGGACAAGCGAGAGAATGAGTGCCCCATAACATTTATGAGCATTGGACTCCAAGGCGCTGAACTGAATTATCCACTGGTAAACAAGCAAGCTTTTTCTCTCCACAAAGCTATCAAATAGTTCATGCCTTATTTACTAAAAAATCACACTAAGGTGACCGTCCCTCCCTCGGAGGTTAGATCTCTCTTTGTACAGAGGGAACTGGGTGAGAGACGAGGAAATTGGATGATTGTTTTACAAGAGTATGACCTTGAATTCAAACCAACAACCATCGTCAAAGTTCAATGCCCGTGTAAGCTAGCAACTGAAGTCATGGGTTTTGAGGATCAAGAAGAATATGGATGGCAAGAGGAACCAACTCTCTATACACAACAAGCCCCTTATATTCCATTAATTGAGAATTCATGGTATAATGATCTCAAATACTATCTTCAACATGGCACCACTCCTAATCATCTTAATGATAAACAAAGAAGAGATCTAAGGCTGAAGTATTTACAATATCAGTTGGTTCATGGTATCTTGTTCAAGAAGAATTATGACGAAGTTTTGATCCGATGTCTTGAGAAGCAAGACACCAAAAAGTTCTCAAAGATATGCACGATGAACTGGTTGGAGGTCATTTTTTGGGAGAGACAACAACCCACAAGATAGTAAGGGTTGTGTACTTCTGGCCAATAGTATTCAAGAATGCTCATATCTAATCTCGAAGATGCGACATTTTCCAAAAGTCAACTAGAAGAGAGAGCAATGTGGTTGTTCCACTTTGACTTGTTGTCGTTTTGGAGCCTTTCGAACAATGGGGGCTGGACATAATCGATGAGATTGATCCTCACTCATCCAAACATCATAGGTATATTCGAACTACCACTAATTATTTTACCCACTGGGCAGAAGCAATACCATTAACCAAAGTAAATGAAAAAGTGATAATAAATTTTCTTGAGCAATACATCATGACTAGGTTTGAAGTACTTAACACTCTTGTATTTGATAACGCTACATATTTTTCATCCCTGAAATTGTCTGAGTTTTCTTTAGAAAAGGGGATCATTTTAAAAATGTAGCCAACTATTACCCTCAAGGAAATGGTCTGACTGAATCCACAAACAAAAATCTGATCTTCATCCTTAAATGAATTGTAGTCGACTAGTAGAGGAATTGACACAATGCTTTACCTAAAACCCTATTGGATGACCACGTTACTCCAAAAACTTGCATAGGAACCTCACCTTACTTTCTTGTTTATGGGAAAGAGGATATCCTTCCTTCAAATCTCCATCTCCCTTCTCTTGAGCTTACACAACAATCTCGCAGGAGAGAGTTCCTCGTCATCGAAATACGCATTAACACCTTGTTAAATCTAGGAGAGAACCACGCCAAAGTGAAAAATAAATTTGAAGCCCACCAACAGACTATTAAACATTGGTTTGATGAAAAGTCTGTTGGCGAAAAGGACTTTCAGGTTGGTGACTTGGTCCTCAAATGGGACAAGCCACATGAAGACAAAGAAAAACATTCAAAGTTTTAGCAATTGTGGTTGGGTCCCTCAATAATCAAATAAAATATTGGTCTGGGTACTAGATTGGCCTAGGTACTTACTGATTGAAAAATCTGGAAGGGGATGCAGATCTCTTCCCCATCAATGGCCAAATTTTGAAACATTACATCAACTAGCCTTTGAGGCAGCTTCCCCTTGTACACAAATAAAGAGTTTGCTTTTTTATCTTTGATTTTCGACTCAATTTTATTTTACCTTTTTGCACATTTCTTACTTTGTTTTATGCTTTGCAGTTTTTTTTATTCTTATTTCCAGTTAGTTTTCCTTTTCTCTCTTAAAAGTTCCTACATTGGACTTCTCAGAAAATTTAATGTCTTGAATCCAGATAAGTTTTGATGTGTGACACATTGATATCAAAAGCTTGTAAATCTATATTTTGGCTTCTAGACATAACTTCACGTCTATCTATGTAACATTGTTGTGTATTACTTCAAATTAGACCCAGTAGTGGAACATAATTCATCAATAGACGAGTTTTTTACTCTTAAAATGTAGCAAGAGTGAACCAATGGTCATGTCCAAGAGTAGATTTTGTTTTTGTCTGAAACTAAATGGAAACTACTTTGGAAAGGAATTTGTGGTAATCATGGCATGTTGCTGAGGGAGTTAGCTCATCTATAATCAAGTTGGAAAATCTCACTTTCAAAGGTGTCATTCTGCATGCCTTTCAAGGAAAATTGGAATCCCCCCATTCACCTCTCTCTGAAATTTAAGAGAATAAAATTCTAAAAGGTAAAGGCTTGGGGAAAGTCATTCTATCTCATGCGAGACATGCAAGTATCTTTATCGGGGATATGAACGCTCGCTGGTAGCAGAGCAAGGCTTGTGAAACTGGGGTGACTCCGTCAGGGCTATGGATGTTCACTGGCAACAGAGAAACACTAGAGAAATGCATAATCAACATGTATTTTCAACATTCCTGATGTATCATTTCCTTGTTATACTTCTCCTACCTTTTTGAGGCAATCCAGATCAAAAGGTTATACTGTAATAATTTATCTATTTTGGGCATGGTCTTGGTCTCTCCATTGTATCATTCAAACTTGTATCGTCAAAGTTTGTGTTTTTTCAACAATATGGGACCTAATTTTTCTCCATTGGGTCAAGCATTGCTAGTGTTTTAATTCTCAGAAATTTTGTGTTTAGATACGTTTTGGCAGAGACTCATGGCTTCACCCAACGTGTCGCCATTTGTTGTGCCAAGAATCAACACCTTCCCTTTTTCTTGTATACTTGCTCATAGAGCCTTTTCTTCAAGAAAATGGGACCCCTCCATTCTAACATGAGAGCCTCTTGACTTGCTAAGGAAATGTCTCGGCTTCTTGATCTTTGTTAAAATCTTCTCATCCCTCTCTGATCAACTTGATTTATCTTTCAATCTTGGTTTGGTTTTGTTTGGGTTTGATACTTAGATGTTTTTAGTTCATCGTAAAAGTTCCCATGAACTTCTCCGATGCATCAAAGGAGTTCATAGGAACGTCCCCGGTATACACCAACGAACTTCTTGTAAACTTCTCATGTACGCTAGCTTAGCCACCAACCAAGTTAATACTATCACCTCTGATAAGAACCAAAAGAGTTGTTGATAACTGCTCTGGTACATGATTTTCGGGCTCAACCGAGTTATTTCTCTTACCTTCGATGCTACCAAAGGAATTCTACACAATCTTTCTGGTACACAAGCCCCAACCGACAGATTTCTTAATAAGTCTTCCGACACACACCAATCGACAACTGGGAGAGTTCCCTTTAACTTTGTCAGTATGACCGGAACAATTTCTCTTACCCCTTTTGATACACATATCGTGAACCGACGTACTTGCTATAAACTTCTCTGATAGATGAACCATAACACCAACACATTTGATCTTAATGTCTCCAATGTCTTGAAACTCACCCCCGAAGAATTATAAAGCAAGGGTTTGATCCTTCATTTATCCATTCCACTTTCATAGCTTTTTCCGAGAGAATAGAAAGGGGATTGTCGCCTACATGAATACCAATATTCCAGGAGGCCCATCTCCACATCCCCTTTGCGCCCACATGTTGTCCCTATCCAAGTAAGCCCTAAAACCTTGCTTTACACACACACACACACACACATATTCTCTTAAGGATTAGGGTTAGGGTTTGTCTCTAACAGACGAGACCATCGATCCTACCAACCAACCCCTTAAGCTCATTTTGTGTTGGTTTATATCTCCTGCCCTAGCCATACCCTACCTATCCCACTTAATCCACCTGCCTTATCCATGGTCTAGACCCTCGTCTATTCTTGTCCTCCCATGCAGATGTCTTAACCCACACCATTAAATCATGTCCTTGTTGTCATGTTACATCCAAACCTCACTGTAAGTTATGTTTCGTGGAGTTTGAAGTAGTTCTAGCTCAGACCGAGCTTCACAAAAATTGGTTCGAGACATGAGAGCTGCCTCGACTCAAATCCTACCTGAGCTATTCATAAGGATGAGAATGTTGTCTTAGAGATTAAGCCACTAGCCCATCCTTGTAGAACCTTGGTCACCCACGTAAACCATTGGTCTTAGGCACTTAATAATTTTGAGTCAAAGGTTCTATCGACATAATTTTTAACAACTTTACTGATGTCTACTGAAGCATTTCAATGATGTTATTAACATCTACGTTGACTCTTTCAACACATTTTCAAACATTGCCACTGATTGTTGCATTTTTTTTCGGGGAATTTCCTTGCAACCTCTTCGATAACCCATCCTCCATTCCAATGTACTTAATATAAACTCTTCCAATATATACCAATTAGTTTTACATTAACTCCTTCGACATGAAATATTATGCACCAGTGACCTTCGTAAAATATCCTCCGGTATACCCCAATGGACTTGTTGCCATTTGCTCTGGTACACTTCGAGGATCTTGGTAAATTTGGCCTCGACGTAGCTGGAGAACTTACCACAAATCCTTCCAACCCCACCGACGAACTTCATGAGAAATTCTATGGTTTTAACCCTACCTTTCGGCGGAGTTATTACAAACTACACTGATGCGTGAATCTCTTCACTGAGAAAGTTCTTCTGATCTATTCTAGTACATACAAAAGTAGTTCCCATCAACTTCTCTAACCTTAAAATCTCTTCACCGGTCGAGTTTATAGCAACTGTATCGATCCATTTGGTTTGCTTCCCAAACTAAACTTGACTCCGTCGAACTTTCATCATGTCCTGGATGATCTTGTCTTCTTCAGAAGATGACTTCCCCCCTCAAATTGACTCAAGTGATCCCACAGGTACCAAATACAAGTTTACATTGATGGATTGATCTCTAACATCATTTTACTACTCAAATTCTCAAATTTTATATGCTTGCAGGAACTAATACCTCATGTTTACTTTCTCGCCATCTTTAACTACTATTTTTATGCATTAATTATGATTGTGTGTTGCAGATTCAGATATGTCACCATGCAAGAAGATAACTAGCAAGGTACCTATGACAGAGGCTTCCGGAAGCATAAGTCGACAGGATGAAGAACCTGATTCCCCAGGGGCAATATTTGACTATACTAATAGACTCTTAGAGAAAGGGGAAAATCCACTCAAATGGGGTGAAGCTTTATCATTTGCCAGTTAAAAGTTACCTTCAACATGTCACTTCAATGTCATACTTTATGACAATCATATTAGTGTGTATATCCATATGAATAGGTCAGGGTTTATACTTTTGTGTATAGTATAACCATATGTATTGAAATTGTATGCCTTGTACAACCCTACATATTAAATGATCATTTCACATATATGCCAAACGCTATATCATGGAGCTCATAAAACCAAAACTTCACCTTGACATGTATTGTTCCTTGCCACATGGAAAATAACATATCCATATATCAAACTCAAAAGCAAGCCATATAAACTATATAAAAGTTTACACATATCAAATTTATAAAGTTAATATGCTTTGAAGGTCATAGTTTAGAAAATAACCTTGATTTTCATCAGGGATATAATCATAAGAACAGAACAAAGCCTGTTCTTTGTGAATTTCACAAGTGCCATGCTTAATGTTGTCATGATGCTGAGAAGTGAAATAGATTTACCATAAATTGATGTTTTCGCAAACTGACATACACCATACTCAAATGCAAACAAACATTTTGCCTCATCCAAACATGCGTGTTGATAAACACCATAAGAAATTTGGATCAATATACCATTGCCTCAAAACATCATAACTGAAACATTGTTATGTCAATATGCTGAGGGAAATGTTATGTATGAAAATAGTCACTTTAGTGTGTTTTCTTCTAGGGGACTGATCCAGATTCAGATCTAGGAGCTTGATGGGGCTCATAAAGGCCTAAAAATCAATGTTCTCAGAATGGCTTCAAAATGAACGCGTGCATAGGCCTCGTCGATACGAACCCAACGCAACTCGAATGGGATCAAACAAACGTCGTATGATCCTAATATCCCATTCTGTTCATTTTGCCAAACAAGCAAAAAAAATGCTGATTGTACAGTCCGTACAATTCCATGTGGCAGATGACTGTACAGGCCATACAAATGACGTGGTAGAACAATGGTAGATTCTGTACAGATGACGTGGACCAACCGAGAGGTGACACATGTCACCACTGAAAGGGTGACATGCGACACACATACAACTAACATGTCAGATGTAGGGTCCAATCATATTGTGACACGTGGCACATATGACGTGGAAGACCTACTGATAAGGCAGATGGTGTGTCAGTTTGGCAAATTCAGATTAAACACTTAGCATCCAGATGGACGAGTGATGTGGTGCCACATGGCACCCATGGATTGGTCGTCGTTTTGCTTTGCAAAAATTGTTTTTGGAGCAGACAAGGTTCAAACTCCAAACCTTCGTTGGGCTAGTGACTTGGCAGGCCGGGCTAGCCAGCCTGCCAACGCATTATTTCTTACCACTTAACGATGTCGATTGTATTTAAATTTAAACAATGGTATAGGCGGGTGGAGTAAGGGCTGGGGCCTAGCCCCAGCCCTTGACATATGCATGTGATTGATGCTGTGGAACCACGATCTAATGCTGTTGTTTGGGCACACGCACGGATAAGATCTGGTCTCCGATTCCGTGGGGAGTCACCATATGACCCAGTGAAAAACAATTGGCGCATGGTTTTTGGTATGTAACCCATGGTCTTTGCTACATAGCCCCTCCTCCATTACACTCAGGGCTCGGTTTAGTTTGGTTAGCACGAAGAGCCCTGGGCTCGTTTCTATTGTGAAGCACCATACAACCGAGTATTTTAGAGGAGAGGCCAGCGTGCAGCCCCTAGGGGGCTGGCGCTTGGCCATATGACCCATGTGGCCTTATTTGAGGGGGTGCACGCTAGTCCAAAGGGGATTATCCCAAAATATATACGAAAGTGGGTTTTGACCATATATTTATGGATTTATTATTGATTTATTAGTTGATTTTGGAGATTTTGGCTAATATTGGGAGATATTGGGCCCTTTTTGAGGCCAGATCTTGGGAGGAAGTTAGGGAATGATAACCAATTTCAGGCCTATATAAAACAGGTCTTCTTGAGGCCATGGGGAGATCAATGGTGGTTCAGAATAGGTTTATGATGCCGAATTGTTGAGCCAAAGGCCCATTGTTATGCAGGGAAGCTATTGAGGAGCGCACCTTTGCAGGCCATTTCTGGGAGCCTCGTTCATCCGATTTGGGTGCCGTTAGTTTTGATGGGTTCATGAGATTTGGTAAAACATGACCAGATCATTGTTGTAACCTTTTGGCACTATCATGATGTACTTGTAAAGCTTCAAATAGAAATAAGAAAAGCCCACCGAGACAAGGCCCAGAGACGTAGGTGAGATTGCCGAACTCCGTTATCACATTTGTGTTATGGTTTGTTATTGTTTATGCTTTATTTCAGATCTACACATGTGTATATGGATGTCTTAACTTCTCATATCTTCTTCCTCTTTAATTAAGCTTCCTAATTGGTTAATCAATACATGCATAATAACTCAACCATAGTCGTGTAAAATATTTTTTTCGGATCAAGTGGTATCAGAGCTAGTTGACATTTGGAATTTGAGTTTTACATGTTAACCAGGGAAGAGCTCATCTCAAAGGGGAAAATGGAATCTACAGGAGGACTTTCTCAAGATGAGAAGGAGTTCAGAAATTCAGTGTTTTCCATGGCCGAGATGGTGAAAGTGTTGTATGAAGACTACTTGGAATGAAAGAGCATGGTTCAAGTGAAAGCTTCAAAGAACAACAAAGGAAAAGAAGGATTGCAGGAAGTGCCTTCTACATTTGTTTCAGAAAACATATCTGAGGTATGCAATGAAGGTCAATCATCAAATTCTTCTTATTCTCATCAAGTTGGTTTTGGTGCATTTGAAAAACATATAAGAGGTGTAGGTTTGAAATTGCTAACCAAGATGGGTTATGAATAAGGAAAGGGCCTTGGATGTAAATGTCAAGGCATCATTAATCCCATTGAGGTTGTGGAAATACCTCGATATTTAGGATTGGGATATGGCGAAGTGGAGCTTGGATCATCCTCCAATATGGGTTCCAAAACTTCAGAAGTAAGTAATGCTTCAAGTGGCAAGTTTAAGACATTGCAGAAACACTTCACAAAAGGTAATGGTGCATCACTTCAGGATTGTGGTAGTGAATGCAAGTCATCCCCAAAGAAAAGTGAAGATCAACATGGAAGGTATAATGGTAATGTTTTTACCAATTCTCCTTTTGATTATACTAAGCATAATTAAGTAATCCAAAACTTGTGGAATATTTATCCATGTACTTTTTGTCATCACCCAAGCATTGTGTTGCCAAGTGTTGGAAGAGACAATATTTGTACAGGAAGTCTATGTCGGCCAGGAAGGAAACACGACATAAGGACTCAACTCCACAACGGAAGAAAGAGAAGGGTAAACAGGTCTGGATGCCAAAAACTCAGTGCACTTATTGCAACAAGGGTGGACATCAAAAGGCTAATTGTTGGAAGCTTAATCCAGAGCTTCGTCCAAGGAAGGACAAAAGGATTGCGCAAGTACTCACGAAGGAAGAAGGATTACCAAAGAAGCAAGAGGAACACCATGAAGTAAAGAAACCATCCACTTGGTTTTGCCAGAAGTGGATGTCACAACTTCATTTTATTTTGTTTCCATTAATGTAATCACACATGTTGAAATGATGACCTGTTATGACATCATTTTTGTACAACATCGTGTTTTGTTTTTCATCCATATGAGTATGTAATTCAGTTAAAGTCCATTCTTGTAACCTTTTGGGGACCAAAAGGTCCTTTAGTGGGGAGGAGTGATCCAGATTTGGATCTAGGAGCTTGATGGGGCTCATAAAGGTCTATCCCCAAAAGGTCCTTTAGTGGGGAGGCATGATCTAGATTTGGATCCAGGAGCTTGATGGGGCTCAGAAAGGCCTAAAAATCAATGTTTTTAGAATGGATTCAAAACAAATGTGTGCGTAGGCATCGTCAATATGAACCCAACCCAACTCGAACGGGCTCAAACGGACGTCGTATGCTCTTGATATTGCGTTCTGTTTGTTTTGCCAAACATGCAAAAAAAATTCTGACTATACAGTCCATACAGTGTCACGTGGCCGATGATTGTACAAGCAGTACAACTGATGTGGCAACACAGTGGCAAATTCTGTACAGATGATGTGGACCAACCGGGAGGTGACATGTGTCACCACTGAAAGTGTGACATGTGGCACCCGTATCACTGACGTGTCATGCCCATACGACGACACATGAAAGAAAATGACTAGACAATTGTGTTGAATGGGCAGATGTGGGGTCCAATCGAATTGAAACATGTGGCATGGGTGACGTAGCAGACTCGTTCACAAGGCAGATGATGTGGTAGTTTGGAAAATTCAGATTGGACACTTAACATCCAGCTGGACGAGTGATGTGGTGCCACGTGGCCGAGACATGGGCTGCCACGTGGCACCCATGGATTGGTCATCAGTTTGCTTTGCAAAAATTGTTTTTGGAGTGGACAAGGTTCGAACTCCAAACCTTTCGTCGGGCTAGTGACTTGGCAGGCTGGGCTAGCCAGCCCGCTTGCGCATTGTTTCTTACCACATAATGGTGTTGATTGTATTTAAATTTAAACAATGGTGTAGGCAGGTGGAGTAAGGGCTAGGGCCTAGTTCCAACCCCCAACATATGCATGTGATTAATGCCATGGAACCACGGTCTAACACTATTGTTTGGGCATGCACACAGATAAGATCCAGTCTCCTGTTCTGTGGGGAATCACCATATGACCCAGTGAAAAACGATTGGCGTGTGGTTTTTGGCATGTAACCCATGGTCTTTGATACATGGCCCCTCCTCCATAACACTTAGGTCTCGGTTTAGTTTGGTTAACGCGAAGATCCTGGCACTCAGTTCTATTGTGAAGCACCATACAAATGGGTATTTCAGAGGAGAGGCTAGCGCGCAGCCCCTAGGGGGCTGGCGCTTGGCCATATGACCCATGTGGCCTTATTTGAGGGGGCATGCACCGGTCCAAAAGGGATTATCTCCAAATATATATGCAAAGTGGGTTTTGACCATATATTTATGGATTTATTATTGATTTATTAGCTGATTTTGGAGATTTTGGCTAATATTGGGAGATATTGGGCCCTTTTTGAGGCCAGATCTTGAGAGGAAGTTGTGGAATGATAACCAACTTCAGGACTATATAAACCAGGAATTATTGAGGCCATGGGGATATTAGTGGTGTTTCAAAATAGGTTTATGATGCCGGATTGTTGAGCCAAAGGCCATTGTTATGCAGGGAAGCTATTGAGGAACACACCTTTGTCGGCCATTTCTGGGAGCCTCGTTCATCCGATTTGGGTGCCATCAGTTTTGATGGGTTCATGAGATCTGGTAGAACATGACCAACTCATTGTTGTAACCTTTTGGTACTATCATGATGTACTTGTAAATATTCAAACAGAAATAAGAAAAGCCCACCGAGATAGGGCCCATAGACGTACGCGAGATTGTCGAACTCCGTTAACACATTTGTGTTATGGTTTGCTATTGTTTATGCTTTATTTCATATATGGAGATGTGTATATGGTTGTATTAACTTCTCATATCTTCTTCCTCTTTCATTAAGCTTCCTAATTGGTTAATCAATACATGCATAATAACTCAACCATAGTTGTGTAAAAGATCTTTTTCGGATTAGGGACCCCACCTACTAATATTTCATAATGTGTGTGTGTGCCTTGCAATAATTTGTAAGATTTTATAGTAGGTGAAGAATTATGAGTCAACATATGGTGACTCCACAAGGTAGTCTATTTCCAATAGACTAGAACTCAAAATCTCTAGTTTTGCTTTTGAATTTTGAAATTATACTTGTTGATTGTTTCTTCTTCTCTAGTAATTTAACAAAATTTTCATCAAAATTTATAACATTCTCTTATAAAAAACACTCATGGAGGGTAGAATAAGAAATTAGAAGATAGGGAAAAGTTGTGATCATCAAATTTCAGTGAGGAAATCTGTCAAGTTCGACAAATACTATTGATGTTTGATGTTTGTACTCTTGCATTTTTTTCAAGACAAATTAAACAAAGTTTTGCAAACTAATGAAAATCAATGTAACTTGATTGATCCATATTTTGACAAAAATCTCAAAATCAAAATAAAATTAGAGGTAAACAAAAACCAAAAATGAAAAAAAAAATGTTGTACAAACTGAAAATAAAATATATACAAGAAACACTGTAAATGAAAAGCAACCAAATCGGCCAGGTTCAACATAGTGTTTCATATGTGAACCATTAGTCGTGTAAGAGAATAATCATCCGTCGTTGTCTTTTAGTAAATAGGAGTTGTTTCCAACAACATAGGCAATTATGTAATTAAGGACCTAGCCATAACTTCTGAAACTTAGAATGGTTAATTTTATCAACATGAGTAGAATACCATAATAGAACCTTTTCATCGATTGCAAAAGTAATTGATTTATCCCTCTTATCAAAATATTTCTTAACAATATGCTATCTCTTTTTAAGATTCCCAAGAGAAAAGCTCCTTTGTTCTTCTAAAGCCAACAAATCATGTATTCTTTGAGGGACATCATTAGAGTTCAACTCTTCTTCCTACAATGCTAATCTAAGGGAAGTTAGTTCAAGTTCCACGTGAATTAATGATTCTTGGCCATATAATAATTGAAAAGGAGTATGTCTTGTGCTTGTTTTTGTGGTGGTACGGTCTTACCATAATGCATAGGTTAACAAAGCATGCCACCAACGAGGTTTATCATTGATATTTTTGAGAATTTTGACTAGATTCTTATTCGTTGATTCAACTTGCCCATTTCCTTGTGGATAGTATGTTGATGAAGTGAAGTGTTTGACTTGAAAGATGTTGAGAAATTGGGTCAATTTTCTAGATATAGATGCTAGTCCATTATCAGAAATAATTTCAATTGGAAGACCAAAACAAGAAAAGATATTTGATTCTAAAAATGAGATAATTTGCTCATCTTGTGCATGTTTAAGAGGAATTTCTTTAGTCC
>ML779854.1:67929-98434 GCA_009831015.1 Picea engelmannii
GTTTGCAAAATTGATCCATTTTCATTTGAACACATGAATTAAAACTTGCAAATATTTTCAAGAATACAAGTCTTCATCATTTTTAGATCAGGGAGAAACAAAGTTTGGGGAAGTTGAGATTTTTGAAGGCTGAAGTTCTGAAGGAGACAAGGGATGTTGATTTAAGGAGAACACATGTCAATAGATTAGGAGCTCCAGATAAATTGCAATTGGGTTTCAATTGAGAATTGAGATTGCGGACACCTGAAGACCCGAAGGAGATCTGAACCATCTAATCCAGAAGGGTACATGGCGATAGATTATGAACTCCAGAGAAATCACTTCTAGATTTTCAAATTGAGACTTGAAACTCCCAAAGTCCGAATCATGAAATAAATCACAGCCGTTGATTTAGAAGGGTTAAATCTAATCCATAGATTTGGAAAGGACATATCTGAGCCATCAGTTTAGAATCACCATCGATATTGTGAGATCGATGGTTACAAAGGATTGTTGGGATGGAAAGTGCTCGAAATTTAAAAACTTAAGAGTGGGACGCAATAGAAACCGTGGTATTGCAAATTGGACGTGTGGCGTTTGGTAGTGAATTGCGGGGAGAAAAGTGGATTGACCCCAAACCACTCTCGATCGCACCCACAACTGTGTGTGGACATAGCCCAAGGTCATATGCGGGAAGGAGCTAATGGAGGAGGAGCTAGTGCCTGGACACTAATCACCTGGTAGTGCGAAGGGAGAGATCGCGAGTGTCATAGAACTTGCACCGAAAGACTGAAGAGACTTGTGGTTATTTGCAAACAAGACCATTAAGGTTTCAGAGAGCTAATTCATCTCCGAGAATTGAAGATCCTTGACCTGGAGGTCGTGCATCCCAAGGAGAAGGGGGGTTGGCATCACTCTCCGAATGCATGACTCTGATAATGGTCTTTTTTAACCTCTACCTTTTTCCACCTCCGATACACAAATCCAAGAAATCACCACCCTTAACAAGAATTAATGACAAAGCTTAAGGCTAGATTTAGAAGTGATTCTCATACACACCCGAGTTATGGTGCATTTACAATTGTTTGATGTGCGTTATGAGCTATAAACCCCCCTCTTCAGACATATCTTATGCCATAAGTTTGTGAAACATTTGTTCTGTCTTGATTTCTACTAAGTGTTACTGCAGAGTTACTGTAGCCACTTAATCACAAGTAGCCCATTTTTTCTTTTAAATGTTTTTGTCTATACAATTAACACGTTATGTTTATTAGGCTGATACTCATTTCAACGTGGTAATAGATGACCGACTGATAATCAATCACAATGATCAAGAATCCCAAAAGACCAAAGGGATCGATTTACTTCTAGTCAGCTGTAGGACTTGAACCATCATCTCGACCAATATAAGTGTTGGTGACTGATACTAGTCACCACATTGGTGAAGACCACTGCCTTGGTTATGAAGAAATCTATAGGATCTTCAATTATGAAAATTTCCCCGTGGATGATGAGAATTTGGGAGTTTACCATAATATCCTAAGAAGTGACATCCATCTAGTAGCCACCCGACCACCACTTTTCCCATACAAAGAGGCAATGCAATGGTGCCTCAAACAATTTGATACAACAACAACGACCATCGTGAGCAAACAAGGGAAGCGGAAAGCATCCATGAGACTTGAAGACATTGTCTCCAGATATCATCTTCCCACTCCCACATGATCTATAAATGAACCATTCTTAAAAGGGTTTTCCCAGGCAAACAAAGGACCATCGAAGGAAATGAAACACTGGTGGGTCGATGAAGATGAAACCCTCAAACAAGGCCAAAAATTAGTTCCCACTCATAGGCTCAAGATTCCCTACAAAATGCTAGTAGCCATGCTCTGCCATATGGAGAAAAAAAGAGCACACATTTTCAAACTGATTGGATGCCTTTGGCACACACCATCATAAGGACAGGGAAAATATTCAACTGGGCAGACATCGTGGCTTTCAACATATGTCTACACATGAATAATATCCAAGGTATGAAGAAACTGTGTTTTTATATGTCGACCTAAATGATTTATGCCATCTTCTCCTCTGTACAATTTGGTGACCTTGGGTGGAACTGGGGACCAAAACCAACCCCCCATCCATGTATATTGCTCTCAGTTATGGAGCATTAATTACAGAAAACACTTTTATGACATATGAAATCTCTTCCTAGCCCCTTTGCACTCTATTTTGTTTGGTTTCCCTAGACACAAAATTTCCTTCGAAGCCAGGAATGGGATGAATGAGGTAGCTGATATGTTTCTCTATAAATATTATTCATATATAAGGGTGTATGGAACCACTAGAGCCCCACACCTTTTACCCTACTTTGTCCTTGACCGTTTTTTGATTAGGGATATTTCATACCAAACCATGGGGTCAGGGGTCACTGCACTATTGAAAATTAGCAGCAAAAAACTTTGGCCAATTTTCCCTATTCAAATCAGAAGTTACACTATTTCCAATAGCCAACATGCAAGGAAAGAAGTAGAGGCCCTACAAGAGTTAATCCTATGTCTAGGAGAGCCCAAAGGCCATGATTCCTCATGAGCTTTCAATTATCCATGTTAGGTATGTTGGTATCACCCATTCCAACATCCATGTGGTCGATTTTGAGGAAGACAAGTTCAAGGGAACCTTGTCTTATGATGAAGTCCCACATCAGTTACCCCATGATGCTGCCAAACACGAAATTGAACATGAACAAGAAGAGATCAAGAGGGAAACTCTAAACCATTTACAAATATTTCTTCAGTAAGAGCAGGACACTGACATCGCCAAAGAGCAAGAGAAAACCATGAAGGAAGAAAAGATAGAACAAAAAAGACTCCAAGTTGAGCAGGATTACCAGAGAAGGAAATTCGAGGAGGCAAAGAGAAAAAAAGAACATGAGCGCATGGCACAATAGGTTGTGCTCCAAAAGAAGAAAGAAGAAGAATCCAAAGCCAAGAAATTGGTTGATGAGATAGAATCCAAGAGGTTGTATGATGAAGCATAAGCCAAGAGGTTGGTTGATGAAGCAAACGCCAAGAAATTGGCTGATGAGGCAGAGGCAAAACAAGTAGCTAATGAAGTTGAAGCTAAGAGGAAGGCGAACAAGTTGTTGAAGCAAAAACAATTACAAAATTTAAAGCAGACCCCTAACACTCCATCAACGCCAATCTGGGCATGGTGAACATGCCCCCTCGAGAATACACTCCCATAAGTACTATTCTAGGAGATTTCTCCTTCTCCTCCGAAGCCCTGAATTTTGAGGGCTCTGTAGTAGCCATTGGGGAATATTATTTTGATAATAGGAAAAGAAGTATCGAGAAGACATCGACCAAGAATAAAAGAGGATAAGACACAAGGTCAACATTGTCTGCAAGGAGGGTAGTGTTAAGCACTCAACACACCCTAAAAAGCCTATGTCAAATTTTACTTTTTGGGTACCAGTTGATCCTTTGCACTGTCTAATTCGACTTCATTTTATGAAAATTGTTGCCTTTGCTTATCTTTTTTGACTCTCAATAAGTCTTTCAAAGTTGTCTTGAATCTATGAAAAACCATGAGTTAAAAAAGACTTAACACTTAATAAAGAATCGACAACCAAAACATTTTCACCCGATGCGCCCAAAATCGACATTGGAAGGAATTTAAAGCATGAAAGAAAATCATTTGAAAAGCCCAAGTTGCTAGGCGCTGATCTTCACCAGCGTCAACAAAAGGAAGTTTTCTGTTGTGACAAGCACCACACAAGGATATTGTCGATAGCTGATCTCGTTCAACATCGGTAAGAGGCGAAGGGAGTAACACATTAATGAAGAAGGTAATGATATTACCGATAGCCGATACCCGAAGCATTTCGGCATCGACGAGTTTTGAGAAAGCAAGGCCGTAGAAAATGTGATAGGATTATCCCCGATCGCTGACCCTCGATACCTTTCAGAATCAGTGATTCTAGGCTTAGTTTAAAAAGTGAAGCTTATGGAAAATCCTGACTTCGATTGATATACACGATCGAACCACATGTCCTCATCTGCCACGTGTCTTTGCTTTGGAATAACATTACGATCTAGTTTTACCCTGAGTCATTTTTTTGTTGTTCCCCAAGGTCCACGTCATGCCTGAGGTCAATTTTGCCACGAAAGCATCAGACAAGAAAAGATATGGACAAAGAACACAAGAAATACTTACACAAAGAAAGGAAACAATACATCCAATTGCTAACAACTAGATTTCTTTCATCAAAAGTTTTGGGACATTGCATTAGATTGAGCTTAAATTACATACAATAGACATTGTCTACACTATCTGGTCGGGTGAGGCTTTCTCCAAAACTATCAAGATCTGCGCCAAGTCTAAAGATACAAAATAGGGTTAGTCAATCATCTCTCTTTTGCATGCTGGCAAGGCCCGTGTGAACTTCCTCCCCGGTTTCTTAACGTTCTCAGAGATGTTTCACATTCTGTTCTTTCGATGTCCTATGTGCTTCGCACAACTACACGATGGTATCTTGCTTTTCCCGAAGCTATCTCTTAAGCCACGTAACTTTCCCTTCGCAACCTTGAGAGGCCGACACCTCAAGGGTCTTTGCCTCCAACTGCCATCTTAATTCTCTATTTTCTTGGTAGAGTTCAGCGATGGCAAGATGTGCTTGTTTCATCTGCTGAGTCGGCTCCCGAATGTTAGCACCCGCAACATCCCTCCTCCTCGTTTTGCTCCCGCTTTCACAACTTGTGCCTTCGACAAGCTCTAACCGAATAACACGCATAAGTAATTCCTCGACAGTCGATCTTGCACATAGATCGCTTGGGACTTGGGTTTCCCCAACCTCCTTATTCTTCTTTGGCCTGCCTCTTTTCTGGGGTATCTACTATTGGGGGAGCATGCCTTCCAACGTCCTTCCTTTCGACGCAACTTCTTCCACTTCGGCCTCCGCGCGATGTGGTATCATCATTTCCGTGCGTAGATGGGAATCTCCCTTTGAAACCTCGGGGATGCCCACTATGAGAAAAAATGAATCCCAGTCACTCTGGGGCTTAGGCCAAGCACTCCTATTGCTTCACATGCCCCTTCTTACGTTTTGAGGAGTTCCCGTGGTGCAACACACAACCGTCTTAGGCAAGGACCCGAGACAGAAAAAATTGATCAAACTGGGCTTGTGAGATGAACTATTGAGAGGGCATAAGCTCGATTGGTGGACCTAGATCTTATAGTAGAGCGGGAATAAGGTTGAAACGTTCCAGAGAACACTGAATTCATGGAGACTTGATGTTTGGAAGTGAACTAAAGATTTTCTATGGCACATCTGCGCGACGAGTACGTTCGAGGGCATGGGAGGTGCAGCCGATAGGACTTGCAGGGTGTGTGAGATACGAGTGCCATAGTTTTTCATTCTTCCAGCCTTCATGATGAGCTAATAATGGTTACTGCACTTGCTGACACTGCTTCTAGTTAAACAACTTGCCTCGACCTGAGGCAACGAATTCCCTTATGACAGGACCCGAATCTCTTGGAACATACCTGTACTCTCAACGCATGTTTGAATTTGACAACCTTTCCCAACTCCAAGGGCCAACCGGTCACTGGTTTGACATCGACTCTCATGTTATTCTGTACCCGATCTTTCATACTATGGCACACAAATGTAACCCGACTAAGACCCTCTCTAACTGGAGAAAATGGTGGCACTGACAGAAGAAAAGCAAGCAATTCGAAAGATGCAGAGATCCCGTAAGTATCAAATAATCAGGTTTAGCTAGCTTTACAAGTATGTACTAGTCTAAATTTTTTCATGCTTACACTTCATACATATATTTTTTCCCAGCATTGCTCTATACGTGCTCTCTAAAAGGATTTTATGTTTTGATTTCAGGAAAGATGTCTTTGAGTATTCGACAAATACGACATGTTTATCTCATTGGGAGGTTCAGAAAAGTGGGTCGAGTGCAAAGAAAGCCAAGTCATAATCAAGAAGGCAATAAAGGATATCAGACTCCCCAAGTCTGGAATGCCCGACGACTTCGTCGACTTGAGTGGTATAATCAGATCACACATCGGGCAAGATTCATCATGGGGAGAAGAAATAACAAAGGTGACATACACAAGAGAGCCAGGTCAGGTGCAACATTTTATGGAACACACAATCAAAGCCTGAGCTATGCTACAACAATTATGTGCCAATCTAGTCAAGTATCGGGCACATGCGATAACGATAAGAGATATTTACGCGGCCCCAATGGCGGCCCCAATGGAACAACACAGATTCCCATACACCAACACCTGCGAGGAGCTGTTCATTAGTTGGTCAGAGTATGATAAGAGTCACCCTTTTAAAGTGATATCTTGAGATGACTGTTAGAAAACTGTTAGGAGAGAACGCCACATGGTGAGTTTTTTTTTTACTTATCTGCACTTTAGCCGTTATTTTTAGTTAATTTTATGTTATAAACAAGAGCATCGACCGATTAGTCAAGGGTCGATGGTTGTTGCAAGAAACTCTCATTTTTGGTTTTGTTAAGAATTATTTCCGAGCTACCTTTAATTGAGAAGTCCTTCTGGACCAGAGACAAGTTTATGTTTTCATCAAATGCATGTATGATTGGACGTGGAAAAGAAATATTTCCTATCTCGTCTTATGAATGGATGTTGTAACGAGTAAGAACTATTAAATCTATTGTTAAGTTATCTGATGCAATGTTTTACAATTCTTTTCTTTAATGATGAAGATGAATCGTTGTGTTATTATGTGATGGATGATTAGAGTTAAGTGAATTATTTTACTTGCCATTATTTATCGCATATGTGTTTTCTTTTTGACGATTTATATCTCAGCCAATAGTTGTATACTCACATGGCTAACGTATTAGTACCAGGCATGTGGTATAGAATTGTTGTCTATATGCTTGAGTAGCGGATTATCCCAAGCTCAGCCTCTTCTCCAATAGTTAAACTTAATCTTGTTTTGTTACCAAGTTGGTTTATATCAGCTTTCATCTTTTATCGGTCCCACCCAAGAGAAAATACAAAAAGAGAAAGTCCAAGCTGAAGGAGACGCCTTCGCAAGAAAATGTATAGCCCAACAATTAAATTGGTCGGATCGCAAGATCTGGAGAACCATTCCACTATTAAACGCTACAGAGTCTAATTGGGCCTTGATGGCGGGTTTGGTTCCTACTTTTGAATTGAAGGGATTTAGGACCCATCAATAGAATTGGTGCTAGAAGGAGAGCCTAAAGAATGAATGGCTGAATACATATTTCTCACAATATTTCAGACAACCTGTAGATTCAAAACAACCAACATGCATGGCTAGTTATTCCCAAGACAACCCACACACACTGAATACTCTTGAAATGAGTAACTCACCCCAACCTGAGGAAGACCGCCTGTTCCCCAATATACCCTACGCTCTTCCTCATGAGGAATTAAATAAATTTAGAAGAATTACAAGGGCATACGCCCGAGATATCGGTGTGCTGCCCTTATCCCCATTACTTCCTCGAAGAAAACAAATAAGCAGACCAATGGTCGAATACACTAACCACGTTTTCGTGCACACAATAGAATATCTAATATATTTCTCCCTCACTGAAATTGAACATCCTCTCAATCTAATCCCTGAAACACCGACTGATGACTGCTCCGAGCCTAACAAGTTTTCTAAAGAAGAAAGGTTTAACTCAGAATCCGAAGATATGGAAGATCACAACGACCATGATGAAGAAAGGGGAAACCCACCTCAGGATAATCAACCTTGGTTGGCCAGAGATGGTTTGGCCATCCCTGGACGAGTACATAACCTTCCCTGACATCCAGAGAAGTTACTCCCTAATTTTGACCCTGAGACCTCAGGATTGCCTGAAGATCATATCAATAAATTCATCCTGGCAATCAGGTTGATGAATGTCCAACATGAAGATGTAGTATGCAGGCTTTTTTCTTACACTTTTGAGAACTCTGCCTCCACATGGTATTTTAACTTACCTGTAGGATCCATAACTAGTTGGACAAAGTTTCAGAAGGATTTTTTAGATAAATTTTCAGAAGAAACTACTACAGGAGCTTTGATGGCTGAATTTTTCACCGCCACCATGAGTTCAAAGGAGAAGGTTAAAGATTTCAATCAAAGATTCACAACTATCTTGAACAAATTCCAACCTGAAGCTAAACCAACTTAGGAGTTGAAAATCGAAGTATATGCTAATGCCCTCCCAACTTCTATTTCCATGTTTGTGAAGAGGGCTTCCAAACGAACCCTGGCTGAGAATTTTGAAGAAGCCAAAACGATAGAGTTCCAAATGAAGGGATGTAAGGAAGGTCAGGTCTCGTTAGTTAAAAAATAAGTCCAACCTCTCCCAAGGAGAGGGCTCATATTGACTAGACCACTAGGGAAACAAACAGAACAAGCCCCTGAAAAGGGAAGTGGGGACATAGAATACCTACAACGCATGGTCAATAAATTATCAAACAAAATCATAGACATGAAAAGAAACATGGGGGAAGGAAACCAAGGCCAAAGGCCCTATAAACCCTTTTTTAAAAGGAATCTACCTTTCAAAGAAATTGAACCTCCCCCAACCAACTTGAACATCGATCTGGGAAATGTAGCATCCAACTCTTTCTGTACCTACCATCAAGAGAACCACTTTGAAAGAGACTGTCGTCAATGGGTGCATGCCATGAATTTGATGGCCAATCAGTTTCTAGACAAAGTCTCTCTGACCAGACAACCAAGTGGTTCAGTTATGAATGTTGCTGATCAGGAAGAGATTGATCCACCAGAAGATACAACCATGATGATATGGGATCCTAACCTAATTATGCCTTCCGACGACTTATTTCAGGTGCAAGAACCACCCGTAGAGGTCTCGGTTTTGCAAACGCAGAGTAAGGGTCCACCTGTCTCAAAAGATCAACTCCTGATCCCCCGAAAGCACCTTTTGCTCCCCGTAAGAACCCTATAAGCATCCATACCCGAGAATTGCCCAAGCTAGATTGCAATGTAGTTGAAGATTTGAAGAAGCTGAAGGCTAATATATCATTGATGGAGATATGTAGAATCCCTCAGCAAAAGGATTTCCCGCTACAAGGTTTGAAATTAGTAGAAAATCCTATGACAAGCACTGACCCGGGAGGGAATCTATCTCCCACAAATCTAGGGAATAAAACAACTGTGAATGCTTACTCCAAAGATAAGAAGGGAGGACCTTTTGTCCCAACTTTCCTTTTAACATTTGAAGTCTTCAACATAAACCTCCATAATTGTTTGGTCGATTCAGGAGCGTCTTCCAATGTTATGCCCTTTTCTATTTACAAAAAATTAATTGTAGTCCCTCTCAAGAGTGATAAACACGTGATACAACTAAACATATCCCAAGTGAAAGTCACGGGAGAACTCAAATATGTTATGATCAGAATAATGACACATCTTATATTTGTACAAGTGATTAACATCATTGTAGTAGATATCCCATAAGCTTATGGATTGTTATTGAGCCGAGATTGGTCTGAGAAGTTAAACAAATACTTTAGTCCAGACTGGGCTCACCTTTGGCTGTCATTAACGGGACACAAAAGTATGATTAGAATTGATAGGGAAAGATACTTGAAACATACTATCACAGACCTAGAAACCCTAAATGAACCTTCATCGACAGATTTCCCCGTACTAGGAAATTATTCTTGTGACTCTGATTTTGGGAATTCCCCCCCTATCTCATCCGATGTCTCTTTTACTCAAAACTCCGAAATGATTTTTCAAGAAGAATTTCCGAAAATGACGAAAGAAACTTTCTTCTGCCAAGAACCCACGTTAGAGACCATAGAACTCACAGGGGGAAAATAAGAGATTAATAAGAAAGGGGACTGTTAACTTTCACTCACAAATTTGAACCTTATACTTTGATGGATCTAAATCACAAGAAGGGTCAGGAGCAGGGTGTATCCTCATTAATCCGAAAGGCAAATGACATTTCTTGTCTTGTATACTAGAATTTGAATGCACAAACAACACCGTCGAGTATGAATCTCTACTACAGGGGCTGAAGAAGGCCATAGACTTAAACACCAAAGAATTGAAGGTTTTGGGAGATTCTGAAATCATCGTTAGACAAGTTAGGAATACTATACATTACAATTCTCCACCCCTAAAGAACTACCAACAATAAGTGAATAGGCTAATAGAACATTTTGAAGCCTTCAATATCACAGTGATCCCCAGATCGAAGAATATTCTTGTTGATTCTCTCACCACTGCTGCTTCCAGGCTATCACCTCTAGAATATTATGAAGCCTTCTGGTTCACTGTGGAACTACTCTACAGACCATCGGTGCCTAACAACATTTCTAACTGGAAAGTATTTGAAGGGGAAGAACATATCATAATTTTTTTGACCAACCAAGATAATTTCAAAGACTTGGCTATCGACGATGAAGTATTCCAGGAAAAATCAACAGAAACTGATCCTCGGACAGGTCAACTAGATGACAAATCGAAGTCTGACACAATCCCAAAGGGGATAGCTAATTTAGAAAAAAATTTTGATCTGAAAGAATGATTTAAGGGACCAAAAAATGCGAAGACCGGTAGTTCTTGTCCCATGCATGAAACTATAAATCTAGGAACCCCAGAAAACCCCAAGAATGTGAATCTCGGTAAGATAATATCTAAAGAGGAAAGGAAGGCCTATCTCAATCTCTTCAGATAGTATCAAGATGTCTTTGCGTGGTCCTACCGAGATCAAAAAACTTATGATACCCATATCATTCAACACACTATCCCGTTAAAATTGGTGAAACTCTTCCAACAGAAGCTTCGAAAGTACCACCCATCCCTGGAACCTCTTATGTGTCAGGAGTTGAAGAAACTAATCAATCCCAAGATCATTTTTCAAGTTAGACACTCAGCATGGCTAGTGAATTTGGTTCCTATGAGGAAAAATTCTGGCGAGATTCACCTATGCGTAGATTTCAGAAACCTCAACAGAGCTCCAGAAAAGGACAACTACCCGGTCCCGCCTATGAAGCAACTCTTGCAGACCGTGTTTGGCTCTGAGATTTTCTCCCTGCTGGACGGTTTCTCAGGTTACAACCAAGTTTTGGTTTCAGAGGAAGATATTTTGAAAACTACCTTCTGAACCAAGTGGGGAACCTTCGCTTATAAACACATGCCCTTTGGGTTAATCAATGTAGGAGTGATCTTCCAGAGGGCCATGGACATAACATTCTGGGGACTAATCAACAAGTGTGTAGTAGTGTATTTGGATGACATAAATGTGTATTCAAAGAACAGAGAGGATCACATCCAACACTTAACCCAAATTTTCGAAAGGTGTAGGAAATACGACATATCCTTAAACCCTAAGAAAACTATTTTCGGTGTCGAAGAAGGTAAGTTGTTAGGTCATATTATATCCCAGGCAGGAATTCATATAGACCTAGAACAGGTCAAAGCTATAACTCAACTCTCGTTACCTCACAACATAAAGGCAATGCAATCCTTCTTTGGGAAAATCAATTTTGTAAGAAAATTCACCCCTAATTTCGCCGAAACTATCAGACCATTACAAAAAATGATTCGCAAAGATGTTAAATTTAAGTGGGATGATGAAGGAAAGGATGCTTTCATCAATATTAAGACTGTGATATCTTAGGATCCAGTGTTGCAAAGCCTCGATTTTAGTAGATATTTCTTCCTCTATACTTTCTCCTCCGACCAATCGTTAGTTGCAGTATTGACTCAGAAGGATGATGACATCAACGAGGCTCCAGTTTCATTCATGAACACTAACCTCCAAGGAGATGAACTTAATTATCCTGCTATAGATAAACAGGTCTATGCGGTATATAAGGCAATAAAACACTTTAGATCTTACATTCTTAAAAACCACACCAAAGTAATCGTGCCTCACCCCGCAGTCCAATCCTTATTCACTGAACAAGAGATGGGGGAAAGAAGAGGAAATTGGATGGCATTAGTTCAAGAATTTGATCTAGATATAAAACCTTCTAAACTAGTTAAAGGACAAGGATTATCCAAACTGACAGCTGAGGCCCAGGACCAAGTAAATGAAGGATCCAAATGGGAGAATGAAATGGAATTATGGTGTGGTGAAGCTTCATACATTTCCCCAGGGCAAGAGTCATGGTGTGAGAAATTGACTTATCTCCTGCATCATGGGACTTGCCCATAAGACCTAAAACCCAGGGAAATGAGAGCTCTCAGGTTAAAATCTGCACAATATCGCCTCATAAATTCGGTACTCTTCCAGATTAATTATGATGGGGTACTTTTAAGATGTCTCGAACGTGAAGATGCAGACAAAGTTATGAAGGAACTCCATGATGGCCATGCCGGTGGACATTTTGCAGGAGACACTACCACTCATAAGATACTGAGAGATGGCTATTATTGGCCCACTTTGTTCAAGGACACTAACACCTATGCTAGAAACTATAAAACTTGTCAAATAAGCACTGGGAGAGAGAAGGGAGAAGCAGTCCCACTCCAACCGGTAGCCATTTCTAGGCATTTTTGAGCAATGGGGGTTAGATATCATAGGAGAAATTACACCAAGTTCTTCAAAACAACATAAGTACATACTTATTGCCACTGATTATTTCACAAAATGGGCAGAAGCCATTACTCTAACCAATGTAAACGAGAAGGTGGTAATCCAATTCATAGAACAACAACTAATCACAAGCTTCAGTGTCCCTTCTGTTCTTGTTTTCGATAATGCATCCTATTTTTCTCCCACCTTATTAACAGAGTTTTCCCTAGACAAAGGAATCATAATTAGATACTCTGGAAATTATTATCCACAAGGAAACAAAGTGGCAGAATCAACAAATAAGAACCTAGTGAGAATATTGAAGAAAACGGTTGTAGACAACTAGAGGAATTGGCATAATCTACTCCATAACGCTTTATGGGCCGACAGGGTCACACCCAAGGAAGCTATAGGAAATTCCCCATACTTTCTAGTATAAAGACGTGAAGCCATTCTCCCAAATGAGCTTTATCTTCCATCTCTTCAACTTGCCCAAGTTTCTAGAGGACAACCTTCATCAACCTTACAACAAAGAATTGACACCCTGCTCATGTTGGAAGAAAAAAGGGAGAAAGCTAAATCAAAGTTCATAGGCCACCAACAGATAGTTAAAATATGGTTTGACAAGCATAAGGCTAAAGAGAATCATTTTGAAGTAGGAGATTTAGTCTTGAAATGGGATAGAGCAAACGAGCCTAAAGGCAAGCATTCTAAGTTTCAGAATCTACGGCTCAGACCTTTCTAGGTGGCCGAGAATATTGGGGCAGACACTTATTGGTTACAAAATCTGAGGGGGAACTTGACACCCTACCAGTGAATGGACAAGCTCTAAAACAATACTTCCATTAAATACAAAAATAATAAATACATATATATTTGTTTTGCGTGCATTTATGATTTCTGTTCTTAGCTAGGTCGATTGCGAAACGTTTTTTTTTTGTGTGTTCTTTCGTTTTTGAATTTCTGAGCTTTTGGGTGATTGTGTTCTAGAAAAATAATGGTTGACCACAAATCATGTGACACGACGAACTTTGTTCCTAACTCATCGCTCACACACAACACAAGAAGCGCTGGAGAACCTGCGGTTGTTTCGAGGAGTCCTGTATCCAACCTGTGTAGATGAACAACTTTGGAGAAATGCGGAAGTGTTTGCTTAGTGGTTGGGTGAAACCTTAAGGGAAATATGGTAAGCTGAAAAGGACTACATGAATCCTGAAGAAAAAGCTAGGAAAGGATTCACCTTAACCATCTCATTTTGAAAAATAAATAGATGTCATCCTCTCCCACTCTCTCAGGGCATTCTACTGAAATAAAATTGACTTTATTAAATGAGTGAATAGTAAGAGAGGGTATGCAGATAACTCCACTGCGGCTATGGATGCTCGCTGGCAGCGGAGCAAGGTCTGTGATGTCGGGGTGACTCCGTCGAGGCTATGGACACTCGCTAGCAGTGGAGCAACATTGTAGCAAATGAATGAAGATAACAAAAGGGCGTAGTGCCTGTGAATGCTTTGTTAGACTCTTGTCAAAAAGGGGCGTGAGTCAGGGTCATAGGAAAATAAGGTGGAATTAAGGTTGAAAACCCCACAGGCAGACCTGGAGGCATCAACCAAAGAATTTCAAATGCAAAGGAAAAAGAGGCTCTGATTTAAAACCAATTAAGTTCTCTACCAACTTTTTCATCAGCCGAGCCCATAGGAAGAACAAAGATTCTACTTTCACGTAGTAAGTCACCATTTGTTGAGCACTCAACACCCCCTAAAAAAGCCTATGTCAAATTTTACTTTTTGGGTACCACTTGATCCTTTGCACTGTCTAATTCGACTTCATTTTTTGAAAATTGTTGCCTTTGCTTATCTTTTTTGACTCTCATTAAGTCTTTCAAAGTTTGCTTGAATCTATGAAAAACCATGAGTTAAAAAAGACTTAACACTTAATAAAGAATCGACAACCAAAACATTTTCACCCGATGCGCCCAAAATCGGCGTCGCAAGGAATTTAAAGCATGAAAAAAATTCATTCGAAAATCCTCAGTCGTCGGGCACCGATCTTCACCGACGTCGAAAAAAGGAAGTTTTCTATCGCGACAAGCGTCATAGAAGGATGTCGCTGATAGCCGATCTCGTTCGATATCGGTAAGAGGCGAAGGCAGTAAAATGTTAACGAAGAAGGCAATGATATTATCGATAGCCGATACCCGAAGCATTTTGACATCGATGAGTTTTGAGAAAGAAAGCCCGTAGAAAATGTGATAGGCTTATCCCCAATTGCCGACCCTCGATACCTTTTAGCATCGATGATTCTAGGCTTAGTTTAAAATGCACAAATTATGGAAAATCCTGATTTTGATTGATATACACGATCGAACCCCTGTCCTCATCTGCCACGTGTCTTTGCTTTGGAATAACATTAAGATCTAGTTTCACCCCGAGTCATTTGTTTGTTGTTCCCCAAGGTCCACATCACGCCCGGGGTCAATTTTTCCACCAAAGCATCAAACGAGAAAATATATGGACAAAGAACACATGAAATACTTACACAAAGAAAGGAAACAATACATCCAACTGCTAACAATTAGATTTCTTTCATTAAAAGTTTCAACATGTTGCATTAGATTAGGATTAAATTACATATAGTAGACATTGTCTACACTATTTGGGTGGGCAAGGATTTCTCCAAAACTGTCAAGATTTGTGTCAATTCTAAAGATACAAAATAGGGTCAGTCAATCATCTCTCTTTTGCGCACTGGCAAGGCCTGCACAGACTTCCTCCTCAACTACTTCACATTCTCGGACCTGTTTCACATTCCATTCTTCCGATGTTCTATGTGCTTCACGCAGCTTCACGATGGTATCCTGTGCTTCCTGAAGCTGTCTCTCAAGCCACGTAACATTCCCTTCATGGCCTTGAGAGGCCGACACCTCAAGGGTCTTTGCTGCCAACTGTCGTCTTAATTCTATGTTTTCTTGGTAGAGTTCAATGATGGAAAGCTATGCTTGTTTCCGCTACTGAGTCGGCTCCCGAATGTTAGCACCCATGACATATGTCCTCCTCGTTCTTCTCCCGCTTTCCCGACTTGTGCCTTTGACAGGTTCTGACCGAATAACACGGATAAGTAATTCCTCGACGGTCGATCTTGCACGTGGCTCGCTTGGGACTTGGGTTTCCCCAACCTCCTTATTCTTCCCTGGCCTACCTCTTTTCTGAGGTATCTGCGGTTGGGGGAGCATGCCTTCCAATGTCCTTCCTTTCGGCGCAACTTCTTCTACTTTGGCCTCCGAGCAATGTGGTATCATCATTTCCGTGTGTAGATGGGAATATCCCTTTGAAACCTCAGGGATGCCCGCTATGAGAAAAAATGAATCCCAGTCACTCTGGGGCTTAGGCCAGGCACTCCTACTTCTTCATGTGCCCCTTCTTACATTTTGAGGAGTTCCCATGGTGCAACACGCATCTGTCTTAGGTGAGGACCCGATAGAAAAACTTGATCAAACTGGGCTCGTGAGATGAACTATTGATACAACATACACTCGGTTGGTGGACCTAGATCTTATAGCAGAGCGGGTAGAAGGTTGAAACGTGCCAGGGAACACTGATATCATGGTGATTGGATGTTTGGAAGCGAACTGAAAATTTTCTATGGAAAATCTGCGTGACGAGCATGTTCAAGGGCATGGGAGGTGCAGGGCATGCAGGATACAAGCACCGTAGTTTTTCGTTCTTCCAGCCTTCATGATGAGCTAATAATGGTTACTGCACTTGCTGACGCGACTTCTGGTTAAACAAATTGCCTCGACCTAAGGCATTTAAAAAATTCCCTTATGAGAGGACCTAAATCTCTTGGAACATACCCGTACTCTTAATGCATGTTTTACTATGACAACCTTTCTCGACTGCAAGGGCCAATCAACCACTGGTTTGACGTCGACTCTCATGTTATTCCGTACCCAATATTTCATACTATGGCACACAGACGTAACCCAACTAAGACCCTCCCTAACTGGAGAAAATGGCACCGCTGACAGAAGCAAAGCAAGCAATTTGAAAGATGCGGAGATCCCGTAAGTATCAAATAATCAGGTTTAGCCATCTTTACAGGTATGTACCAGTCTAGATTTTTCATGCTTACACTTCATACATATATTTTTTCCCAGCATTGCTCTATACGTGGTCTCTAAAAGGATTTTATGTTTTGATTTCAAGAAATATGTCTCCGAGTATTCAACAAATATAGCGCGAGTATCTCATCGGAAGGTTCATAAAAGTGGGTCGAGTGCGAAAAAATCCAAGTCAAAATCAACAAGGAAATAAAGGATATCAGACTCCCCGAGTCTGGCATGCTCGACGACTTCGTCGACTTGTGCGACATAATCAAATTGCACATCAAGTAAGATTCATCATGGGGCAAAGAAATAGAGAAGGTGACAGACAAAATAGAGCCAGATCAGGTGCGACAATTTATGGAACACACGATCAAAGCTCGAGTTATGCTAAAACATTTATGTGCCAATCTAGTAAAGTATTGGGCACATGTGATAGCGATAAGAGAGATTTATGCGGCCCCAATGGAACATCATAGATTCCCATACGCCAACACCTGGGAGGAGCTGTTCATCAGTTGGTCGAAGTATGAGAAGAGTCACCCTTTTAAAGTGATATATTGAGATGACTGTTAGAAAACTGTTAGGAGAGAACGCCACGTGGCGAGTTTTTTTTTTACTTATCTGCACTTTAGTCGTTATTTTTGGTTAATTTTATGTTATAAATAAGAGCATCGACCGATTAGTCAAGGTTCGATGGTTGTTGCAAGAAAATCTCATTTTTGGTTTTCTTAAGAACTATTTTCGATCTACCTTTAATTGAGAAGTCGTTCTGGACCAGAGACAAGTTTATGTTTTCATCAAATGCATGTATGATTGGACATGGAGAAGAACTATTTCCTATCTCGTCTTATGAATGGATGCTGTAACGAGTAAGAGCTATTATATCGATTGTTAAGTTATCTCATGCAATGTTTTACAATTCTTTTCTTTAATGATGAAGATGAATAGTTGTGTTATTATGTGATGGATGATTAGAGTTAAGTGAATTATTTTACTTGCCATTATTTATCGCATATGTGTTTTCTTTCTGACGATTTGTATCTCAGCCAGTAATTGGATACTCACATGGTTAACGTATTAGTACCAGGCCTGTGGTATAGGATTGTTGTCTGCATGCTTGAGTAGCGGGTTGTCCCAAGCTCAACCTCTTCTCCAATAGTTAAACTTAATTTTTGTTTTGTTACCAAGTTGGTTTATAGAGGCTTCCATCTTTTATCGGTCCCACCTAAGGGAAAATACAAAAAAACATAGTCCAAGCTGAAGGAGACACCTTCGCAAGAAAACGTAAAGCCGAATAATTAAATTGGCCAGATCGGAATATCTGGAGAGCCATTCCACTATTAAACGTTGCAGAGTCTAATTGGGCCTTGGTGGTGGGTTTGGTTCCTACTGTTGAATTAAAGGGATCTAGGACCCATCAACATGTATTAGAATGGAAGGCAGAGCATGATCCTGAATAAAACGCTGTTCAAGCATCCTTTGCACTCAATGCTTTCGTAGGCCTAAATGCCTCATCTGTCCTTCAGGTAACTAACGCCCTCATCACTACCAAGAACATAGTCATTGAATTGGAGACAAAGCTGAAATATGTGAAGGACAAGCTTACCATAGATTTACAAAAAGCCGCAAAAGTAGATGACAATCTCAATACAGAAAAGATGAACATAGCTCTGCAAGCTCAAAGAGACCAGAGGAATGCAGAATTCGAGAAAAGGATGAAAGTTGAATTGGACACCCATAACATTGAGTTAGAAGCAGAAAAACATAAACTGAAGAAAACCATGGAAGAGACCAGGGCATCAACATGTACTATAGAATCTATCAAGACATATGCATTAGTATTGAGTGAAGAACTCACAATAGGAAATAATGAACTCCTCGATCTAATAAATAGCATACGGGCTGAGCAAGAGGAATAACTCAGGCTACAAAGCACATTGGTAGAGAATCAATAAAGGCACTAGGAAGCAAGCGAAGCCTTGGAGGAAATGATCAATTGGCAGAATATGCACAATTCTCTACCTACCACGCTGCCCATATATTCTAAAAGGGAAAAAATTAGGTGCCAAATGCTCTTTGACACTTGGCATACCTCTCTTCAAGAGTGCATAGATCACCCAAAAGGCAACAACTGACACTTACACAAAGCTATGGAGTAGTGAAAACAATCTCATGGAATAAGCACAGGTACGACCAATGCAGTCCATCAATGAAACAACCTCTACCAGCACAAGAATAGTTGAGGTGGAGAAACACAAGAAAACCATCCAGGAAAACATTCATAACCTATGTCAATTTGAGAGAGAATCAATTGAAGAACACATGTTGAGACCCACCTAACTCACCCACAAAATCCAATTTCTTGTCAAGATTGCAACAGAGAAATTATACCAAGAAGTATCCAACAAAGTTTACAACGGAGAATCAGTCTTGGAAAGATTACAATCAAGCAAACTCGAAAGAATATTGAGAGATCATTCCCTTTGGAAAGAAAATCTAGATCAAGTACAAGAACATGGCAGCTCATGATTACAAATTTCACAATTTCTTCCAGATGTTGCCTTCTTCAGTTATTGTAATCTTATTTTAGAATTCAGAATATGAAGAGTCTCTTTTTGTAAAACTGCCTTGATTCCATGATTGCAAAGAGAATGATGTAAACAATCACTCCTCATTATAAAATTGAAGACTATCCATTTGAAATGGCTTTTGGTTTCAGAATCTAGCTAGACAATATTTTTACTGCAAGTTAATTTGAACCTGAAGATATTTGTGTTTGAGATTATGGTGTCGATATGTATGAATGTGACTATTCTATTTATGCATGTCTTTTACTGTGGTATGTGAATATTGGTTTATGAATTATTTCTGAATTAATGTTTTCATTACTCACAGGTACCATGATTTCCAGAGCGAGTACAATGACAATATAATGCAGTTAACTAATCAATTACTTGATTCTAACTAGTCATGCTGTTGAACTTTCATGTTACCTGTATTATGCATTTCTTCTATGCAAGTAATATAAAATTTTCACTGTACTCATCCTTGTTAGTCTACTTTTGATCATGATAGGTTACCTTAGAATTAAATATAGATTGCATCTTAGAATTGTAATCATTAATCTTAGCTTAAAATTAGTTAGTTAGAATTTTCATTTTTAATTCATTTGAGAACCTTCGGCTCTCGGATTCATATTTAGTTAGTATTTGTTTATATCAATAACCTAACCAAATTTTGGTCAGAAACGTTATTCCAAACGAGAGTGGGTCTAATTGGGACCTGCCATCGGGCGTTTTCCTTGATATGATTGAATGGGTCATGCTGGCCCATCAACATAGTGAAAGATTAATAGGTCTATGTCTTTGCTTACTGGTTTTTCTTCTTCCTTAATAGGAATTGCATGTTGAATTATACGAGGATCAAAACCACGCAAATCCTCATAGGACCATGCAAAGACAACTTTAAATTCACGGAGTAATTTTTGTTGGGTATGTGTTATATTCTTTGTAAAATTGATCTCATGTACTGTACATTGATATGTGTGCAAAGGGAGTTTGGGGGTGCTTTGCACCCCCCACCTGGGACGATTGTCGGGGTTTGGGGCGGGAGCCCCTTAGAAAAAATATTTGGTCCGTTTTTGGTGGCTTTTTACATCCATTTTTTACGGTTTTTTGGCACATCATTTTTGTCAATGGTTTTCTAATTCTGGTTAAGGAATTAGGTTTGTTGACTAATTGGGTCAATATATTAGGGGTTTAGATGCCATAGGATCCTATATGTATATTGTATTGTAAACAATGAATAAAATGAATAGAATATTAGAGGTGCGACTCTAAACAAGTTGTTGGTTTTCCCAGTTTGGGTTTCCAGGGTAAAATCTCTATGTAATGTGTGTGTTTGCATTGTATTTTTTATGTTTTATTAAGAATTTGTTTGTAGTAATTAATGGTACAAGGTTAAAATCTACAAATTTATGTTTTTCTTTCTTTGAACATTGAGCTCAAATCTTTAGAGTCTTTGGACTTTTGTGTGTCCCAATGTTCACATAAATGGTACTTCCTATCTTTCTTTCTTTTTCCTCCTCTTTATTTTCCTTTTTGTTGCCTACAACACTGGACAAGAATGAGATTTCCAAAGGACTCAACCCCTTGGGAAATTTGTTGTTTTCTAGAAATATAATCTCTTTTCTTTTCAATGGCTCATTCTACAAAAGGCACATATATTTTCATCGTAAGGAAAAACTTGTTAGGATTCAACATTATCTAGAAAATGAAGACGATATAATGACATAAAAGTATAATTAGGCCTCTCAAGAAGCAATTGTCTTGTAGGATTGGTTGTAAAATAAACTAGCCTATCAACCATAGAATTTAGATCTCTCCTGATATGAGTAATGTTGAAAGATAGAATATTAGAGATTAATTGCCAAACGACCTGTGTATACGTCTTTAGCAATTTATTAGATCAGGTGTATATTCTTCTAACTAGATTGATAATAAGTTTAGAATCCCCCAAAACAGAAAGATGATAACAAACAAGTTTGAATGCATTCTCTATTCCAAGAACCAAGGCTTCAAATTTTGTTACGTTATTAGTACACACTAATTCTAATCTATAAGAAAAAATATAATTTTTTCCTACATGTGAATACATTACTATGCCACCTCCATTACCTTCACTTGAGCATGCACCATGAAAATGCATGTGCTGTATACCATCTCAAGGTAAGGAAGATATGCAACAGAATCATTATCTTCCTCTAGAAAAATTGAGAATACACCTATATCCTCTTCAATGTAATTAACATGTGGTTGAGGAATGCTTTCAATGTATGGTGAGATTCGTCTCTCTCGAAGAACAATGATATTCTATCCATTTTTGGAAAGGGACATGTGTGTTCCATATAGTGAAATGTATCCACTAGTTAATTCTTATAAGTCTCTTCCTAAGATGAGAGAATAGTTTCTAATTGACATATCAATTACTTGAATATTGCAAGTGGTTTTGATCTTAGGATGAGCACACAAAACTAAAGTTACATCTTTGATTTCACCAATAGTGGCTTGTTGTTGACTATTATAAGACAACATACTCTTTGATTTTTCATTGGTACACGAAAGACCCAACTCTTCCATGATAATATTATCCATAACATTGAGGCCAGATCCCCCATCAATGAGACAACAATGTGCAATCTTATCCATAATCTTTACAGAAACGTAAAAATGAGGATTTTTCACATAATTTCTAGGATTATATACACATACTTTATTTATATACATATTTTCTTCATTCTACTCTTTAGTCAAACTGGCAATAGTGGAAGCTTTACCTTCCATAAAATATTTTAGATGCTTTTGTTGCTCAGAGACAATCATCATGTCTAATAATGATGCATCTGCTTTTATAGTAACCAATTGTTCTAGGATATTATATTTAGATGAAGAAGATGAGGTTGAAACCTCTGAACTCTGAATACCCCTCATAATCTGAGGATTAGTTTACCGAGAGGATGTACTAAGAGAAAAATTGGTTTTAGGAGGACCACCTTTTCCCTTGTTCTGATAGGATTTTTTTTGAGTATCAACCATCATGATATCCTCTTCCTAAGCCCAATCGAAGGGAAAAATTGTAGTATCAGTCCTTTTGCTAAAGATGCACTCTCTCACATTCTTTTTAATTTCACAAGTATTCTCATCATGATTATCCTCACATAAATTACACCAGGTTATTAAGAGAATATCCTTGGGTTGAAGACTACGAGTTTGGTTTCTTAAGGTAGCCTGGGTGGAGGTTTCAACATAAGTAGAAGTCACTCCTTTTATTTTGAAATAAATTATTGTGTTTCTCATATCCTTTACAATTTGTAACACAGTTGACATGTCATTTTGTTTGACATAGTCTTCGACATGAAGCCTTGTCCTTGCCAATTGCTCCTCGAACTCTAAACAAGTTTGTAATGCAAACCCCAAAATTTTAGCATTGTTTTCTTCTAACCTATGGAGATAAGTAGATTCTAATGTATAGTAGTAATGCATTAAGGCAACTTGATTGTGTGGCCTAATGATTTTTGGAATCTGTTTGTGTAATTTAATGAAATGTAAGTTAAAATATTTGATTATTTCACCTTTATTGTAAACAAGATTATTGTAATCTTTCAACAAATCCGTTGGACTTTGAGGTTGTCTATATGTTGATTTAAACCAATAAGATAATCTATCCCAAGTCATAAATATGTTAGGTGGTAATTCGAAGAAACCGACAACAATCTTTCCTTCCGAAGAATTAACAAATAGTCTCATGCATGTATCATTTTCATTTGCTCCAATATTGTGGCATGCATTTGAAAAATAAACTAGATGCTCATTAACTGAAATAGTTCCATTGCTAGAAAATTTAGGCAAATAATATTTAAACTTTGGAAGAGGAGTGGTGGTTGGACTCAGGTTTAAAGGAGAGGACACATGCCAGGGGTTGACATTTGCATCCTCTTCAAATTGGAATAAACCATATTAATTGGTAACTTTTGAGGGATTTGTGGTTGATTGGACAAGATTATAGTGACTATACATGCTTCTGATCAAGGAGTAAGATGAAGCTTGTGATGAAGTAGATCCACTAGTATTATCACAACCATTAGAAGAAGTCATTGTAGATTGCTTGGGAGGAAAAGATATTGATACACTTGATAACTCAGTCTCAAAATCTCATAAAGATATTAGAAGCCTTGGCTTAATATTCTCTAAGACTACTTTTATCCTTCTTATCTCAAAGAAATGATCAAATTCAGGAGGTTGACCTTTTTTTCATCTTGATGAACGAGATTGGGTGGTCATAAGACAACCTTCTATTGAGGAGGTCGATTTTGAGTCTGCCTTTGAATGACTTCTCTTTGTTCTTGGGTTTCAATATCACAAGTGATAGCTTCCCAAGAATTTTCAAGTTCTTAACGAGTATGAGAAGTTTCTAGGATAAAATAAAAATGACATGAGGTGAAACTTTTTTGGTCAAGAAGATGAAACCTTATGTTTGGTTGTTGTGGGGTAGGCAAAGTCATTAAACCAAAAGAATAAGAAAAAAAATAAAAGAAAAGAACTAGAGAATAAAATACACTCCCCAGTATGTTCATCAAATAAATGTTGATGGGAGGAATGATCCAGGCATGAATCGGTGGCCACCCACCTATTCCATTGGCTCAAAACAAAGGTTTCCACCTTGGCAGTTTTTCTACATCTTTTCTAGTCCTAAACTTTCGGAGCCATTTTGAGGCCCTAAACAACATTTTATGGGCCGCCACAATCACATTGTAGGTTTTGGCTAGAGTGCGATGACAAAATGTGTAGTCCTCGGATAGAAATTTGACACGAGTTATCATGCACCCCAAACATAGATCGTATGCAAAGTTACGCCTTTGGAAAGTTGACGTACCAACTACCCCCATCAATACCCACAAACCTTTTGGCATTTCATCTTCCGGGGTTAGGGTTTTGTATTTTCTTTATGTTTAAAAGGCCTCTAGAGCCTCATTGTAAACATGATCATCTTCTTGCATATGAGCATAGCCATCACATCTCTTCTCAGAGATAAGTTGCCACCATTCTAGCGAGTCATTCACTCTGTAATTTTACAGTTTCTGTACGTTCTCTTGTTAATAAAAATTGTGCATTACTGTATTTCTGTGTTTATTGCAATATCTCTGTATATTTAATTGTTATATCTCTGCCTTCATTTCATTCTCAAAATAATCCAGATCAAGGAATGGAAAAATACTCACTCAAGCATTTTCGAATCTCACTAGGATATGTGAGATAGATGAGATTATCCCCCTGGGTTTATAAAATATAAACAATCTCAATCAGACCTCAATAAATAGATTCTTGGATCTATTGTTCTTATAAAAATCTATATTCTCTTATGTGAAATAAAATTTTACATATAGAAAGTGTACTTGCAAAATGAATTTATAAAATAGTTGAATAAGAAAATGCAAGATAACATAAATCTGAAAATCAATGCACAAGTAGTCTCGTAAATGAGAAGAAATCAACAGACAATTTTATTGATATCAATTTGAGTTACAACCAAGTTTATATTTTCAAACCCCTACTAGGGTTTGGATCATAATTAGACTTAGAATCCTAAGATGTTATTTGACTCAGACATAGACCAATGCTGTCTCAAAAGAAGAAGACTAGAACTCAAAACTGAATTGGATCAATCCAAGTTACAAGAGAATCGATGGTCTTGACTTTGCAAAACTAGCTTTAATTAGAACTTAAATAAATTATGAACTTCTAATTAAGACTAAACAAACTTTCAAGAAGAATGGATGACCTTGGAGCATGACAACAATTGATGCTTCTTAGTCCTTTTTTCACCACCTTTAGACTAACCCTGCTATCAACAAGATAAATTAGATATAAAGAAACTCATAATGTAATGAATGAATAGATATTCTAATTGAGGCAAGAGAAAACCGTATCAGAAGTATTTCTCTCTATTTTCTCATGTCCTTCATTTGTCTAGCTTCCCTCCTTTTATGTCTTCAAAAAGTAGTTTAAGTAGTTTAACTACCCTTTTGTTTTAAAGTTAAATAAGTTTAGTTAGGAGATGACAACTTTAATTTATAATAAGAGTAAATAAATAATAATAATAGGTGGAGTCCTCTTAAGTCTTTATTCCTTTATCTCCAACATTTCCCTTTTAACTCCAAAATTTAATTAAATACCATGCATATATTAGTATCATAAAATATACCAAAAAGTACCCGATATAAACATGCCACATCAACAAACACTTGTACCTCTCAAAAAATATCACAGTGGCATGATATTAAAAGTATTTCAAAAAAAATATATCATGTATGTTGTCCAAAATATGCATCAAATGTCAAGGTGGAAATGTCATCACACAATCTTAAATAAATCATAAATCATATTTTTATTTTTTTTGTTTGATGTTGCCTCTCTTTGCTTACTTCCTTCTGAGAGAGCAGTGTTGTGCTTAAGTAAGTATTTTTCAACATACTTCTTTTCTTCCACTTTGTCCATCTCATGGTGCATATCATTGAAAGTGATTTTTCTCTCATTACTTTCTGCTTGAGCTGAAGGTTGTTTTGACTGTATGCATGAGGATTCATATGACTCAAAGCTTGGTGAATTTAAAGGTTATTTTCCTTCATCCATTTGAGACTCAATTGATAGCACTTTTTTTTTTATAGAGACTTGAATTGACTAGGCCATAGAAGCAACATATGCAACATGAGGCGTATGATGCAGAGGAGGAGGTTATTAGGCCATCAAGCTATGCTAGAAGGAGGATTTGTAGGAATATTTTCTCAACCATCATTGGCTGGTTGCATAAGAGGTTTGGGGAAATCACCAAACCTCGGATGAGTTTTTAGAGGTGGATTAGGAGGAGCTTGAGGAGGTGGCAAGGAAGGGTGTCGAACAAGATTAAGGTAGCCGATTTGCACTAATTGATTGAACTCTTCAGAGTCAAAATCAAAATGTATTGAGAATATCATCTTCTTCTTTCTTCCTTGTTATCTTTTTTTCCACTGCGGTTACTTTCACAACTGGAAAATATCATCTATATGCATCATTATTCCAATTAGTAAATATACAAGACACAGTATATCAAACATATAATACAATTTTTCTTGAAATGACTTAGCTATGGCTCTGAAAAAGACAAAGTAAATAAAGCATGAAAGGAAAAAATGAGTGGGAATGAAGGAAAATGATCCGTAAATGGGAGGCTTATAGTCTCACCATTTCACCAACAAAAACATCTCTGTAAGAACTATGATCTCTGCTCCCTTTAGATAACTAGAAGAGACTCAACTAGCCAAACCACAAGTTGAGTCAGATAATGAGTCAAAAGAAAGGTGAGTTCAGTTGGAGGCAATGAAAGTCGACCAAAATCTGGTCGACCAAGTTGAATTAGATGAAATTCAGGTCAACTAAGAAAGCCAAAACGACCAAAAAGAGATTCTAGTCGAAAGGTGGGCAGATTGAGTTGACTAGGAAGGATTGTCGATCGAATGAAGAAGTGGAATTCAACAAAGAGAAAAGCCTAGTCAGAATGGGTCAAACCGAGGTTCAAATAAATATTTAAAAGGTGAATTCGAAGACCAACCCCAAAGGGAAAACCCTGGAAATCTCGATTTAACTATCAACAATAGAGGAGGAAGTATAAAAGGTGAAGTAGATGACCAACGATGTATAAAAACATTTGAAGGATGTTTTCAGTAACCCATGGCACACAAAAATGCCCAAAGGTGATTTTAGTAATCCTTATGCAACTAAAAACATCCAGAAGTCAAGTTCAATATTCGACAAAAGAGAAAAATGCAGGGGGTGAAATTGATGGTCGACAAATGGGAAAAGGCATGTATAAGGTTTATGGGTAGCTAATAAATGCCCAGAAAACCCCAACTTTCGATATTTATGCCATCTATGATTTATGGGAAAAGGAACATGCCCAACAAAGTTGAGAATGTGCCCAACAACACTAAAAATGAAATTAGAAACCCCAAGTAAATAAAAACGACTTAGGAAGGAGGGTCATCGATTTACAACTCCTGCATCAATGTACGAGTGTAGTTTAAGAGTTGATAGTATGGTTTACTGACCCAAGGGGACCATATTAATATACAACGAGCTCGACCCAAATGACATGTAGTTCTCTTCACTAAGACATACACAAACAACCATTAAGTTACAGTGCACACCATTTACCATTCATAAACAAATATAACCACAAAAATCATCACACATAAACTCATTATTTACCTTGGAAACCCAAACGAGAAAACTAGCATTCTTTTGGCTTTGGCCAGGCTCTTTATTATTCAACAATGGGCTCTCTGATTCATCTCTATGCTCCTCAGTGAAATCTAGGCAACCTCTATACATCATTCATAACCAAAGAACCCTTTTCTCATTGTGGGGAAACATAATATAGAGGAATGAGTTGACGAGGAGGATAGCTGGAAGGTGAGGCATCCCCAACTCTTCAACTTCTCTCCAGTCTATTTCTCCTTCTTTTCTTTATTTTTCTGTCTTTTCTCCCACATGGAAAAGGTATTATGAGAGTCTCATTATTCCTTTATGTACAACAATATACTGCATGACTTTACATATATTACATACAAAATGGACATCAATCGTGATGACATGGGGCTCTTCATGCCATCAAGTTGATCTCCTTCGTTGTCCATAGCCTTAAATAATGCCTATGATGATAATCTTAGAGCCTATATCGAAAGCCAATTGTTCTTGTCAGATCGATTCAGATCACACCTCCTCATTGGGAGGCTTCTGGTCCCCAAAAACTACCAAGGATAGATGTTGGAACTTGCTTGCAATCTGGTTCCTCTCATACCACTTTGCTTTCCTTGCAGTTTATCCCTTGAGACCAATCTTCCACATTTCTTGTTGTCCTCTGTGAGCTGTCCACTCCTTGTGCTACAGAACCGTGTCTTCCTTTAACTCCTCAAGGCCATTAGGTGTGTTATCACACAATTTTTAGTTAGGGAAAATCCCAACCCAAACAACAAACGTGTGACACAACTGGGGACACCTATCACTGTCACCTCAATAGATATCCCCCTCACTTTAGTGAAGGACAAGTCCAATACAAGGGAGGCTTTTTGGGTGACCCTAGGTGGTTTGCAAGGGGAAATCCAAGGAGAATGATGAAGCACCCCTATAGGTCATAATGAAAGGTTCTAGGGGCTTCATGGAGGATGAGTATCAGTCAAGGAAAAGTTTCCATTGAAGGATACATGCAAAAATAAATGTTAGACAACCAAAACCAATACAATATATGATGAAATGAGCCCTAGAACAAGAGGGAAACAAGAATTTATGATTTATTTCCAAAACATTGCAGCGTATAACAATATTATATCAGCAAGGAAGAATTATAACAACTGCAAATTGAACCATCAAAATCAAGTATATGATATTGGATAACAATGCTTGCAACTAGTAGACAATATTCCAATGTTTAGACCAAGACTTTGATGACAAATGAGGGTTGTTCAAGACTGTTATAAAAAATTATTTATGATAGCTCAATGGATGTAGAAAACGTTTGCTACAACAACTAGTTCTAACCACTAAAATCAACAAGTAACCCACCCAAAAAATATCTCTCAACCAATAGATTAATTATCACAACCTACAAGTAATTTTCGGTGGTAGAAAAGTTGAAAAGAGAATACAAGAGAGTGAGTTCGTTGCAACCCTAATGGTTGTAGCTTAATATTTATTAAAAAAACATAATCACTTGACCAATCAAGACACCCTTGGAGGACAAGAGAGATTAAAGCATGTAGAATTCAAATCCAACTTGAATAGTCTTGATATCCTAAAATTTACGTTTATCAATGCAACTATTAACAATCTCCAATGCAAATATTAGTGCCTTATCATTGGGTGAATGGGGTCACTTTCTTGGAGGAAAGTTAAACAAAGAGGAAGGAGATATCTTTGTTTAGATTTAAACCCATATAAAACCCAACAATAGTCCTTCCAAATCGTATAGCTTAAAATCCAATATGAACTAGGGTTTTAATGATTTCTTTAGGGGTGTAAACCCACTTACTTCCTAGAGAAAGAAAACCCTAGCCAAGCCTTGAAAAAAGGGTGTAAACATTCTTACTCCTTGAGGAAAGCCTTGTAGCCTTTCAATGACAAAGAAAATTAAACCTTGGTGGAGGGTGTAATCCCTTTAGTCCTTCAAGGGTTTCATATATATATTTCTTGAATTTGAACAAGTAAAATGACAATAAATTGCAGAAAATTACTCACCAATCCAAGAGATAGCATGCAACATACCCTTACTACCAAGATATCATCCACAAAATGCCAAAAGAAACACCACCAAGAGAAATCACTATCCTTTAATGTTCCAAATAACAAGTATTTCATCCATTTCAAAAGAGAGAGAGATAGCGAATTGTCTAAAGAGGCCGAAATTTCAATCCAAGATTATGTAATTCTCAAGTGATGAGTTATGAAAATGAAAAAGAGATGGTCCTCTATTGATATGAGTCATTCTAAACCAATTTTTCCACATAAATTGTCAAAAACAAATTAATAGAGGGACAACCCCCTTATTTGCTTTTACAACTTGCAATTATGAAAATTACATAAAGTAGAACCCTAAAAGGGTGACGTCATGTCCTGGAAGGCTGACGTAGAGCCTCTAGATGCAGATCGTTGGGCCTCCAAAGGTCATGTTTCAAGCTCTCATTTGATAGAGTGTCATGCCATGCATATTATTCCTTCAAACCATGTGACATCACCTCCAAAACCATCAAGCCCATCAAACCCTATCCCTCATATGATATAGGTGGATATTGGTGGCCACCCACCTATTCCAACTGGCTCCTCGTGTTCATTTTTTGTTCATCATGTTCTTCTGTAATGATATGTAATTGTGGGTTCTACACTTCTGGGTTTCTGAATCCCCACATATCCTCGAGGTGGATATGGGTGGCCTCTCTCCTAATCCAACTAGCTTATTTTGTATGTTTTCATGTCAACACATCTTGTTGTACTTTTGGGGCTGTTTTGGGGCCCTAAACATTTTTTTTTTTTGATTGCCATAGTCAAATTGTACATAGAGTCGAAGTTTGATGGAGGAATGTGTAGCTCTCTGAAATACCTTTCCAACAGGCTATCACACACCTAAAACGAAGGTCGTATGCAAAAGTTACGACTCTAGGAAGTTGAGGTACCAAATTACACCAACTTACCCATAGGGCCCACATGACTTTTGGCATTTCACCTTCTAGGGTTAGGTTTTTGGATGTCTAGGGTTTTGA
>ML779854.1:98839-169088 GCA_009831015.1 Picea engelmannii
GATAGGGAAAAGTTCACTTTTGCACTCCTCAAGGTTGTTCCCCATGTTAAAGGTTGGTGGGATACTTACTTTGAGCAAAGGGACATGTAGGAATATACAATGTTTGTGGTGGAACCTACATGGGATTCCTTCCAGGACGCCATTAAAGAACAATACTACCCTGTTGGAAGCTATGAGGACCATTACACCAGATGGACCACCCTACGTCAAGAAAGGAACCAGACAGTACCAGATTTCACCAATATTTTCCATACCCTACACACAAAATTGGGTATCAAAGACTCTGAGCATCATATGGTGCTCAAATACTGCGACTGTTTGCATAGATACATTCAAACAAAAATGGAGTTCCTGGACATCGCCTCACTAGACACGACTTATAGATACGCTGTCAATATCGAGCAGAAATTCAAGCAGAAATGATGAGAGTTTGGATATGCAAACCCCTCATAGCTGAAGCAGGCCAAAGGCAGCCCCAACTCACATAAAAAGGGACCAAGTCAAGATGGTTTACCTTAGGACAATTAGTCCAAGCTGCAACATAATAAGGGAAATGAGAAGACGAAGAAGGACACGAGAAACTGGTGTGAGTACCATAAAAGTCCTTGGCACAACACTGAAGAATGCCACTCCAAGAAGTCTCTCGTGGCTGAGATGAAGGCTTTCGAGTCAGAGGTCGATTCTTATTTTGAGTCAAACTCTAAAGGAGGGAATCAAATTATCGATGCTTAACCCAGTGCCACTGTCGCTACCACCAAAGGCCGGTCAAGTGAACCTGAAGAACCAGAGGAAGGGGAATGCCTCTTTCACTCACAGATGTGGGTCAAGGGGGATCTGATTGATTTGATTGTCGACAATGGTAGTCAAAAGAACCTGATTTCAGCAAAGATCGTCAAGCGGCTGGACCTGCCAATGACACCGCACCCACAACCCTACACCATCGACTAGCTTCGTCAAGGAAGAGATCTTCGTGTCAGCCAACAATGTTGTCTTCCCTACAAAATCAAACCTTTCAAAGATGAGGTTTTGTGTGATATTGATCCCCTTGAAGTTTGTGATATTCTTTTAGGAAAACCATATTTGTGGAAGCGTCATGTTGTGTATGAGTCTAGACCCTAAAGTGTTATTATTACTTTTTGTAAACAATTGTACAGGATCCCATAGGTAGCACCGCTTACTGCTATTTCTTTAATCTCTGCTAAGAAATGCAGTAAGGTCATTTCACAGACCAGGAATTTTGTCTTCTTTGTGGTCCATGCTCACAGTAAGTAGAAGGTCATCGCCACATCTGTGGCCTCTACACATTGCCTCTCTTTGTAGCAGAAGCAAGTCGACGAGATCGTGGAAGAAAATAAAGACAGCTTCGCCTCACCTACAAGGGTATCAACACACTGCCAAGTCAAGCATCCAATGGATATGACCTTGACACAACTCTACCTAATGGACCAGTCTATCGGTGCTCGCTGATGGAGAATGATGAAATCAATCATCAGATCCAAGAACTTCTTCAAAAGGGGCACATCAGACAAAAATCCTCCCCTTACAGAAGCCCGATTGTACTGGTGCAGAAGAAGGACAGGACTTGGCGACTTTGCATTAATTACAGAGCCTTAAACAAAATCACAGTCAGGAATTGCTACCCCATTCCTAGGATTGATGACCTTCTTGACCAACTCAAGGGGGAAACATTTTTCAGCAAGATTGGCCTAAAATCTATCTACCACCAGGTTCCCATCGAACCAATAGATGTATGGAAGACAACCTTTAAGTCTAAATAAGGTCTCTACAAATGGCTAGTCATGCCCTTTGGCTTAACAAATGCACCAACCACTTTCATGAGGTTGATGGATGATATATTGAGACCCTTCACCAACTCCTTTGCGGTAGTATATTTGGATGACATCCTCATCTTCAACAAAAGGTGGGAGGCGCACATGCAGTAGGTTTTGAGCACTTTGCTGCAACACAAGATTTATGCCAACTTGGAGAAATGCTCTTTTGGCATGAACAAGGTCCAATAATTGGGCTACATTGTTGATGAGAATGGGGTACATGTTGATCTAGCTAAGATCCAAGTCATCCGTGACTGGCCAACCCCAACCACACTGACCGAGCTTCAAAGCTTCTTGGGACTAGCCAACTTCTACCGACGGTTCGTGTTGGGATTCTCCCATATTGCATGGGCCCTCAGCCAGGTGACCAAGGGCGGTGGTAGGGCCAAGTTCATGTGGGGGAAGGAGAAACAATGAGCATTCGATGATCTGAAGCATCACTTGTGCTCAGCTCGAGTACTCTCCTTACCTAATCTGCATCAACCATTTGAGATTGAGACTAATGCATTTGACTATGTTGTGGGCGCAGTTATCACTCAACACGGGCATTCGGTGGCATACCATAGTGAGACACTCTCTGATACTGTCCGAAAATATCCCACCTATGACAAGGAAATGTATTCCATTGTACAAGCATGCCATCAATGGAAACATTACATTCTAGGGAAAGAGACGATCATACACACTTATCACAAGCCTCTGCAGTTCATACAGACACAGTGGAAATTGTAGAACGACCACCATCAGAAGTGGTCCACCTACCTGCAACAATTCCATCTCAACATCAGGTATAAGACAAGTATCTCCAATCGTGTCACTGACTGCCTCAGTTGACCTCCTGTGGCTGCACTCACCACTGTACTCCATTCCTATGGACATGAAGCATATTAGTGGCCCCAACTTTATCAGCAAGATCTGGACTTCGCCACCACATATCAGCTCTTGGGTACAAGCACAACTCTCACTGATTTTCACATTCGGGACAAACTCTTATGGAACCTGGGCCATCTCTGTGATCCTACAAACGAGTGTGAAGAGATGATTTGGGAAGTCCACTACAGTCGGGTGGCAGGACATTTTGGTGTAGAGAAAACTGTGGTCGTTCTTTATAAACACTTTTATTGGCCAAAACTTCGACATGACGTCATCAAATATATCAGATCTTGCACTGTCTGTGCCATTTCCAAGCCAACCATCAAGAAGCAATACTTATACACCCCTCTTCACATTCCTGAGAATCCTTAGGAATCCATATCAATGGATTACATGTCTGGCTTTCCGTCCACCAAACAAGAAAATGACTACGTGTTTGTGGTCGTTGATTGGTTTTCGAAGATGGCAATCCTCATAGCCTGCAAGAAGAATTTCACAGCGACAGATACTACCAAGCACTTCTTCAAATGAGTGTGGGTCCACTTTGGGATACCGCAGACCATCTCCAACCGAGACATCAGGTTCCTCAACACCTTTTGGTCAAGTCTCTGGTCTCTGTTGGACACCAAGCTCAAAAAATCCATTGCTTTCCACCCCTAAATTGATGGCCAAATAGAGGTCGTCAATCAGATGATTGTGCACATCCCGCACATGTACAATTCTAAGCATCCACATACATGGGATGAGAGTCTCCCATATGTCCAACATAGTTACAACCAGACTCTCTATTGTTCCACCGACCATAGCCCATTTCAGGTGGGTCTAGGATTCCAACCCTTGGGACCCATTGATGTTGCACTTCCTCTTGCCACCGCATAGACAAAATCTTCCTATATTCAGTCTACGATCAACAAAGCCACCCGATTCATTGAGTAGATTCAACACATCCCCCAATAGGTCTAAGAGATTTTGCATAAATCCAATGCTAAGTACAAACAACACCATGATCAACAGAGGGTACCACACCAGTTTCATGTTGACGAAAAAGTCTGGTTACATTTGAGGGATGAGCATCTCATCGGGCCCCATCGAAAGCTTCTCCCACTTTGTTATGGGCCTTACACTATCACCAAGGCTGTGGATAGAAACGCTTTTGAGCTCAACACTCCACCCTTCCTTGGTCTACATCCAGTATTCAATGTGGACCTCCTTCGGCAATATTTTCCACCATTATTGGACACCTTTGAGATCGCAGAACAACTGGCATCAACATAGCTCAACCCTAACTGCATGGAACAAGCATCCACTGATTAGATAGTGGACACACAGTTCAAGGGCACTCGCTAGTAGCAGATCCAACTTTATTGGGTTGTCAAGGCAGGGAAACTCCTACACCAAGGCAAGTGGCTCACCCGGGGCCAAATCCAACAAAATTTTCCTCACCTGTTGGGGGAACTCAACGCAATGGAGACCATTGCTTCATAAGGGGGGAAGATTGATCCAGGTGGATATTGGTGGCCACCCACCTATTCCAACTAGCTTCTCTTGTCCGTTTTTTGTTCAACACGTTCTTTTATACTACTTTGTAATTGTGGGTTCTACACTTTTGGGGTTGTCTGAAGCCCCACACATCCTCTAGGTGGATATGGGTGGCCTCTCGCCTAATACAACTAGCTTATTTTGTATGTTTTCATGTCAACACATCTTGTTGTACTTCCTGGGCTGTTTTGGGGCCCTAAACGTTGTTTTTTTGGATCACCACAGTCAAATTGTAAATGAAGTCAGAGTTTGACGACGTAATGTGTAGCTCTTTGAAATACCTTTCCAATGGGCTATCACGTGCCTAAAACAGAGGTCATATGAAAAATGTACGACCCTAGGAAGTTGAGGTACCAAATTAGACCAATTTACCCATAGGGCTCACATGACTTTTGGCGTTTCACCTTCTAGGGTTAGGTTTTTGGATGTCTAAGGTTTTAGAATTCATGAGTAATATCAAAAAGGCCTCTAGAGACTCATTATAATCCATTCTGCTTAGACAGATGTGCATAGCAGCGCCATCTCTTCTTAGAGATAGCTACCACCATTCGAGCAAGTGTTTTAGTTATGCAGTTTTACAGTTTCAGCCTATTTCGTTATTTAATAGAAGATATTGTTCACTGGATATTTGTGTTATTCTTCATATATCTATGTTTTTTGTATTCATTATGTTAATCATTTCGTTCCGTTCGTAAATCTGGATCATCATATGACATCAAGGGATTAGGAAGTGACATCCTATGCCTCCAAAGGCCAATGTCCAAGTGCAAAGGGCCATGATATCATCCTTTAGTGCTGTGGAAGTGCCTCCAAAGGAAAGGTTCACCATATTGTGTGCAAAATAGCTCCGGGTTCCTCCACCCAACTTGTGCATTATGACGCCCATCCTATGGTTTTTCAACCCCCCATGAAGGTAAAAATGACATACTTTCTCCATGGATAACTTTTATCGAGCAAGGTCTTGCAAAGAAAAACAAGTACGCCCTCCAAGGGTCCACAAGTCACATGTATCATGCCAATTAAGCCACATTCAATAAAAGAACCACACAAACATGTGCATTAAATCCCCCCTTTTAAAACTAAACAAATGCTCAAAGACCTTATAAAATTTGCCAAATTAAAGTATGGGAGGGTTTTCATGGTGCTCTATTGGGTAGATCAATCCCTAAGTCAAGGAGTGTTTCCCAAGAAGACCCTCTCTAAGTCACGTAGTGAGTATGAGGTGGATGGGGTTAATACTTTTGGGCATGGGGTTCCTAACATATCAAGGGATCATATTGTCTCATCTATGGGTGCCTTTGTGGAGGGTGTGCTAGATCCTTCATTTGCAATGCAACATTTTTTCAAGCCCTTTATTGCCTTTCATTTATTATGGTCCAAACATTGAGTTCTATGTGCAAGGAAATAAAATGAGCACCACAATGCCAATTGAGGTTAGAATACATTGAGTGCCATATGCACTCAAAATTAAAATACACCGCAAATGCATTCCCCCATCAAGCGAGACATTTATTAATTATTTTCTTTGTTTTTTAAAAGGTCCATTTTTTATGGAGAATCATTTCATTTCTCTAAAGACCTTAGGGTGAGCATCTAGAAGGATAATTTATGGCTTGTAAATTTTTCCATCTACAATAATTATGGGCTTTCAGCCCCTTCTTCCCATAAAATAAGGTACAAGCCCTTCTTGGGGTCAATGAACCCATAAACCCAAAAGATGAGGAAACAAAGGGGAGTAGGTGTGGAAAGGGCTAAGTGTGAGCAAGAATGGTACGATGAACCTTCAAGGAGACCCACCAATAGCAACCCTTTTCATGAGGGTGAACCACTTACTAGGACACCATGTCAACCACCAAGGTGAAATGAGGAAAAAGGTATAATTTCCAAGCAAATATTTTCATAATCAATAAGGGAATATTTGCAACATGCTCAAATTCTTCAATTATTAAAGTGACACTTACCATGAGACTGAACTTGTTACCTCATGAAGCAAGAATCACTGTCCTATTTGGGCCAAGACGGTGTGGTGGACACTGTTATGATGTTGGTGTTGAATGGTGATGTATGGTGGAGAGGATGGGCTCTGTTTGCTGAATGTGTGTGTTGTTGGTCTTTGGCTCTCAATACTCCATGTCTACTACTTGCAGGCCTTGAGACATCATCTCGTTAGTTACCCCTAGGCTTGGGGGGTAAAATTTGACTCCTACTTGGGGACATGTGCTTGTCATAGGGCGCACGAGAACCTCAACATCTACTGGTATGACCTATGCCTACACACTCAAAAAAAATATTAGAGCATCAAAGGGTGGCTAACTCACCCCTTTATTCATATAATCAACACTTCAAAAATTCAAAATTGACAACTATAACATTTCTTAAAAAGAAAATTTTACAATTTTTTCAAAATTTCAACTACATGTAATCATCAAAATGAATCACAATGGCTATGTATAGATGCAAGAAAGCAATATATAAATACAACATGATTATGCAAATATAAATAAATTCAATTAAACTACCATGAACACACAAATGAAAATGCACGAAAAACATATGACTTATCTACTTAACTGGGGCTAGAGGCCCACAAAAATCAAGTCTCATCTATGTAGGGTCGGAGGATAGAACCATCAACTGGTAATTATATCTTCCTCTCATCCATGGCAGATAAATAATAAGTACCTTTTTCAGACCTCTTCTTGACAATGTAAGGGCCAAGCCCTAAAATTTCACTTTTCTTGTCATACTTTGGCTTTCCTTTCCTTTCATCCCACATGAGTTTTAGACTGGCTTAATCCACCTCAAAATGTGACACATATTCAATGTAAGGTTATGTGGGAGGATTTGCTTCAACTATATTTTTAATATCTTGTTATCATTCTTGATCCTTCTTTCCCTCATCCTTCTTGAGTATCTTGATGGATCCTCAGTCCTTTCCCTGGTATTTCGTAACTTTCTCCTTGTACTCATTTGTATTTGGAAATAGTGTATCAATACAATATTCTCCAACAAATGGTAACTCTAAAGGATCATAATCCATGACCCGAGGTGTCACATAATATTCAAAATCACTCCAATAGTCGGGGCTATTTAGATTAATTACATGATTCTTTGCCACCGGTTGGCTATACAAAATCTCAAATGTACCATCTCCCATATGGATATGCACATGAGTAAGGTCCATGCTAAGAAAATCACCAAGAGTTGCAACCCATTTCCTATACAAGAGCATACCCCAAGCGTTAGGAACGTCAATGACCGCTACATCCATCTAGATATTAATGTTCATAAAGGCACACAAATAGAATTCTAGGTATTTGATAACACTGCACACCTTCACCCTCCTTGAATCAATGCCATATATATTTTTATAAGTCTGAGTAACCTACAAACCTAACTGCTTCAGAAACTTCAATGACGTCACATTTATCGAGGCACCATAATCCAACATGCAATTATTCAAATGAACACCATTGATCCTTAGGGAAAGATAGAAAAGAGGGTTCTCATCTTCTCTATTTGCAAGGCACATGGTGTTTAACACTATTGGAGCATCTTCAATCTCATCCTATAGCTTTGGAGCTTTCAATACTTCTTTCCTTACATAAGAAATCTTGCACATCTCGGTCAAGGGCACTACCATGTTCATCTTTTCCATCATGTTGGTCACATCAATATTGAGATGAAAATACTCAATGGTTGGTGCAAGCTGCAGAGGTAAATCATGAACAGGTTGTGGAGGAGGTGGAGGCACTATCTTCGGTGATAGAGGAGGTTCCACAAGCATTTTACCTTCCCTGGAGTATGCCAAAATTTGTTCTCTCCTCAACCTCTCCTTTGAAGCCTCATCCGTTTGGTTCAGAATATCCAACCTAGCCTGCCTAGTTTCCCTCTTCCTAACTTCTTCAATCTGTTCTTCTATGAAGTCAATGTGTTCCTCAAACTCAACTGCATAAACTGTATTGATAAAATTCAACCTATCAACAAAATCTGGATCCTCTTCTTCCTTCTGTTTTGGACACTTAGCTTCCCAGTGGGGTTCTTCACGAGTTAAAAGCCACGATGATCCTTCTATGTTGGCCATCCCAATGGGAGTCAAGGTATCAGGTGCCTTTGTTTCTTGCCATGGCTTCGAGTTCCAATCTGTGTTTTGCTGTCTAGTGAACTGAGGCCTTGGATACAATTATTGCCTTTCTAAATTTGTCAACCTGTTCATGATTTGGTTTTGGCTCTAGACAAACTAGGCATTCATTTGATTGAAATTTTGATCCAAAAGTGTGAATGGATATTGTACACTACTATTGATGTCTTTGTCTTAGGTTCCACTTTGGCACGAGGGAATTGAAAAGGTTCAATATTGGAACTGATAAGATGTTCTTCAATTTGCACAAAATATTCTTTGTCCTTTGCTAAACTGTCATGCATCTTCTCCTTCGGGATAAAACCAAAATTCCCTTAAAAAGCATTCAAATAAAGAAGGAGAATGACTGTTGAAGGTGGGACAAGTCCTTAAGTATTTGGCTGAGCAATTTGTCAAACCTACCGTCAAATTTCTCCACTGTTTTGTTCTCTTTCTTCTTAATTTGGTTGAATTGCATCAACCACTATCTTTCTTATTTGTCCATCTCTTTTTGAGAAAATTTGTGAAGGCCTCATAAGACTGCAAGTGATTGTCAGGCAAGATTTTGAACCACTTTTTAACATCTTCGTCAAGAGAGGTAGCTAATAACTTCATTGCAACATCTTCATGTTCTACACCATCATTCTCCAAGGCCACACCAATAACATGGAGATGATCTGTTGGCGTAATAACATTGTTTGGAGTGAACTTGGGTAACCACTTATGAGACTCTATAAGCATCTTAGTGGGTACCCAAGGATGATGGTCATATTCAATGGCTTGTAGAGGTTGGTATCCCAATGACAAGCCATTGCAGAAAGAGGAAGACATCCTTTAAATAAGGTTTTGATGATGGGGGAATTATGAGGAGGTCTTCTTTGGTAAACCTTAGAAGGATTAAACCTTCCTTTGGGAAGAGTCTTTTGGAAAGATGAGTTCTCAGGTTGTGGATTCGATAGATGAAATCTATGAAAATCTCATCAAAAGTGGAAAGGGAACTTCCCTCAAATGGAGTCGCTAGGCAAGTTAAGGGAATGGCTTTGTGATAGACTTGCCAAGTTTCGTTATGGGATCATAAAGGATTCAAAATCCTCCCCGACAATGATGCTAAAAATATTATCGCACGATTTGTAGTTAGCGCAAAGTCCAACCCAAAGAACAAACACGTGACATAACTAGGGACACCTATCACCGTCACCTCAATAGATATCCCCCTCATTTTAGTGAACAACAAGTCCAACACAGGGGAGGATTCCTGGGTGACCCTAGGGGGTTTTCAATGGGAAATCCAAGGAGAACAATGGGTCACCCCTATAGGTCACAATGAAAGGTTCTAGTGGCTTGATGGAGGAGGAATATCAGTCAAGGAAAAGTTTCCAATGAAGGATACCTGCAAAAACAAATGTTAGACAACCAAAACCAATATAATATATGATGAAATATTCCCTAGAACAAGAGGGAAACAACAAGTTATGCTTGTTGTCCCAAAACTTTCAGAATATAACAGTAGGATATAAACACGGAAGAATCACAACAACTGCAAATTGAACCATCAAAATCAAGTATATGATATTGGATAACAATGCTTGCAACTAGTAGACAATATTCCAATATTTAGAACAAGACTTTGATGACAAATGAGGGTTGTTCAAGAGTGTTATCAACAAGTATTTATGATATCCCAATGGCTGTAGAATTTTTTTTCTACATCAACAAGTTCTTACCACTAAAATCAATAATTAAGGCACCCAAACAATAGCTTTCAACCAATAGATTAATTATCACAACTTACAAGTAATTTTCAACGACATAAAAGTTGAAAAGAGAATATGAGAGACTAAGTTTGTTGCAGCCCTAATGGATTTAGCTTAATGTTTATTACAACAACACAATCACTTGGCCAATCAAGACGCCCTTGGAGGACAAGATAGCTTAAACTATATAGAATTCAAATCCACCTTGAACAATCTCAATATCTCAAAATTTACGTTTACCAATGCAACAATTAACAATCTCCAATGAAAATATTAGTGCCTTATTATTGGGTGAATGGACTCTCTTCCTTGGAATGCAAGTTAATCAGAGGGGAAGGAGATATCTAAAAATTTACGTTTATCAATGCAACAATTAACAATCTCCAATGCAAAGGTTAGTGCCTTATTATTGGGTGAATGGAGTCTCTTCCTTGGAAGGAAAGTTAAACAAAGAGGAAGGAGAGATCCTTGTTGAGTGTTAAACCTTTATAAAACCCAACAACAATCCTTCCAAATCGTCTAACTTAAAATCCAAGATGAATTAGGGTTTTAATGATTTCTCTAGGGGTGTAAACCCTCTTACTTCATAGAGAAAGAAAACCCTATCCAAGCTTTGCAACAAGGGTGTAAACCTTCTTACTCCTTGAGGAAAGCCTTGTATCCTTTCAACGACAAAGAAAATTAAAATTTGGTGGAGAGTGTAATCCCTTTTACTCCTCCTAGGGTTTCAGATATATTTCTTGAATTTGAACAAGTAAAATGACAATAAATTGCAGAAAATTACTGACCAATCCAAGAGATAGCATGCAACATACCCTTACTACCAATATATCATCCAAAAAATGCCAGAGAAACACTACCAAGAGAAATCACTAGCCTTTAATGCTCCAAATAACAAGTATTTCATCCATTGCACAAGAGAAAGAGAGATAGCAAATTGTCCAAAGAGGTTGAAATTTCAGTCCAAGAGTATGTAATTCTCAAGTGACGAGTTATGAAAATTAAAAAGACATGGTCCTCTATTTATATGAGGCCATCTAAACCTATTTGTTCACATAACATTTTCAGCAACAAATTAAAAGAGGGAAAACCCCCTTGTTTTATTTTACAACTTGCAATTATGAAAATTACATAAAGTAAAACCCTAAAATGGGTGATGTCATGCCCTAGAATGGTGACATAGAGCCTCTATATGCAGATCATTGGACCTCCAAAGGCCATGTGTCAAGATATCATGTGCTGGAGTGTCATACCATGCATCTTCTTCATTCAAAACACATCACATCACCTTTGGAAGCATCAATCCCATCCAAACCTAGCCCTCATATGACATCAATGGCTTATGAAGTGATGTCCTAGGCCTCCACAGACCAACATCCAACTATAAAGGGCCATGATGTCATCCTCTAGTGTTGTCAAAGTGCCTCCAAAGGAAATGTTCATCAACTTCTGTACACAATAGCTCCAGGGTCCTCTACCCATATTGTGTGGTATGGCATCCATATTAGGGGTTTTCAATCCCCCACGAAGGTCAGAATGGCGTAATTCCTCCATGGATAGATTTTACCCAACAATGTGCAAGAAAAGAAAAGAAGCACCACAATTCCACTTGAAGTTAGAATACATTGAGTTCCATATGCACTCAAAATTAAAAGWCATCGCAAATGCATTCCCCCATCAAGCAAGACATTTATTAATTATTTGTTTACTTTTTAAAAGGTTCTTCATTTTTTATGGAGAAGTGTTTCATTTMTCTCATGATATTAGGGAGAGAATCTAGAAGGATAATTTATGGCTCTTAAATTTTGTTAGCTACAACACCTCTAGGCCTTCAACCCCTTCCCATGAAATGAGGTACAAGCCCTTCTTGGGGTCAATGAACCCAAAAACCAAAAAGATGATGATACAAAGGGGAAGAGGAATGGAAAGTGGTAAGTATGAGTGGGAATGGTATGATGACCCTTCAAGGGGACCCCTAGTAGCAACTCTTTTCTTGAGGGTGACCCACTTACTAGGAAACCATGTCAACCACCAAGGTGAAATGAGGCAAACGATATAATTTCCAAGCAAACATTTTCATAATCAAGAAAGGACTATTTGAAACATGCTCAAATGCTTCAATTATTAAAGTGACTCTTACCATGAGACTGGACTTGTCAACCCATGAAGAAACACATGTTGTCCTTTTTGGGCCAAGCTAGTGTGGTGGATGCTTTTATGCTATTGGTGCTGAATGATGATCTATGGTGGAGAGGAGGCGATCTATCTTCTTGGTGTGGGAGTTGCTAGTATTTTGTATCTTGGTACTCCATGTCTACTACCTGCGGGCCTCGAGACACCATCTCCGTAGTTACCCCTAGGCTTGGGGGGTAACAAGGTGCAAGGTCTTCAACAATCGAAAGTACATGATGTTCTTCCTACTCATCCAACATGGAGGGTTTGAAAAACTTCAAATATTCCTCGTTCACCACTGAGTTGATCTGCATATAAGGTGGAAGTTTCAACCTGAAGGCATTCTCATTCACTTGTTCAATGATCTCAAATGGTCCATATCTAAGGGGATTGAGTTTCTTTGTTTCTCCTTGTAGTCGTTCCTTACAGGGATAGAGCCATGCATTGTCTCCAACATAGAATTGATGATCCTCCCTATGTTGATCATGATTGGCTTTGTACAACTGTTGGATCTTATTGAGTTGCTCCTAAACCCTTAGATGTATATGTTTGATCTTTTCCATGAATATTATTTCCTTCAGTTCTTCTCCTCGTAGTCCTGCTTCTTCGTTATGTTGTCCTTGAACACCTCTCAATCAGTCATTGGTGGCTCATTTCCTAGTGATCTTCTTACTACATCACTCTCCCACCATGTCAAAGCATGGCCTTCAAGCTTCAACTGAGTGAAATCAATCTTTTGTTTTCTAGTTACTTCATGCAAGATGAAGTACACTTCCATCTATTGTAGCCATTATTTTAGCCTGATAACATCCACTTCCTCAGTATATGGCTTGATGTCTACCTTGGCCTCTACATGGAAAGATACCCGTGTCTTGTTATAGTTGCACTCTCCCATGTATGGCTCAATCTTACGCTCTATCTCCAGCTTTTTTTCTTCCTTCTTGGGGCCTTCATGACAAGCCTCTGTTGATGGTGTTTCCTTTTCCTTTGCTGCCAATAGTTGTGAAGCTATTGATGTCAATGTGGCCAAACTTTGCTCAAATTGATACCTGGGATCTTCTTTCTCTTCTCCTTCATAATATTCCCTTGACATTTTTGATGCTCTACTTCACTCTAGTCCTGAAAAAAACTATTGTCCATTTCTTTTTTAATCACTGCAGGTACTTACCATACATGTCTCACTAAATGCATTCAAACTTCTCCTCTGATACCATCCGATCCATAAACAATAGGCTTATAGTCTCACAATTTCACTAACACAGACATCTCTATAAGAACTATGATCTCTGCTCCCTTTAGATAAATGGAAGAGACTTGACCAACCAAACCATAAGTCGAGTCAGATAATGAGTTATAAGAAAGGTGAGTCAAGTTGGAGGCAAGGCAAGCCGACCAAATTCTGGTCGACCAAGTCAAATTAGACGAAATTTAGGTCAACTAAGAAAGCTAAATCGACCAAAAAGAGACTCTAGTCGAAAGATGGGCGGATTTGGTCGACTAGAAAGGATTGTCGGTCGAATGAAGAAGTGGAATTCGACCAAGAGAAAAGTCAAGTCTGAATGGGTTGACCAAAGGTTCAAATAAATATTTAAAAGGTGAATTCAGTGACCAACCTCGAAGGGAAAACCTTGGAAAGTCGAATTTAACAACCAACAACAAAGGAGGAAGTCTGAAAGGTGAAATAAATGACCAACGCCGTATAAAATGTCTAAAGGATGCTTCGGTAACCCACGACACATAAAAATGACCAAAGGCAATTTTAGTAATCCCTCGACAACTAAAAACATCTGGAAGCCGAGTTCAACATTCAACAACAGAGAAAAACGTATGGGGCGAAATTGATGGCTGATGAATGGGAAAAAACGTGTATAAGGTTTGTGGGTAGCTAATAAATGCTTCAAAACCCCTATATTTTGATATATATGTTGTCTATGATTTATGGGTAAAGGAACACAACCAACAAGGTTGAGAATGTGCCCAACGGATCTAAAAACAAAATTAGAAATCCCCAAGTAAATGACAACAACTCAAGAAGGAGGGTTGTCGATTTGCAACTCCTACATCAATGTACGGGTGTAGTTTAAGAGTTGTTATTCTGGTTTACTAATCCACGAGGACCATATTAATATGAAATGAGATCGACCCAAATGACACTGAGTTTTCATCGCTAAAACCTATACAAACAACCATTAAGTTATAGTGCACACCATTTACCATTCATAAACAAATACAACCACAACAATCATCACACATAAACTCATAATTTACCCTAGAAACCCAAATAGGAAAACAAACATTCTTTGGCTTTGACTAGGCTCTTTATTATTCAATAATGGGCAAGTTACATGCTCTTTGGTTCATCTCTATGCTCCTCAGTGACATCTAGGCAGCCTCTCTACATCATTCACAGTTAAAGAACCCTTTTCTTATTGTGGGGAAACATAGTATAGAGGCCTGAGTTGATTAGGAGGATAGTTGGAAGGTCATGCATCCCCATCGCTTCAACTTCTCTCTAGTCTGTTTCTCCTTMTTTTCCTTGTTTGTTTGTCTTTTCTCCCACGTGGGAAAGGTATTATGAGAGTCTTATTATTCCTTTACGTACAAAAATATACTGCTTGAATTTACATATGTTACATAAAAAATAGACATCAATCGTGATGGCATGGKGCCCTTCAYGCCAACAAGTTGATCTCCTTCATCGTCCATAGCCTTAAACAATGTATGTGCTGATCATCTTAGAAATTGTACTGAAAGRCAATTGTTCTTATCAATCCTATTCAGATCAGAAAATAGGGAAGAAAAACCACATTYTGACAAGTAGCCTTCTCACAATTTTGCTTTCAAAAATATGAASTATACATCCTTTTACATATTTTTTTTATATGAACAGTCTATTATTTCTTTGAACAYGAGAAATGAATTAAAATGAAATAATAAATGACAATGGAACATTGACAAGGGAGTTGTAATTAGCAAAAAAATGTTATAAGATGACAAGAATGCATGCAGAATTCATGTTCATCATCTATAAATAGTTAATTGTATCATTTTCCATTGAAAATCTAATAATATGTGTAAAGTTCATTTCATAACAATTTCCTAAAACATTCCTGTATGACCATATATATATATATATATTTTTCCAAAGTCGCCCTGTCAAACCGTATAATGATACAATTTTACAACATCAAAATCAAATGATAAATTGCTATACAACATTCTTTTGACCATAAACAATAAATTTAATGTCATACAAGGTTCTTCCATCATAAACAAAACAAAGACTTCTCTTAATCCATCATTTAAAATTACATAAACAAGGGGAAAAATATGAAATTAAAATGAAATATGATTTTAGGAAATATGGGAATAATGCCTGGAAAGTGATACACAATGTGGGGGTAATGCCATGTTCATGTAAAAATAAACTTTCATCTATATATTAGACCTTTAATCCTTTGCCACATATGCATTTTCCCTTTTCACTTTAATAACTCAAACTCGAAATCAAACTTTTACTTTATAAATTATTTGAATGTTTATCCGTCAATGACTTCAACCAAATTTTACTTATTTTATAGTCGAACCCAATTCACAATATAATGTATATTTGATATTGTGCAAAGGCAGATATTAAATCAAATTTAGAATAAAAAGCTTAACATTATTACCATAAGGAGGAAGAATGAGCGTGGCCACAAATCTTTATAATGGACAAAGCAAGAGTCAAATTTTACTTTTAAGTTTCCACAAATGATATGACAATTAGTCTTGTTCAATAAACCAATAATATAATTAGAACTGAGCTATGAGTCAAATGAGGAAAATGAACTCCAAAATCAAAAGCACTCAAACCATCTCGTAGATACCCGCAAGAGTACGAACTTAGATAAGAAAGAATACGGGTTTAGTTTTACAATCAACAATGGAATCAAAGGGCGCACAACCTCTATAATGAACATGAGCAAGGCCATGTACAAGATGTGCATGAATCTATTTTAAACCAAAATGACAATCAAACCATAATTTATGAGCTTAAATCCGAACTTTTAACATTTCAAACAAAAATGGGCATGTCCATAGCTCATATGGCTTCCTTTGAATTGCATGCAACTTAAAATGAATCCTTTATAGGGTTCAAATCCACATAACCAAGCAACAAACCAATGTAATATCCACATTCGTCTTGGAAACAATAAACCCAACTTCGAACCCGAGTAACAAACTCAACAAAAAAAAAGTGTTTAAGTAATATCATTGTTGGTTGAATAGACTTTGCGACAATGAACAACCCATATCCAAGTTCAAAACCCAATTCAAAACTTGATCAATCATCCATTATGTAGGTGTGGGTTCAACTCATAACCCAAATAATACACAACATATACCCATTATAGCTAACATGGGTTCAACCCATAACTATACTCAACAAGATAAACAAGTAGAAATTTTTGAAAGTTGGTCGCTTCAATATTGGACAGAATGTATTCGAGTTCAAACTAGAACCCAGGTCAAAACCCATAAGATATTTACCAGGATAAAATGGGTTTGACTCATTTTAATTATAGAGCCATTACTCTAACAAATCTTTAGGAGAATGGAAAGTGATCTTATGAATCGAGAGAAGAATTCATACAACATAGGGAAAAAACAAAAAGCAATTTCTTTTCCTTTGCAAATAGAAATCCTCGAACATCATTCAAAATACTTCCATTTCATGAGTGAAAAGCAGGGAAAAAGAGACATACACACCCAATACCTGTCAAAATCAGAGTCATTCCTATTTCATCAACTCACAAAACACATGCAGAAGATGTTTCATAGATTGGTGAGTACATACCTTGTCAAAAGTGCTTGTATACCAATAATGGAGGTTGAAATGATTGTTGCAACCAAAAGGAGGAGGGTTCTAAGGCTGAGCTTAAGCTCTTCTTGCACAGACCAAAATCAATATAAAATGACCAAAACCCCAAGCACATGAGGTGGCTAAACACGAGACGCTGGGAGTTAATTCCCATGTCCCTTCCATTCAATGCATTGCCAACTCATCACGTCGGAATTCACAACCTCATACCATATGTACATGCCAACTCAATGCACAACATATAAAAAAAACCATATAAACCTTGATACTTATGCTATGTGCTTATGTCAACCTCAAACTTTACCACTTGCTAATTAAAAGTTACCTTCAACATGTCACTTCAATGTCATACATTATGACAACCATATCATACCTGAAACACAATCGGGGTGTTCACAATGATGAGTCTTGGCAATATGAAGCCATGTTAGGTACTCAAGTAGAAGTATAGATGCATAACAACTAAACAAAAGTGAGGTAAAGAGGGAAAACCCAGTGGGAACAAAACCTCCTCTCAAAATATGTTGTTAATAAAAAAAATAATGCTATCATGTTCAGTTGCTAAGATAATGTATCCCTCACTCCTAGAATGTCCCACAATGAGACAAATTTTTGATTGGTGTAAGACTTGGTGAATATGTCAGCTACCTGCTCTGAAGATGGACATAACTGCATATCAATGACTCTATTCTGAATCTGTCCTTGAATAAAGAGCATATGAAGCTTGATGTACTTGGTCCACTACCTTTGAATTGGGTCTCTAGACAACTTGAGAGTACTCTGATTATCACACCATATAACCATCAAACAATGAAAATGAACTCCCAACTCTGTAAGGAAGTGTTGCAATCAAATAACCTGAGTAGTAACATTCATTACACCCCTATACTCTGCCTCTGCCAATGATAAATAAATTGTTGATTTATTCTTACTTGGCTGACAAATAGGTCTCGATCCAAGGTAGAGGACTGTTGGCACAGGGGCAGGTCCAGGGTTCAACTCTAACAATGCACCAACAAGCCTTAACTATTGTCCCTTTCGGCAACACTTGCGAAGCAGATGCAGTCTCACCCGAAGTAGCAATAGGGGGGTTGTAGGACACAGGTGTCTACAACTAGAGGAAATGCAAAGTGAATCTAGGAAAACAACGCAAAACAATCTAGATATTATTTACCACTATTATGCTTACTTTGTAGATCTAGCTATATCTCTTATATTTAACAATAGAAAGTAGTAATGCAATAACAATATATAGATAGAAAATAACACAACATCAACCACGAAGACACAAATATTTACGTGGTTCATCCTCTCCCTAGGGCTACGTCCACAGAACTGCGTTTCTTGATATATTAGATGAAAACATACAGTTCTATCTGCACACTTAGCTGCAAATCTCTCTCTCTCTCTCTATCTCCCTTCCCTGCGCACCCAACTGCAGGGTTGATCTTCACACCCAACTGAAGATCCCGAATACAGACTCAATATAACTCTCAACAACAACAATCAACAATGAACAACAACTAACATTAACCAACAAAAGAACAACCGTAATACAACCAACCCTCTCAACTCTCCTAGACCTTTATTTATACATTACATGAACAAAGTCTAGGTGTCAAAACCCTAGATCCAAAACCCTAGGTCCACTTGACCGACGTTTCAAGGGCTTTGCCAGCCTGTCCTTCCTTCTTTTTCTGCGAGGTTCTCCAAAGCACCCGTTGGTGTATTTTTCCACTTGTTGAGTTGTCCATGGTCTGTCTTCTTTGATTCTTTATCTTCCTTGATCTTCTCTTCCAACGACTATAATTTCCTTTACTTTTCTCCTTTTCTTCTTCTTTAACCACTTCAACCCTTCCTCGGTTTATGTGCCTTCCACGCAGTTCATACTTTGTCTTTCTTCCTTAATCTCTGATTCCTTACATAACCAAGGGCCAACATGCCCCCAACACTCACATGTGAATCATCCCGAGTCACTGCAAGATCGAGCCTTCTATATCACTTTGATTGCAAACTACGCGAAGCAACTTGTGCTTTTTGCTCTGTCCCTCCCTACGCGAAAATGTCTCTAAATGGTTCAAAACATCGAATGTAGGAAGATTACTTACTTTCGTACCCATCCAACAAACTGCTCTGGTCAATTTGGCACACCTCCACGTAGAGACTTCGTACATTCTGTTCTGCCAATTTTCCAATGCCTCTTCTGAATCTAATGAGCATGCACTTTTACTTCGCCAACTTAGATTTCCATATGCTGTAGGATTAATGCAATCCTTCTATCTTACTGTCAGTTTATATATGTTCTCTAGCTCATATGCGCGGTCTTCTTCCCTGATAGGTTTTGTGTATCTGCAACCTTCATCTGAGTCTAGAGGTTCAATGACCTTAAGGCCATTACCTTCAAATGCCATTCTTCTCTTCTTTAGGTCAACAACAGTCGAATTGTTGAAAGCCCAATCAATTCCTAATAGTGCAGGATAAAGACATATATCATCAACAATATCAGTCACTTCAAAGTCTTCAAATGTCCTTACCCCGTCGATGTCTACATGAACATGCTCTAGTATTCCAAAGGGGATCACCGCGTGCTGATTAGCCATCCTGAGCCTGATAGGAGAGTAAATCAATCTAGGTGTTCCCATTAGCACCCAAGTCTACATTGTCATAACATTTACTTATGATCCCAAGTTGAGGACCACATAGTCCAGGTCATAGTCTCCAATCTGAGCACTAAGGTGTAATTCTTTGCTTGTCCTTCTTTTCCTAGAGACTTTATTCACAACTCTACTCAGCATAGGATCTATTCTTCCAATTTCATACTGTCTTACTAGGTGTTGTAGCTCCTATACAACTTTTTCATCTTTAATCAAATTGATACATGTATATAATAAGTCCATGAGCTTGCTTACCTCTCTTCCTTGTTTAGCTAAGACAGACTGATCAAATGATGGTGGCATTTCACATTCCTTTATGTCTGGTTGTATTTTAGATGCAAAAGATTGTTCTTCTACAAATTATTTCCTTTCTTCTTCAAAAGTATGCCTCTCTCTCCTTGGATCAAACAACTGTGCCTTCTCTGCAGCTCTTCTAATCCTCGATCCTTCTATAGTTTTTCCTGGAGTCACCCTATCTTCCCCTGTAACAACACCTCCTCTAGTAATAACAATGACTCTAGGGTCCTCACTGCGAGGTTCAGCTGATATCAATTGGACTTGTTGGTTTCTTCCTCGTCTCTCATGGAGTTTGGCTAACAATACTGAACATTCTTCGATAACATGATCGAACGAGTTACAGTAGTTGCAAGTGGTACAAGGGTTCTGAAAATCCCTTGCCAAGTGTCCTGGCTGTGCACAGTTATAAAAAATAATCTGACCTCGTCCTCGACCCATACCTCCTCCTCATCCTCTTCCTCTAAATCCACCATGAGGGTTGAAGTTTCCTCTTCATGGGCAGTTGAACTACGCATTCCTTCCTTATTGATGTACTTCTCCTTGAATTCTATATGTATCCCTTGATCTTTCATGCATGATATCATAAGCCCTACAATCATTCTCATCACGTCCCACAGATTTGCAGAATGCACAATAGAGATTGGTAGGTGTCTGAACATATTTTTGCATACAATAACATTCACCAGGGTGATGTCTAGTTCTACATACCTCGCACCAGGGTACAATATCCTACTTCAGGGGGTTAGGAGCTCAGAAATCCAAGTATTCATTGAATAAGAGACAATGTTCTTTGTCATGGCCCTCTGATTTACATCTGATACACCAGATATATTCTCTTTTCTCCTTCCCTTTATCTTTCTTCATGTCCTCAACTTGTAAAGATAAACTAGTTAACTGATTCAAAATCTGACTCATACCTAGGCTAGATTCTCCTACAGGGGCTACTTCTAGTTTCATGGAAATATCCAATGCTTCAGCCTACGAAGTGACCTTCTGTTGCATCAGAGGGACTCTGATGTGTGGAAGGAGAGATGCGATGAACCATTATTTATGCTACTCATCTAGGATTTGAAAACTTAAATGGACTGTCAGGGTCTTAAACATATGATCAAATTCCCACATAGGTTCAGTTACCTTCTGCTTGATTTATTTTAACTCAATAATTCACTGTGACTCCGACTTAGGTTTCTTGAACTCCACACTCAATGCAGTCTTAATATCATTCAGTGGTTTAGGTTGTCCAGGCCCTGAAGCAAACTTCATGTACCAACTTAGTGTGCGGTCCCTCAAGGTAGCACTGAACTGAGTTCTCTTAACAGTTTTGCCAGTGACTTGCTTAATGCTCCATACAGATTCACATAAGAACCGGTGCTGATTCAGATCTTCAGATCCATATCCTCTAAAGATGGGTAACCTCATTTCATCTTCCATATATCTTCCTTGGTTTCTCGACTGAGTATGTACTAAGCTGCTTGTAACAGTACTCTGATTGCTTTGACTACTCTGGTTACTTTGGTTACTTAATGCTGCTAAAACAACAGGAGGAGTAATAGTACTTACTTCAATAGTAGGTGCAGTTCCTGAAGTTTCTGGCTCTCCTCGGCAAAGTTCTTGGGTCTTTACTTCCTCTATTCTTGTGTAATCTGAATACTCTTCGTCTGTTAGATCTGCTTCTTCTCCACTATAGAATTCCTCGTCTCTGTAGTTTTTCTTAAATAGGTTCACAAGAGGAACCTTTCTGAACGGTCTCCCATTATGTGTGAGTCCAGTCTCCGTGTCACTGTCGTTGTCTGAATTCTTGAACATTAGCTTCAATATCCAGCTAACTACTGTATCTTCAAGATATTCTTCTCATGCAATAACATCTTAATCCTCAACTTCAAAAAGTGTAGAAACTTTCCTATGGGTCCCTTAAAGAAATACCTCTCTGCTTGACTATACGATTCTACTTTGTCAATAGAAAACTCAGTAATGTATCCTCCAATAGTGCTATCAAACCAAAGATCAACTGCTCTAGACACAATGTTATCAACTCTCTTGAATTTATTGATCAACGTCGTTGTCCAAACCATAGGTGGTCTATATCTGATCCCAAACTAGGTATCCGCTAATCTAGCTAACCACTCATATAGCTCCTTATGAACTCCTCCAAAGAAAATCTCGTGTATGTCGGTAAAGATGCACCTTCCCAGCCAATCTTCTATATTAATGATAGGGTTCTTGTTCTGAGCATCGACAAAGTCCCTTTCTTGTTATTCTATTGAATTTTGGATCTCTGTCTTCGATGGAAACCACCTTGAAATTCCCTCAAGTAGATCCCGGTCCCGACAACAGAACCATTTGTTGGCACAGGGGCAGACCCAAGGTTTAACTCTAACAATGCACCAACAAGCCCTAACTACTGGCCCTTTCGGAAATAGCTGCGAAGCAGATGTAGTCTCACCCAATGTAGCAATAGGAGGGTTGCAGGACACATGTGTCTACAACCAGAGGAAATGCAAAGTGAATCCAGGACAACAACACAAAACAATCTAGATATTCTTTACCACTATTATGCTTACTTGACAGATCTAGCTATATCTCTTATCTTTAACAATAGAAAGTAGTAATGCAATAACAATATACATATATCAAATAACACGACATCATCCACGAAGACAACACGATTTACGTGGTTCACCCTCTCCCTAGGGCTACGTCCACAGAATTGCATTTCTTGATATATTAGATGAAAACATACAGTTCTATCCGTGCACTTAGTTGCAGATATTTCTCTCTCTCTCTCTTTATCTCCCTTCCCTGCGCACCCAGCTACAAGGTTGATATTTGCACCCAGCTGAAGATCCTGAATACATACTCAATATTTCTCTCAACAACAACAATCAACGATGAACAAAAACCAACATTAACCAAGAAAGAACAACCATAATATGACCAACCCTCTCAACTCTCCTAGACCTTTATTTATACATTACATGACCAAAGTCTAGGCGTCAAAACACTAGATCCAAAACCCTAGGTCCACTTGACCGACGTTTCAAGGGCTTCGCCAGCCTGTCCTTCCTTCTTTTTCCATGAGGTGCTCCAAAGCACCCGCTAGTGTCTTTTTCCGCTTGTTGAGTTGTGCACGATCCATCTTCTTTGATGCTTTATATTCCTTGATCTTCTCTTCCAACGACTAGCTTTTCCTTTACTTTGCTCCTTCTTTTCTGCTTCTTTAACCACTTCGACCCTTCCTTGGTTTATGTGCCTTCCGCGCAGTTCATACTTCGTCTTTCTTCCTTAATCTTCGCTTCCATACATAACCAATGGCCAACAAGGACATATCTTGAAGTGGACTTGCGATTAGTGCTATCACCTTCCCAATCTGAGTCTGTGTAACCAACAAGATCTAAGGAAGATACTGCTACATAGTGTATACCAAATATAGTATTCCCCTTGACATATATGAGAATCCTCTTTGCTTCCTTCTAATGAAGCTCATGTGGCTCCTGGATGTACCTAGAAACTAATCCAATTGCATAAGAGATGTCTGATTGAGCATGTGTAAGGTAGAGAAGACTCCCGACCAACTGTTGATATCTAGTACAATCAACCAAAGGTGATGCACTGCCATCCTCTAGTCTAACCCTTGACTGAAAGGGTGTTGGGTTAGGAAAATGACATCTTTTTGCCAGCTTTTTCTTATTATTCTACCCATTTTCTTCATATCATCCATACCCTTTTTACAACCATCATTGCCCAATATATTATCTTTTGGCTTAGGTATGCTAAGTCTATATGTTGCTTCAATTTACTAAGTGTTGCTTGCATTTGAGAAGGATAATAGTTGTTTTTGGGTATTTATTGACAAAGTGTTAAGAAAATGCCTACAGGATGATCTACTGCTACAGAAGCTGATACTCTAATTATTCATGAAGCTATTACTCTCAACAGTCCTGATGATATTATTGAAGGCTGTTGTCACTCGTGTTGATACTCATCGAAGTCACTAACCCACACAGTTCCTCGTGGCAGCAATGACTTGTCTCTCTCTGGATTACGTGGCTATTCCACAAATTCACGATTGTTGTAATTATTATGAGTCTGTTTTGTCACTTTGAAGCACGAGGCAACTTGTTTTAGCACAACTTGTATTTAAATATATTTTGTTATGACTGATTAAAAAGATGTTGGACATCTTCTCAATTTAAGACTTTATTGAATAACTTGAGAATCGAGATATTCTCAAGGATGTTCATAATCATTGTTTGCTAAGATTAGTTGTAATAGGTAGTCTTTAAAAAACAGAGCATATTTGCTCCTAGAACTAGTCTAGTTTTGATCAATCAGTCCGACTGATGAGGAATAACTTCTACATATGTATTTCTTGAATCTTGATTAATAAAATTTCAACACATTCGTGGTTGGATTCATGAGGCGTTGAGTTAACTTGTAGTTTCCAAACTTCTCCAGCCCCTTGCTAAGGAGGAAGATCCCTCCTCTTCTTCAGGGTTCGTTGTTACTGTATTAGTAAGTGGATTTACTCCATTGATTTGTTGATTACTGTTGTGTTTGTTACTTTGCAATTACAATTTTCGATTGTAGTTACTGAATTTCATTCATTAGAAGATTATTGTTATTGTTACTTACATTGGTTTGTGAGTGTTTTAATATAAATGCAGGTTGCTTTTACTCAAATTGAATCACTGCATTATTTTTAATTAGATTCAATTAACACGATTGATGTTGTCAAAATATTGTTGTACTAGTTTGATTAATTTTAGATGACTTTGCATTAATCAATTGGTGATATTTTGGTAACAAGATTTATTGGTTAGATTTGGAGTGTTTGTGCTATTCAGTTATTTCATAGAAGATCTCTTTACATTGGATTGAGAATATTAGTTGGTCCATATATTTACTCTATTTCAGCGAGGCTTGTTTCATTTCAAGTTGAGTGATTTATTTATGCAAGGAGTGGATTTGTTTATTTATGCAGGAGAGGAGGTTTGGTTATTTAAAGTGTTATTATTTATGCAAACGTGGCATTGCTTTTCTGTCAGCGTGAGTTTAGTTTCATCGATGTGATTTTAATTCCAAAGAAAATGTGAAGAGTGTTTACATTCAAGCAAGTGTGTTTCAATTGATCAAGTGAGATCTCATTGTTATAGCCCTAAAATTTACATGGCATTGACCTTTCTACTTGCATAATTTGCCAATTCACTGTTGAGGAAATCTATTTAAAAAACCATTTTTTGGAGCATGTACGTGTCCTCCTGCACTACTTCTCATGTACATACACTTGCTGCATGCTATACAACCCGCATATATATGATAGCTTCATACTAAACAACTTGCGTTTACCTCTAAAAGTTGCAAAAAATTAAAAGTTGCAAGGAATTCAGTGGAATTTATGGGCTATTGGAGGTTTCCCAACCAATTCACCTGTTGTAGCCTGTCCCCAAACCAAATAACTATCCTTTTTTCATATAAAAGGAGGTCTTGGGGCCTCATTCCATCATCAAGCATTAGAATGGTGAAACTCTACCCAAATCCCTTTCCCTCCTTGCCCAATTATTTGCAACCTTTTTTGAGTTCTTGCCTCAACATTCCCTCTCTAGCCCTTTTCTCCCATACAATCCCTTTCCTTCCCTTGAAGTGATCAATATGATTATGACATAAGGCATTTGGAAGGTTCACTTGGAGAAATATCAAGAGGAGCTCGGACCAGGTTCACGAAGCGTCGACCTGCAAAGGTTATAATTTCCAATCTTTGAATATTGAATAAAAGATTCTTTTTCCCTCTCCCAAATGATATCTTTATGTATTTCATTTGATTTATGCATAAAATTTTATATCTAACCCTAATTGATGTATGGAAATAGAATATTCATATCGTTGTTTGCGTAAGTGTTGATGCAGGTCAGATTTGGGAGGATACTTGCAGCCTGAGAAGCTACAAAGCTGGAGGAGGTCAACACCAAACGTTTGGACTAAAGGTACAAATTTTGACTTAATCTTCAGTCATTTTCTGTTCATTTGTTTGGGGATGTTTGGGGTAGTGTAAGAATTAGATTATGTTTTAAGGGAGCTCATATCTCTATCTATACTTAGAACCCTGGTATAGTTATAGGGGGATTTTCCCGCTAGCAGAATTGGCGACTTCACTAGGGAGTCTCTCTAGGGTTTTTATAGGGATGTTTTTGGTTTTAATTGGCTTCTTTATTGCCTTTTGAGTTTTGACCAAGTTTGCTGAGCCTTTTAAGGGTCTCTGGTCACCTGCAAGGTGTCTACCAACTTTCCCTGCCCATTCAGTCTTCCTAGTCTTTTTATTTTTTTGAAAAATCTTAGAGGTGTACGCGCTCTGCTTTGGCTCAGCCTGTGTACATATGCAGTCTGCACAATAGACAACCCATGTACATATGCAGGCTGCTGGTGAAATAGCCTGCGTCTCTGTGTTTTAGAAGGTTTAGAAAAATATATATTTCCTCTCTCTTGACAGAAGCTTTGTTGCTTCTCAGGCCTTCTTCAACCCTATAGGGTCTCTGTTAGTGGTTTTTGGTTGGGTTATAGATTCTGTTTAACTTTCTTGTTGTAAAGAAATCTTCTTGTGTTTCCTAGAATTTTTAGCTTATTTTTAGGTTGAATTTCAAGAAAAATGAGTTGCATTTCGGGGCCATGAATCGTGTATTCTGCAATTTCTTTTAGCATCTTTTGTTAGTTCTTCTTTGATTGGAAGAAAATAAAAAACAAACCTAGTTTTTTAGATCTATTAACTTCTGGATGAGTGTTATTGTCCTTATATGCAAGATCTTGGAGACATTTTTCTTTGAATTTTGTTCATCATATCGATCCGTTTTGATAGGTATTGAACTCGAAACTGGAATATAGGTTAGGTTTTTCCCTAATTGCATTTTTTCATTATCCGTTTCCTTGTCCATTTGGGCTTAGGATCGACCCCACTGAATTACGACACTAACCTTCCTTGTTGATAAGTGTGTTTTAATTTATGTCGTAGAGCCTTCCTTCCATGGGCATCCTAGTTAGAGCCTTGTTTTCCATTTGGTGCCCATGCCAAAGTACTTCACAGGCATGGGAGTCATGTTTAGTCACACCATGAATTTGTGTTGAAGCCTCTTACTTCTTCTTCATTTTTTTTTCTTGGCCTTACCCACGAGACTCCCTCATGAGCACACTTTGTTGTCTTTCAAGCTCGCTTTAAATTACGAAAGCAACATCCAGTGAGACTGTATTTATTCTTTTCGATCTCCTATAGATTAATTGAGAAAAGTATCCCTCTAGAGTCTTCTTTAATCCCTTTTTAGAATATCTAAAATTGAAAATATTGTCGAGTCATCTTGTTTCCCTTCACGCTTGCTAAACTCAATTTCGAAGGCACATCTGTCTGGTGGTAGTTTACCCCTTTTTCGGTCCAGATGGATAATTTTACGAATAAAGGTATACTATAGGAACTTTGGTATGCACTGCTTCCCGCGTACATATTCTTGCTTCATGCTAGACAACCCGCATACATACGCTAGTTGCATACTAAACAACCCGCGTTTAACTCCAAAAGTTGCAAAAATTAAAAAGTTGCAAGGAATTCGGTGGAATTTACGGGCTATTGGAGGTTTCCCAACCAATTCACCTGTTGTAGCCCGTGCCCAAACCAAATAACTATCCTTTTGTCATATAAAAGGAGGTCTTGGGGTCTCATTCCATCATCAAGCACTAGAACGGTGAACATATGCTCAAATCCCTTTCCTTCCTTGCCCAAGTATTTGCAACCTTTTTTGAGTTCTTCCATTCCCTCTCTAGCCCTTTTCTCCCATACAACCCCTTCTCTTCCCTTGAAGTGGTCAAGATGATTGTGAGATAAGGCATTTTGAAGGTGCACTTGGAGCAATATCAAGAGGATCCTAGACCAGGTTCGCGGAGTGTCGGCCTGCAAAGGTTGTAATTTCCAATCTTTGAATATTGAATAGAAGAATATTTTTCCTTGTCTCAAATGATATCTTTATGTATTTCATTTGATTTATGCATAACATTTTATATATAACCCTAATTGATTTATATAAATAGAATATTCGTAGCATTGTTTGCCTAGGTGTTGATGCAGGTAAACTTTGGGAGGAGACTTGTAGCCTGGGAAGCTACGAAGCTCGAGGAGGTCAGCACCAAACATTTGGACTAAAGGTACAACTTATGACTTACTCTTTAGTCATTTTCTATTCATCTGTTTGGGGATGTTTGGGGTAGTGTAAGAATTAAATTATCTTTTAAGGGAGTTCATAGGTCTGTCTATACTTAGAACCCTGGTATAGTTACAGGGGGATTTTCTCGCTAGCACTATTCTACAACGTGTGTTTAATTCTTGAAGTTTGTTTTCAAAATGGTGTGTTTCTTGCTTAAGGTTGCATACTAATAGACAATCAATGTCAGATACAAAATTTTCACATGGTATACTTTGCACAATAAATTTGAAATAAAATACATATCCCTATTTGATAATTAATGTATTGAGTGATTGAGTTGTTTTGAATAGACAATTAAATTACTCGACAATTGGATTGCAATCTGTCATCTAAAACCTGTCAAGTAGATATTTGTCATACCTAGACTGAGAAATATTGATTCCTGCATCATTATAGCTTATTTCAAGACTAAGAAAGTAATGTAACAGTCCCATATCTATCATGCAAAGCGATCTTCATTGCAACAATGGAGGAGGCTGAGCTCCCTGTGATGAGTAAATCATATACATATAGAATTATCAGTAGAAGGGAATATGTGTTCCTCATCATATACACATTAGGATCTGATCTACATCTAAGAAAACCTTTAGGAGAAGATAAGAGTCCATTTTAGCATACCATGTCTGAGGTGCTTGCTTGAGTTCATACAATGACTTACTGAACCTACAAACTAATGATGGATCCTAAACATATCCCTATGGCTGCTCCATATATATATCCTCATTAAGACCTCCATGTAAGAATTCATTCTTCACATCCATATGGTCTACCTCACACTTTCTAGCTGCTGCAATAGCTAGAGCTAACAAAATGGAATCAATCTTGGCAATTAGTGCAAAAGTCCCCTCATAGTCAATTCTTTGTACAACTGAGACAAATTTATCTACTAAAAGAGACCCATACTTTGTAATGTATCCATTAACAACCCTCTTTGTCTTGAAAATCCACTTACATCTAACAAGGTTCCTGTTGGAAGGTAGAGGAACGAACTGCCTTGTGTTGTTCTCCATGAGGGAATTGTACAACTCTTTCATAGCTTCCTCCCAATGGGGGTTTCCTTTAGTCTCTGCATAAGACCGAGGGTCTGATCTAAGTACCATATAACAAAAAATAGACAAAAAAGGCTTCGTGGTAGTAAGATATTGCAGAGGCTCCACAAACTGAGATCTGGTTCTATGTGGATCGACGAGATCACCCACTGGCTCACCTACTATTCGAAGAGTCTATTGTGCCCATATTGGTAGATGCTATGGACCTAGAACTTATTGTTTTTGATAGAAAATAATAGAGATATCAGATTCAAATATTCGATCATAAATCTGATCGGAAGAAGTCTCATTAAATTCCACAACTAGTGGTGGTGGAGATAGAGGTGTGGAATGCTCTGGAAGTACCTGTGAAAGATCTGCTATCCCCTATCCTAGGGAAAACTAAGGAGATTATGTCTCGAGGCCCATCGTTCCTATACATGGAGTACCGAGAGCTATATGACTTGAGATTGGCCCCAAAGGGCCCGCATTTTCTTTAGTGCATCCTATTTATCAATGACAACAACATCCATCCCATCGTCCTGATCCTGAAGTAGCAGTGGGTATTGCTCCCTGAGGTAATGATTCCGGGTATCATGGTATGTGTCACTCTGATTTTCGAAGCATTTGAATATGCGCACTGAACTCTCCTTTGTTTCATAACGTTTGCTTGGAAATTATGCTCTTTAACTTGTTCATACCTGGGGGGCTTGACATATTTCCCTAGTAAGATGGTTCCCTTAGGGATGAGTTGCCACTAGGTGGGTCTATGAAAGGTCATCATCCATTCCTTCCATACTTACCATTTTTCATCATTATCCCTCTCATCTTCCCCTACCTTGGTTCGGGCATTGGGTTTGCCACACTAATAAGGGTTGTACCTTGCCTTGTGGGAAGAAGGGGCTAAAGGACCAGACGGTAAAATTAGCTGGAAAAAATTAAAAGACAAAATGAAACCTTGAGATGCTTCATCCAGGGATTCCCGAGAAAGAAATAAAAGGATTCTCGATAAGAAAAGGGGACCCATAAGATGAAATAAAACTCAAGATCTAGTTGGTGGATATGAGGTCTCATCATGAGCCGACCTATTAGGTCCACGAGCATGTAGCGGTTTGACACTACCATCTATCTGGTCACCAAAACATGGTAGTGGCTCTTGGTGGCATAGCCAAGATAAAGGGGGTCTCATCATGAGCCAACCTCTCATTTCCATGAAGTGCTTGTAGGTAACATTATCACCACTGGTCACCACACCAGGACAATGTACCCCAACTATTCTCTTGAAAAGAAAAAGCGATAAAGACAAATAATAAAGGAATTTAATGGGATCAGAAACAATGGCATCCATGACAAGGTGCAACTCACCCTCTACAGAGGCACCCACAAGCAAGACCTACATTTCCCTGTTATCACTACACCCCTCGCCCAAACATTCCCCTGCACCATTTCATACACTTACATGACCTAGATTGGTCTTCACCTGGGAAACACCCCAAACTTGAGGAGGATTGGCCCAATAGGACATCCTAAGACCATCTCCAAACTTGGTTTGTTAAACTGCATAATGTCTTTGAGCATTTGTCTGGGTAAAGGGGGGTTTTATGCACATGTTTGGGTAATTTGATTATTGGATGTGTTTGACATTACTATGATCCCTGTGACTTATGAGCCCATGGAGGGCGTACTTGTTATTGTTGCATGACCATTCCCGGTGCACAAGTACATATGGGGAGATGATTATCTCGGACCTCCATGGGGATAAAATCCCACCAGATGGATGATGTGACCCCAACCAAAGGCAGAGAGACACCAGAAGATGGAACTAGGAAAGAAGAAGGATGTTTCCCCCAACACACTCTGGCAGGCATAGGCCCAGGGGGGTCTTTCCCTTCCACCATGACATTGGCCCTTGAAGGCCCCTGACATCATCATATTGAGCCTTGACGCCATCCAATTAGGGTTTTCGCATGAGGACAATTTGGTGCTAGTTGGCATGTGTGGCAGCTTTTGAGGCTTTTTGAGGCCTAACGTTTCACATTTTAGGCCTAGCGTTCTATGATGGTGGCCTAATGTCACCCTAGAGGGGCATGATGTCATCCCTAAAGTGAAATTAAAGTTTTAATTGTTAATTTTATGCAAAAACTAGATTTTTGATGTAAACTGGCCATGTCAGCCTTTTGTGACCTAAAAGACAATTAAAGGTCATTGTCATTGTATAAATAAAAGATAAAACTCTTGTATTTTTTCATCATGGATTCATCACTCAAGTGTAGGTCTGAAATTCGACCTTCCTTAAGTGTTCTTGGCTGAAACTAGTGGTGCACACTTCTTGAAGGAGACAATTTTTGGTGTATTTTGGCTATTTTCATGTGGAGGATCTTCAAATAGGGTGATTTGCTTGATTATTCTTGGTGAAGCAAGTGGAAAATCTGCATTTATTTATTGTGAATTAATTCTTATGTTTATTTTTACTTGTTTCATGTCTAAGATTATGAAATTGCTAGCTTGAAACCCTAGGGGAAAGACATGTTATTATCTTTTTCCCTATAGTCTTCCATGTACTAAAATTTCTTGAAAGACACCTAATTTGAAGTAGATACTAGAAGCCTACCATTGTATCACTCTAGTAACCCTACTTCCATTTCCCAATTTCATATTTTATTACATTTTGTTCAAGGAAAGAGAAAATCGCTAGGGCATAACCCTTGTTACTTTCTAGCAATTTTCTCTTGGAAGTGGATTTTTGAGGCCTTGGGATACCAACACCTCTCTTATCATCTCCACCCATTTAACATATCATTATCATTGATATATTTCCTTTAATATTTTTTTCTGCCATTAATGACTCCATTTACCCTAGAAAGGCACTCGACTACCTTCTACAAGTGGTGATTGATCAAACAAACAGTTATACTCTTATCCTTGAACCCTTTACTAACATTTTCTAACCCTAAATTATACTAACTCCTAATCTAACTTGCTGTTGTAGAAAAAAATTGCTATAACCATATAAACATACATTAATTTGGCACATTTACCTACATAACTTGCACTAGAACCATTCAAATTCAATTGTGATAATTGCTAGTGAATATACTAGGTAAGTGCTAGTTTTGTGTGTGGTTTTCTTGCACTTTTGACCATTTAAATCTGACATGGTTGCAAAAGATAGCTACAACCATATAACTGCAACAAAATATTTGTAAAAGTGACATTAAAAGCTAGCTAAACATTGCCAACTTTTCTTGTGACAATTTACTATCAATTTTCCTAGTCAAACTCACTTTTTATTGTCTTCTTCAAGCAATTTCAAGGCATAAATATTATGGCTATTACAAAATATTAATTTCTGTTATAAATTGTTGCAATGCTGCAAATTCATTATCATCTAGCTTACTTTATGAAGGTTTATTGTCTTATGAAGTACTAACAATCATTTGGTTCTTGGAAAGTGCCCCGTTTGCCTTATTGTCTTGTTATGGGAAGGTACACAATAATATCCATTTGCTTCATCCTTTAATACATAAAAAGAAACCTTTGATTTGAGTGATCTATGAGAGGGGAAGGGTTTCCTTGTGATTACTTGCCTTAGCCTCCTCAAACCCCGCAGGTCACCAGGGACGTCTCCTCTGGGGTAGTCTTGACATACTCCTTGTTGGCACAGGGGCAGACCTAGGGTTCAACTCTAACAACACACCAACAAGCCCTAACTACTGGCCCTTTTGGAAACACCTGCGAAGCAGATGCAGTCTCACCCAAAGTAGCAATAAGGGGTTGCAGGACACAAGTGTCTACAACCAGAGGAAACACAAAGTGGATACAGAGAAACCAAACAGATAGACTAACTATGCCTTATCAATCTTATACTTACTTTGCATAGTTATATCTCAGATCTAGCACTATAATGAAACAACAATATATCAAATGACAAAGAACACATCATCAATCATACATAACAACAAGATATACGTGGTTCACCCTCTCCCTAGGGCTACGTCCATAGAACTGTGTTTCTTGATATATTAAGATGGAAACATATAGTTCTATCTACGCACTTAGCTTGCAGATCTTCCTGTCTTTCTATCTTCTCTATCTCCCCTCCCTACGCACCCAGCTGTAGGGTTGATCTTCGCACCCAGCTGAATATCTTACAATGCAAAAATGCTCTCACTCTCAACACTTCTCTCCCACACAACAATAATGAACAATAACCTCGAACCAACCTAGAACGAACCTTTCCTTACTCCCCTCGATATTTATTTATACATTACAATGACTCTCAGACAACCCTAGGCCGCAACCTAGGTGTAAAAACCCTAAATACCAAAACACTAGGTGTCTAAAACCCTAGGTCCACTTGACTCACATTTTCAGGGCTTCACTAGCCTGTCTTTCCTGCTTTCTCACGAGGTGCTCCAAAGCATCCATTGGTTGCTTTTTCCGCTTGCTGAGTTGTCCACAATTCATCTTCCTTGCTTATCTGTCTTCCTTGATCTTCTCTTCCAACGACTCGTCTTCCCTTACTTCGCTCCTTCTTTTTTGCTTCTTTGTCCACTTTGAACCATTCTAATCAATGTGTCTTCCGCGTAGTTCGTACTTCACCTTTACTTTTCCTTATTATTCGCAATCCATAACCAAGGGCCAACAAGCCCCCAACACTCTCTTGTGACTCATCCCAAGGAACTGCAATACTGAACCTTTTGTTTCACTTCAACTTGCTTTCATCTCTGTCCCTCCCTGTCATGTGAAGACTATATTTTCTGTGTCTGGTACCCAGTTTCAACTGCAACTGGTACCTAGACCCTTCTTCTTTTGATTTTACTGAGAGATGCAGGGAAACTGGTTGTTATAGTACAATTTCAACCGACTCCCATTCACTAATCCTTCCTTCCATTCTCCATTCAAAGTCTTCAACTGCGCAGATCCTCCTTCTGTAACATAGGCGACCTCAAATGGCCCAAGCCAATGCGTTCTAAACTTCCATAGATGCTTCATGAATTTGCTGTCATATACCAATACTAGATCTCCTTGCTTGAATTCTTTCTTCTTGATATGCCTGTCATGGTAGGCCTTCTCTCGTTCCTTTTGTACCTGCTGATGAAATCTTGCAATAAATCTATCTTCTTCTAGTTCCACCAACTATGCGAGCCTGTTTTGAACAACACCAATGTCATCCATATCTGTAAATGCTGCAATTATTAAGCTAGGAACCAAATATTCCATAGGGACTACTGCTTCTAGATCATAAACCAACTTAAAAGGAGTCTGCATTGTAAGCTTATTGCAAGTAGTTCTATAAATCCATAACACTGCTGGTATTCTCAAATCCCAATCATTCCTGTTCACACTGCAAATCTTCATCAGCGCGGTCTCCAAGATCTTATTGAAATCTTCGACTGTCCCATTCGCCTGTGGGTGGTATGGAGTGCTCTTATGGTGATGGACTTCAAATTCCTGAGTGAAAGCTTCAATAGTTTTATTGATAAAATGTGTACCTTGATCGCTCATAAGAACCTTTGGGCATCCAAATCGAGTGATGATATCATCAAATATGAACCATGCAGCTATAGTTTCACTACAGTCCTTAACTGCTCTTGCTTCTACCCATTTGGTCAAATACTATGTCATATTGATGATGTATCGAGCTCCTGTGCGCTTCCTTGGTGGGTTGATAGGTACCACAAAATCAATAGCCCATTTCTCAAAGGTCTGTAAGGTTAGATGTGGTGCTAAAGGCATATCATCCCTTCTAGAAGGCTTTCCTACTCTCTGGCATACATCGCAGGCTCTATAGTATTCCTTATCATCCTTATGTAAAGCAGGCCAGTAGAGGCCAGCTCTAAGAACCTTCTGCGCTATTGATTTTCCTATGTAGTGTCCTCCTGCGATGCCTTCATGTGCTTCTGTGAGGATCAATGGTCTCTCTTTCTCCACAACAAATCTCCTCAAAATCTCATCAGGTCCCATCTTGTATAGTTTTCCAACTATAAGTGAAAAATCTACAACACGAACTACCAGTTGTTTCTTCTGAATGACCGCATATTCACTAGGTGCCATTCATGTTGACAGGAACTAAAATATCTCGGTGAAGTGATCATCAACTCTTATGATGGCTAGCAACTGTGCATCTAGTAGTGTATCTTCCAAGCTAGTAGGTTCCTCTCCATGCTCTAATCTAGACAAGTGGTTAGGCCCCTTGTTCATTCTTCCTGGCTTGACCACAATCTCAAAATCATATTCCTGGAATAAAAATAGCCATCTACATATTCTTCCCCCCAATACTGGCTTGTTGACTAAGTATTTCAATGCAGAGTGATCAGTGAACATCTTAAAATGTCCACCCAATAGGTAGTGTCAAAATTTCTGCAGCGCGTACAACATAACTAGTCCTTCTCTTTCAGTGGTAGTGTAATTTAGCTCAGCCGTAGATAACTTTTTGCTAGAAAAGGATAATGGATGGTCAATATTTCCAGCTCCTAGTTGTGTTAACACTACTCTTAATGCAATGGATGAAGCATCGACATGCACATGGAATTCCTTACTCCAGTCTAGGAAAACCAGAATAGGCGCAATAACCATTTTCTGTTTCAGGGTGTCGAAGCTCTTCTGACATTCTTTGGACCATTGAAAATGACAATGTTTCTTTAATAAATTCTCCATGGGTGCTGTTATCTGTGCATAACCTTTAATAAACTTCCTGTAGTATCCAGTATGTCCCAACACAGTGCACAATTATCTAACCGAAGTAGGAGGGGGTAGGTCAACGATGATGGAAATCTTGGAAGGATCTACCAACAACCCCTTCTTACACACAATATGGCCTAGCATCACTCCAAAGGGTGAAAATAAAATGCACTTTTTTAGGTTCAGGGCAATATAACATTTCCTACACTTAGTCTTAAACATTCAATATGATAATTTAGTAAGATAAAGACAGTCAAATCATCAAAATGTGCTTCTAAACATTTATGTAAAAATTCCTTGAATTCTTCGACCACCACCCTAGAAAATATGGCTGGTGCATTCTTCAATCTGAAGGGCATCACTATGTATTGGAAAGATCCCCAGTATATTGCAAATGTGGTCTTATGTCGATCTTCCTTGGCAATCCTGATCTGGTGGTAACCTGAAAATCCATCTGTAAAGGAGTAAACTTCTTGTCCTCCTACATTATCTAACACTTCCTCAGTAAACAATGTAGGGAATGGATCATGTAATCATGCATCATTCAATTTCCTTAAGTCTACATAGATTCCGATCTCTCATGACTTCTTGTCTTGGACCACCATAAGTCTAATACATTATGACTCTTCAACAGTTTCTATGATTCTTGCTTCCAAAATTATGTCTAATTAAATCTTGAGTTTCTGCTTATATTTGGGATTCAATCTGTAGGGTCTCTGCTTAACAGGTCTTGCATCTGGTTTTAAGGGAATCTTCATTTTGCCCATGGGCCCTTTAATTCCCTTCATGTTAGTGAACTTGGTTGGAAACAAGTCCTGGTATTCATGTAGTAATTATGTGATCTTATCAATAGTGGCATCATCCCAGTAATCTCCAACATTTGCCAGTTTAGGTTCTTGCTCCATTCCAAAGTTAATTTTCTTGATTTTAATTGGCTGTTCAATAAAAGGTAGTTCGACTCCTGGTCCTTCTATGTCTCTCTGTCCTTCTATTTCTACAATGTTCACCTTCCTAGGATCATCATCTTCATTAGCATTAATATTGTAACAACCTTGCAACTTCTGAAGAGGTGCAGCCCATTCATCCTCTTCTTGCTCAACAGGGAGGTTAGGTGCCTCCTCAAAGACTTTCCGCGTTACAACTTGTAGAGCCTGAATTACTGTGGGATATTGACTTTCAAATAAAAATGTGGCTACAAAATTCTGGGTCATACCATCCCAATCTACGGTGGTGAGGCACAATTTTGCTTGAAGGTACCAATTAATAGGCGTTGTATCCAAAGTGTTAATGAACTTGTGTACCCATTGTTCTTGAGGAATGCTGCTCCAGGCCTCCTCACAACTTCGCACATGGTCCTTTGGACAACTCTGACCTACGTATTGAACTTAACACCCTTCGGCTTGGTCTGAGAAGCACACTGCCATTAAAGCACGACATTGCACCCACTCCACGATGTTCTTCTTATGTGTTCCCCACCATCTCACTGGAGTTTCTTTCAAGGCCTCATCCAGTGCCAAAAACCTTTGTTGTACTGGTACAATTTCTTCAAATTCCAATAAGAAAGTTTCTAAATGATTTAAACCATTGAATGTGGGTAGATTACTTACTTCTGTGCCGATCCAACAAACTTCTCTAGTCAATCTGGCACATCTTCGTGAAGAAACTTCATACATGTTGTTCTACCAGTTCTCTAGTGCTTCTTCAGAATCTGATGAGCATGCACTGTCACTTCTCCAACTCAAATTCCCATATGCTATCAGATTAATGTAATCATATTGTCTTGCTGTCAATTTATATATATTCTCTAGCTCATATGTGTGCTCTTCTTCTCTGATGGGTTCCGTATACCTGCAAACTTCATCAGGATCAAGAGGTGCAATGAACCTAAGGCCATCACCTTCAAATTTCATTATTCTTTTCTTTAAGTCAACCACAATGGAATTGTTGAAGGCCCAATCAATGCTCAACATTGCAGGATAAGGACAACTATAATCAACTATCTAAATTACTTCAAAGTCTCCAAACGTCCTAACCTCGTCGATGTCCACAGGGACATGCTCCAGTCTTCCAAAGGGGCTTACGGCCTGCTGATTAGCCATCTTGGGCCTGACAGGGGAATATATCAACTTAAGTTTTCCCATCAATGCCCAGGTCTATTTTGTCATAACATTGAATTCCGACCCTAAGTTGAGGACCACATAATCTATGTCATAATCTCCAATCTGAGCATTAAGGTGTAGTTCCTTATTTGTCCTTCTCTTTCTAGATACTTGATGTACTACCTTATTCAGTAGTGGATCTACCCTGCCTATCTCATATTGTTTGATCAAGTGTTGTAGTTCTTGTATGGCTCTTTCATCCTTAATTAAGTCAATAAATGTATACAATAATCCTACAAGCTTGCTTACCTCTTTCCCTTCACCAGGTGATGTAGACTAATCGAATTCCATAGGCATTCCATATTCTCTCACTTATGGTTGTGTATTTGATGAAGAAGCCTGATCTCTTCCAAATTATTTTCTTGCCTCTTCAAATGTCTACTTTTTTTTCTTGGATCAAACAACTGTGTCTTCTCTGCAGCTCTTTTGACCCCTGATTATTCTATAGTTTTCCCTGGAGTCACCCTGTATTTTCCTGTAGCAGCACCTCCTCTAGTGATAAAAACGACTCGGGGATCCTCTCCACGAGGTTTAGCTGAGATCAATTGTACTTGCTGGTTCCCTCCTCGTCTCTCTTGGAGTTTAGCCAACAATGATGGACAATCTTCAATCACATGTTCAAATGAGTTGTAGTAGTAACAAGTAGTACAAGGGTTCTGACAGTCTCTTGCTAAGTGACCTAGCTGTGTGCATTTATAACAAATGATCTGACCTCAACCTCAACCTATGCCTCCTCCTCGTCCTCTTCTTCGGAATCCACCGTGAGGGTTGAATTTTACTTTTCCCGAGGAATTAAAATGCGTAGTGTTTCCTTCCTGCCGTACTTCACCTTGAATTCTGTATGTGTCCCTTGACCTTTCATGCATGAGGTCATAAGCTCTATATTCCTTCTCATCATCCCCCATAGATTTACAGAATGTACAATACATATTTGTAGGTGTCTGGACATACTTTTGCAGGTAATAGCATTCACTAGGGAGATGTCAGTTTCTACATACCTCGCACCATGGTAGAGTAACCTGCTTCAAAGGACTCAGAGCTCCAGAGGCCAAGTCCTCATTAAATAGGGGACAATGCTCCTTGTCATGGCCCTCTGATTTGCGTTTGATACACAAAATGTCTTCTCTTTTATCTTTTACCTTTTATTTCTTCATATCCTCAACCTGCAAAGATAAGCTAGTTAGCTGACTCAAAATTTGACTCATACCTGAGCTGGATTCTCCCATAGGGGCCGATTATAGTTTCATGGAAATATCTAGTGCCTCAGCCTAGAAAGCGATCTTTTGTTGCATCAAAGGGAATCTGATGTGTGGCAAGAGGGAAGCAATTAACCATTATTTATTCTGTTCATCCGAAATCTGAAAACTCAAATGGTCTGTCAAGGGCTTAAACCTTTGATCAAACTCCCAAACAGGTTCAACTACTCTCTGCTTTATCTCTTTCAGTTCTGTAATACACTGCGACTTCGACTTAGGTTTCTTGAATTCGGAAATCGACACAGTCTTAATGACATTCAATGGTTTAGGATGTTCAACTCCTTGGACAAATTTCATGTACCAGCTCAGTGCGCGATCTCTTAGGGTAGTCCTAAACTGAGCTCTCTTAACAACTTCATATGTGAAATTCTTAATACTCCATACAACTTCGCATAAGAACCAATGCTGATCAAGGTCTTCAGATCCATATCCTCTAAAGGTGGGTAACCTCATTTCATCTTCCATAGATATTCCTAAATTTCTTAACTGAGTATGCACTGAACTGCTTGTAACAGTACTCTGATAACTCCTACTACTCTGGTTACATAATGATGCTAAAACAACAAGAGGAGTAATAGTACTTACTTTGACGGTAGGTGCAGTCCCTGAAGTTACTGATTATTCCCAACGAGGTTCTTCAGTCTTCCCTTCCTCTGCCCTAGTAGACTCTGAATGTTCCTCATTCAATAACTATTCTTCTTCTCCACTGTAGAACCCTTCGTCATATGCCAGTGGCTCTTGGCTCTGCTCAAACAGGTTCACTAGAGGGACTTCTATGAATGCTCTCCCACTACACGTATGTCCAACCTCTGTGTCGTTGTCTCTGTCTGAGTTTTTGAAAATTAGCTTTTCAACCTGACCAATTACTGTATCTTCAGTATGTTCTTCTCATGCAATAACATCTTGATCTTCAACTTCAGAAAGTGTAAAAATTTTCCTCTAGGTCCCTTAAAGAAATATCTCTCTGCTTGGCTATATGACTCTACTCTGTCAATAGAAAACTCGGTAATGTACCCTCGGTAATGTGCACTTATCTTGCAGATCTTCCTCTCTTCTTTATCTCCCCTCCCTGCGCACCCAGTTGAAGATCTTACAATACGAAAATGCTCTCACGCTCAACACTTCTCTCTCACACAACAATAATGAAAAACAACCTCGAACCAACCTAGAACGAACCTTTCCTTAATCCCCTCGATCTTTATTTATACATTAAAATGACTCTCAAGCAACCCTAGGCCAAAACCTAGGTGTCTAAAACCCTAGGTCCACTTGACCCGCATTTTTAGGGCTTTGCCAGCATGTCTTTCCTTCTTTCCCGCGAGGTGCTCCAAAGCATCCATTGGTGGATTTTTTCGCTTGCTGAGTTGTCCATGATCCATCTTCCTTGCTTATCTGTCTTCCTCAATCTTCTCATCCAATGACTCATTTTCCCTTACTTTGCTCCTTCTTTTCTTCTTCTTTGGCCACTTCGACCCATTCTCAGTCAATGTGTCTTCCGCAAAGTTTGTACTTCGCCTTTCCTTTTCCTTATTCTTTGTAATCCATAACTAAGGGCCAACAATCCTAAATATAAAGAGATCTCCTATTAAGGTGACAGTGATAAGTTATTCCCAGATACGCCAATTCTGTATCCACTTGTCTTAGGCTTTTGGGAAAGTACAAATTGTGCGATAACGTTTTGGCGCCGTTGTCGGGGAACACTGAGTCAATTTTCCTTAAGAAGAGACTTTTTTGTTAAGCCCTTTCTCAAAATCCTTTTATCTTACAAATCTTACATGATGAATCCATTGAGGGTGATCCCCTCATCCCTTTGATAGTTTCGAGAAAATTATCTGGCGGCTCCACAAAGCTTAGTGAGGTATACCAACCCTACTAAGTCCTTTAAAAGAAAACCTCCCAAAAAATATCCTATAGTAAAATCATTGTTTGGAGGCGATATTCCTTTAAACATAATGTCTAGTGCAAGAACTCAGACTGTTAATCCAAACCAAGCTAATAGCCAGATACAATGGGCATCTAAGATTTTCAAACCATTAGATGTGACAAACATACCAGGATACCCTAGGAAAATTCCCCCTAGGTATGAGAAATGGTTACCTAAATTCATTGGTAGTGAGGTAGTCAGTGCTGAGGATCATATGAGCAACGTTTGGGCCTTATTTTAGCTTCATCCCATCAATGATGATGCTGAAGATTTAGCTATGAAATTGTTCTCTTCTACCCTCCGTGATGGTGCTAGATGATGGTATAATGGTCTCTGTGATGCTAGTATTACAACCATGGATAAGTTGGAGGAAGTATTCCTCAAATGATGGAGTGTCAAGGAAGACCCCAACATGTTGCTGATAATGCTGAATAACATCACAAAACAAGAGAATTAAACCGTAATGGAATTTCATGATAAATTTGAAAGCTTAGTGCAAAAGATCCCAGTGAGCCATCATCCTTCGGACAAGTTCCTTCTCTTTCTTTACACCAAAGCCTTTACAAGATAGATGGGATTTCTCCTCAGAGATAAAGCCCCTAAAACAATCCAATAGGCCCAAGAGGTAGCTACAAGGATTGAAGACAATCTATCATCATCCAGAGTTTAACCTTTCTCTACCCCAAGAGTCAAAATAGATGCTAAACCTAAGATAGTCCACAATGATGAACCTACCTCAGATATTAGCACTAGCTTATCAAAGATACAATTGACTGTAGATGGCATGGTAAAAGCCTAAGAATTAATGATGAATAGGATTTTCAACTTGGAGAGAGCTCAACAACAAGATCCTAGGGTTTCTTACATAGGGAAATTCCAGAAAGGAACTCAAGTTTTTAGACCGAAAAATGATCAAGATGTTCCTAATACTTTAGCCCCTACAAACATGGTAGATGAAATCCCTTGGTGCTTACAGTGTAGAGACTCACATTGGGAGCATGAGTGTCCCCTGAACAATGGTGAACACGACCAAGTGAATATTGTCAATCATACCATTGAAGGTACTCAATATTTCCTTAATGTCACACTTGAAGAACATCAAGAAGGCATAAAGGAAGCAACCAGGAAGGCTAGGATGGAGGTGATAAATAATCTTGATCAAGAGTTGAGGGAAAAGTTGAAGAAACGATAATTCCAAGTGTACACTAGGCAAAAACGAATGAACCAACCTCTCTCTATTGGACCTGTAATTTCACAATCAAGACCTCCACCTATGAACATACTTCTTCCTAAAAATCCTCCCAAAACTGAAAAGTTTGATTTAAACTTTGACTTTGAAGGTGCCTTGGCAAAAATGCATGTAACCATTCCACTAAGGGAAGTCATCAAGGTGCCATCTGTAAAAGAAAGGTTCGATTTTTTTTTCAAAGTATCAGATGAGCCAATGGACCCTCCTATCATATTACAAGTAGATCATTTTAGGGTTTAGTATGATGGACACCCGCCTTTCTTCATGACATTATTGGTTAATAACAAATGTCTTAAAAATTGTATGCTTTATTTAGGAGTAGGTTCTAACATGATGTCTTTGAAGGTCATGGAGAAACTAGGCCTAAAGGCCACACAACCTTATAGGAATGTGTGTGGTTTTGAATCTAGGGCCATACCCACTCATGGGGTAGTTGAAAACGTTGAATTATGCCTTGGTAAATATCTTGAGAGAGTGATCCACATGGATATTATGGTTGTGGATGTCTCTGATGTATGGGGAATGCTTTTGTCCAGGAAGTTTGCTGCAATGTTGGGAGGTACCTTAGAAATGGAGCTAACTTACATCAATGTGCCTATGAATAATGGGACAATAAGCCACCTCCCAAATGTGCCAAAGGCCAAGGTCCATGTGCAAGAAATTGACAATAATGTTGAAACTAGTGAAACACATGAGCCAATCAAGGAAAACCTTCCTGTATTTTCTCCACAGGATTTGCCTTTTGCTTCAGAGGAATATTTTAATAAAATACAATGGCCAAAGAATGAACAATATCAACAACTCCTAGACAAATACAAGGACAAATAAGTTGGGACTGTCAAGCTATTAATGAAATGGGATGATGATATATTGATCAGAACAACCCCACATGAAGTCATCACAGCAGAATCCCACCCTCCTCCCTCAAAACAATATACTAGAGTTGTACAAGAAACAACCAAGTTCAAAGCAAAGGATTACCAAGAGGGAGATACGGTCTGGATGTGGGATACAAAAAAGGGAGAGCCTACTAATGTTAAGGGTAATGTGCAATTTTGGCTTGGACCTTTTAGATTTGGAATGAAGTTGGTCAATGATGCATACTATCTATCCACGTTGGAAGGAAGAAGACGTTAATTACCGGTTAGTGGACACCTCCTCAAACCCCATCATGGGGAAAATACTTGACTTCATAGGTAAGTACAGGTAAGTTAGATCGACACTTGCATTCATTGTATATACCATTTGCATATCATGCTAGAGTAGTGTAGTTGTAGTTTCATTTTCATTTGTATATATATATGCTTGATTACTTTTACTTTATTATATCATATATGAGCGAGGGGTGATATCACCACCCCAAAGGATTACTAATTCTTTTGTTGAGATCCAACAGATTACAGGTCATGCCAGATATGTCGAGGTTCTTATGCGCTCTATGGTGAGAACATGTCCTCGAGTTGGAGCCAAATGTTATCCCCTATCCAAGGGATAACTAAGGATATTATGTCTCGAGGCCCATAGGTCCTAGACATGGAGTACCGAGAGCCATATGATTTGAGATTGGCCCCACAGAGCCCATATTTTCTTCAGTTCATCCTATCTATCAACAACAATAACATCCATCCCATCATCCTGATCCTGAAGTAGCAGTGGGTCTTGCTCCATGAGGTAATGAGTCCCAGTATCATGGTATGTGTCACTCTGATTTTTGANTCGTAAGATATTTCCCTTAGGGAGTTGCCACTAGGTGGGTCTATGAAAGGTCATCGTCCATTCCTTCCATACCTACCACTTTTCATGATTATCCCTCTCATCTTCCCCTACCTTGGTTCGAGCATTAGGTTTGCCACACTAGTAAGGGTTGTACCTTTCCTTGTGGGAAGAAGGGGATAAAGGCTCAGAGGGTAAAAGTAGCTGGAAAAATTTAAAAGCCAAAATGAAACCTTGAGATGGTTTGCCCATGGATTCTTGAGAAAGAAATAAAAGGCTTCTCAATAAGAAAAGGGGACCCATAAGATAAAATAAAACTCAAGGTCTAGTTGGTGGATAGGAGGTCTCATCATGAGCCAACCTATTAGGTCCATAGGCATGTAGCGGTATGACACTACCATCTATCTAGTCAACAAACTAGGTTAGTGTCTCTTGGTGGCATATCCAAGAGAAAGGGGGTCTCATCACGATCCAACCTTCTCATTTCCGTGAAGTGCTTGTGGGTAACGTTGTCACCATTGGTCACCACGCCAAGACAATGCGCCGCAACTATTCTCTTGAAAAAAAAAGAAATAAAGACAAAGAATAAAAGACATTTAATGTGATAGGAAACAATGGCATCCATGACAAGGTGTATCTCACCCTCTACAGAGGCACCCATAGGAAAGACCTACATTTCCCTGTTATCACTGCATCCCTCACCCAAACATTCCCCTACACCATTTCATACACTTACATGACCTAGATTGGTGTTCACCTGGGAAACACCCGAAACTTAAGGAGGATTATCCAAATAGGACATCCTGATACCCTCTCCAAACCTGACTTGTTAAACTACATAACGTCTTTGAGCATTTGTCTGGGTAAAGGGGGGTTTGATGCACATGTTTGGGTAATTTGATTATTGGATGTGATTGAAATTGCTATGATCCCTGTGACTTATGATCCCATGGAGGGCGTACTTGTTTTTGTTGCAGGACCATGCTCGATGGATAGGTACATATGGGGAGATGATTATCTCAGACCTCCATGGGGCTAAAATCCCACCGGATGGATGCTGTGACCCCAACTAGGGGCAAACAGACACCAGAGGATGGCACCTAAAAAGAAGAAGGATGTTTCCCTCGAGACACTCTGGCAGGCCTAGACCTAGGGGGGTCTTGCCCTTCCACTATGACATTGGCCTTGAAATCATCATATTGAGCCTTGACATCATCTAGTTAGGGTTTTGACATGGGGATAATTTGGTGCTAGTTGGTACGTGTGTCAGATTTTAAGGATTTTTGAGGCCTAATGTTTCACATTTGAGGCCTAGCCTTCCATTATGGGGGCCTAGCATCACCCTAGAGGGGAATGACGTCATCCCTAAAGTGAAATTAGGGTTTTAATTGTTAATTTTATGTAAAATCTGGATTTTTGATGTAAACTGGCCATGTCGACCTTTTGTGACCTAAAAGACAATTAAAGGTCATTGTCATTGTATAAATAAGAGATAAAAGTCTTGTATTTTTTCATGATGGATTCATCACTCAAGTGTAGGTATGAAATTCGGCCTTCCTTAAGTGTTGCTTGCTGAAACTGGTGGTGCGCACTTCTTGAAGGAGACATATTTTGGTGTATTTTGGCTATTTTCACGTGGAGGATCTTCAACTAGGGTGATTTGCTTAATTATTCTTGGTGAAGTAAGTGGAAAATATGCATTTATTTATTGTGAATGAATGCTTATGGTTATTTTTACTTGTTTAATGTCTAACATTATGAAATTGCTAGCTCGAAACCCTAGGGGAAAGACATATGTTATTATCTTTTTCTCTATAATCTTCCATGTGCTAAAATTTCTTGAAAGACACCTAATTTGAAGTAGATACTAGAGCCCTACCATTGTAGCACTCTAGTAACCCTACTTCCATTGCCCAATTACATATTTTATTACATTTTGTTCAAGGAAAGAGAAAATCGCTAGGGCATAACCCTTGTTACTTTTTAGCAATTTTCTCTTGGAAGTGGATTTTTGAGGCCTTGGGATACCAACATCTCTCTTATCCTCTCCACCCCTTTAACATATCATTATCATTTTTATCTTTCCTTTAAGATTTTCTGCTTCCATTAGTGACTCCATTTACCCTAGAAAGGCACTAGACTACCTTCTACAAGTGGTGATTGATCAAACAAACACTTATACTCTTATCCTTGAACCCTTTACTAACATTTTCTAACCGTAAATTAGACTAACTCCTAAGCTAACTTGCCGCTGTAGAAAAATGTTGCTACAGCCATATAAACATACATTAATTTGGCACATTTACCTACATAACTTGCACTAGAACCATTCAAAATTCAATTGTGATAATTGTTAGTGAATCTACTCGGTAAGTGCTAGTTTTGTGTGTGGTTTTCTTGAACTTTTGACCATTTAAATTTGCTTCTGTTGCAAAAGATAGCTACAACCATCTAACTGCAGAAAAATCTATGCAAAAGTGACATTAAAATCTAGCTAAACATTTCCAACTTTGCTTGTGACAATTTACTATCAATTTGCCTAGTCAAACTCACTTTTTATTGTATTCTTCAAGCAATTTCAAGGCATAAATCTTGTGGCTGTTACAAAATATTAATTGCTGTCATAAATTATTGCATTGCTGCAAATTCATAATCAGCTAGCTTACTTTACGAAGGTTTATTTTCTTATGGTGTACTAACAATCATTTGGTACTTGGAAAGTGCCCCGTTTTCCTTGTTGTCTTGTTTTGGGAAGGTACACAATAATATCCATTTGCTTCATCCTTTAAGACATAAAAATAAACCTTTGATTTGAGTGATTTGTGAGAGAGGAAGGGTTTCCTTGTGATTACTTTCCTTATCCTCCTCAAACCACCCAAGTCACCGTGGACGTCTCCCCTGCGGTAGTCTTGACATACTCCTAAATGTAAAGGGATCTCCTATTAAGGTGATAGTGATAGGTTATTCCCAGTTACGCCAATTTTGTATCCACTTGCCTTGGGATTTTGGGCAAGTACAAATTGTGCGATAACATGAACCTCTTCAAAATTAACACTTTAAATGAATAATGTATCTGAAGTATTATCTAATAAAATGTATCCCTTCACTCCCTCTAGGTATCCAACAAAAATACACTCCTTACTTTGAGCTTCCATAGCTTTCCTCCTATCGAAAGGGATCCTCGTCCATGTATGACAACCAGAAATTCTGAAGTGAGTGACTTCCAATTTCTTCCCACTCCAAGCGTCATATGGAGTAAATCCCTTAATTGATTTATGATGAAATCTATTATTAATGTAGGTTGCATAGTTGATATCTTCAACCCATAACTTTGGAGGTAGTGCTCTAGCCTGCAACATACAGTTGGCCATCTCTTCCAATGTATTGTTCTTTCTCTCCAGTACCTCATTCTACCATGGAGTATATGGACTTGTGTGTTGCAACTCTATACTTGCTTCTGAACAAAGATGCTTAACATCCTTATTCACATACTCTCCTCCATTCTCTGTACGAATCTTCTTAATCCTCTTCCCTGTTTGGTTCTCAACTAGATGCTTGAAGTCTTTAACACACTCAAAGACCTCATCTGTTAACTTGACAAATTAGACCCATGTATATCTTGAAAAATCATCAATGAAAGTATGAACTTACTTAGCTTTACTGATTGATGGGAGTGGGAAAGGACCTGTAATGTCACCTTGAAGTGATGATTCCATCCATGCTTTACATGTGTTGAACTTCTCCTCAGAATGTTTACCTAGTATGCAGCCCTGACAAACTCCATCCGTGTATTGAATGTGGGGTAATCCATATACCATTACACATTTACTAAGCTGATCTAAATATTTAAATTCAGATGCCGAAACCTCTCATGCCACAAACTGGACTCTTCATTAGCATATGTTAGAAGAGATATGCAATCAAATTTATGAATAAAGTGAGGGAAGGTGTACAACCTGGAATGGTGATTAACCTCACCAACAACAATTTTTGAACCATTTGACAAGTAAAAAAAAATAACTGAGTGCGGAGTGAACTCTGCCTTCTTCCTTGAACCTGAATGAATGATTTGATAGATGGAGAGGAGGTTCACTGAAATATTCATAACATGAAGTACATCCTAAAATTATCCATGGTCTAGATGAACTCTACCCCTACTGCACACCTCGACATGAGAATTATCTCCCATGAATATCAGTGGTCCGGAACAAGTCTCCAAGTATGAGAAAAGTCTATCCGATGAGGCCATGTGATGGGTATCCCCTGAATTAAGCACCCCAAGCATTAGAATAAGATGAAATAGCAAGTAATGCATGACCATAACCTATTTCCAATGAAGGATTGTCCAATGGATTCTTCGTTGCATTATCCATAATATAATTCTCTAGATGATGTTTCTCAAGTGATTGTGCCATGAGATCTATGGTCTTTTTCATGCAATAAATCTTTGGATGGAACCCCCTTGTTACAATAGGAACACTTGGTCTTCTCCTTCTTTCTCTTTGATGCTTTGGAACTTGAACTATCATCTATTGACTTGTGTTTATCTTCCTTCTTGTTCTCTTGGTCTTCTTACCCTTTTTCTTCTGCTTATTCTTCTTTGAACTTCCTTGAGCTGTAAGCACATGGGGCTTTGAACTCTTGAGTTCCCCTATCTAGATGAGCTTTGTCTGCTCATGGATAAGTGACTCCATGAACTCATACATGGATGGAATATTTCATGTAGACCCCATAGCTAACTTGGTAGTATGAAAAGAATAAGTGTAGACATAATACTCTGGTTATAGCTTGGTTAGAATTGAAAATATTAACTGTTCATCTTTCTTATCAATTACACAAGCCCTCACACGAGAAATAAACGTTTTAAACTTATAGAAGTATTTCTATAGGGTCTTGAAATCACTTAGATTCAATGCATGTATATCATTCTCCAACTAATGACCTCTTAGGTTGTCTTGCTTTCCAAGAAAATCCTTCAACTTTGTCCAAACATCATTAGGAGTCTTGCAAGTATCGACATGGAAGAGGAGATCCGAAGAGATGCTCAAGCACAATATCCTGTAGGCTTCATCCGTTTTGTTGAAGTAGTTTTATTTCTCTATGGCTGAAGTAGGCTTGACCTTAGTCCTCATGGTGACCCTATACAAACCCTTTCTATGAAGTAGAGGCTTTATCATGGGATTCCACTCAAAGTAGTTGAAGGGTGTCAAGATCACTGAAGGAGATGGTTGATCCATAACTCTCTATGGGATGTCCAATCTCATATATAAACATGAAATACAAGTGAATACTCTCTCACAATAATAGATATAATACCATGTAGAATTAAAGCACACTCCAATATCTAATCGTGAGTAGGAAATACTACACTAGTTAATTACAAAAGAAAGAGAGGGGAGAGAAAAACATAATCAATCTTCACACATAAGAGACTAAGAAACTAACTCGAATCACATTGTATTAATCACTTTTCATGAGTACAATATATAGAACTCTCCAAAAGAGGATTAATGTACACTAGGTTGGGTTTCCATGTGCATGCTCAAGAAAAAAAACAATTCCCTCTTAGTATCAGTTAACTAGCCATAAATGGGGTTAACTAGTAAGAAATGGAGTTAGCCATGCACAAGTGAGAACTCATGCATGTATAATTGGACTCCTTGACTAATAATAGATCTGAAGACTTAAGAATAAGTGCACACTGATCTAGGAGAATAATATTGTCACTCAAGTGCACTCTCTAGCTAATAAATAGGAATTATCTCCTAAAATCATGGAATGAAGCACTCTTCCTCCTAGAAAATATGATTTTTCATAACGGTGGTTTATGAGACCATGGTTTTGGAAACCCATAGTATTTTCCCATGGTATTACATATGCAATCACCTGCTAAAAATAAACATGCTGTAAATAACAGTCCTCCAAAATAGTAGGAAAAATGACAAAAATGAGTATGTCACTAAGTATGTAGTTGAGCATGTACCCCAACAATCCCCTAGTTCATTTTTCTAGAATGCATGTAACAACATTCCCTCCATGGCTTGGGTATCCTGAAATCATCCATACCAACCTCTATATCATTGCCTTTGTCCCCAACATGTGAAGAACTAGTGTTACTATAGAGGTTTTGAATTGGTGACTCATGACATAGTGGGAATTGAATAGGTGGTTGATTCAACCATGCCTTGTATGCTTCCTCTTTGAGTTGTGCTTGTTTAATAGAAATATCTTGATTTGACATTGTAGTGGGGTGCAACAATAGATTGTAGATAGGTCGCTCATCGTCAGAATATTGATTGTAAAAATATTGAACATTACATCAATAATATTAGTAACACAATGCATTTAGTATGTTCAAACAATATACAAAAGATTTATTAGAATCGTGGAATCNCCAATAATAGACATGAAACCAACCACTTTATAAAACGAATGTTGAATTAAGCAATACATTTACAATAGTTCCATTGAAAATCCAAAAATACAATTACTCAATCATCTTTCTCTTACGACCAAAGGGGACATCTAAAGGTAAACACAATGCAAGGTGTTTTTGAGGAGTGGTTGGTGGTCTATGAAATTTATAGTTTATTAATAACTCATCACTAGGAGACAAACTACGTATTGCATACACAACAACAAATATGGATGTATTCCTTTTCATAAAGAACTCTTTGTCATTGGAGTGTTCCTCAAAGGAACAATTTGCATTGAATAATGAGGACCTACAACTATTTATAAAACTTGCAATGTTCCCATGAGTTCGTGGATGGCCATCGATATAAAACAAGTTTTTCTTGTTAAAGTTTCCAGAAGCACGATCGTTCATGCACACACTGTTGACGCTTAAAAATGCAACGATATATAGTATGCTTGCAAATGATTTCCAAGCTCTATTAACTATTTATATTAATAATAAACTAGTAGGTGGGACCCCCTTGTAGACTTGTGGTGCTATGATGGATATGATGCACTTATATTTTGTTTTCTATTGTGATGGTACCAACACAGTTTCTACAGTTTGATGTTTCAAATTATGTTTACAATGTTGTGTTGAGATAAGATGGTTGGTTATTTGATGCATGGAAATGATAGCTTTGATGATCACTCTCATATTATATTAAGAATGCCCTATGGATGAAAGGATTATTATAAGTTTGGTTTTGATATTGCCATTAAGTATGGCATCAATTGGTTTAATATGATCTTATTTAAAGGGATAATATTGGGGCTCTTTAAATTAAAGGACTATATACAAGCTTTAATGCTATGTATTATTGTGACAAAAGGGTGAACAAACCTTGCTGCTATAGTTAAGTGCCTTATTGGATGTTATATGTTGAATGCACATGGTTTAATGTTATAACACATGGTTATTTTAAAAGAGTTTGATATTACCAAAGGTGGCGCACTATGCAAAATCGGATATGGCAATGGTTATGTGGTTGATTTAATGCTTAGAGTTATGGTGAATTGGTTGGCTTGTATGTTGAATTGAATGAGGTTGGGGAAGGAAGCAACGTGCATTTACTGCACATCACTCAAACAACCCTCGAGGCCCATCACCTTAGTCATACTTGCATTTTGGTTTTGGGCTATGGTGGTTGTTGATGCTCCACGATTTTTGGTTATGAAGAGGCATACAGGCTAACCCTCTTCCTCGCGCAGGCTTTTCCAGGTATGGTTCCTTACTCTTCCATCCATGATGTTTTTTCTTCCCTTCGAATCAATTTTTGGCTTAGGATTGCTCGCGGTCTATGTTTTTCTTAAGCTATTATTAGATATTTTAACTGTGTAATTGGTGTTGTGTCTATGGGTTATTCTAGTGATTATTCCGGACTGTTGGTTTTTAAAGGAAAAAGAGGAATGGTTGTGTTCTCCTTGTTGTGGATAATATTTGTATGAGTTTATTGATAAAATGACAGTGAAGTATGTTGGTTCATCTTGGGTTTTTGAGTCCGGTTCTCTGTGAAAATTTATTATTATGTTGACAAGCTCAGATCTTTGCGCATGGGTGTTACAACCAGTCTCTGTGTTGATATTTTCCACTTCATTTTCATCTCAGTGGTTGATATTTTTGATCATCTGGGTTGCAATGTGAACTGTTGAAAGTTTAAAGTTTTTCCTTGACTTGGAAAAACACCAAGCTACTAGCTCACACTGTTGTCTGGAAATCATTGCACAGTTGGGTTTAACACCACCCAAAAAGTTTAATGGAAGTGTTATACGTATTTTAGTTGGGCACGAGTTGTGCTTGGACACTCATTTTACTGTGCCATTTAAGAGTTCACTTCTTTCTCGTTCTCTGTTGGAGGTGGATGTCTATCATTTGGTAACCCTCAATGTCAAGACTATTGTTACAAGTTACATCTCTGTGGTAAATTTTTGAAAGACATGAGCTGTCTGTGTTTTTCGAGGACTTATTCCTTTGATTGAGCCATATGTTATTACTCTCTATTCATTGTGTTTAAACCCTAATTACGATCTTGATATTGTTTCAATCCAGTCAAGGGTAAAAGAGACACATGTGTGTGCTTGGTCGATTGGGCACGATTTGGCTCTGTTTCTCATTGGGCAATTTTTACAAGAAGTCTGTACATGCTAATTTATGTGAAGCTTAGGCTCAGAGTTGCATGTTATTTATTGAATGCTATTTCGAATCAATACTTATGTTGATTATATTTGAAAGACACCTGCGTGTGAATGGATTGGGTCCCGATTATGAGTTTTAATGCCCAGTTGATTATGTCAACCATTGTTTGGAAAATCGAGAAATGGTGGTTAATACTGTGCATATTCTTATTTGAGTTTAAAGAATAAATATTGGATGTGAATGGCTAGAATCACTGTGCACAGGGGCAGACCCAGGGTTTAGCTCCAAGAGCGCACCAACAAGCCCTAACTATTTTCCCTTTCGACAACACCTGCGAAGTGAAAGGCAGTCTCACCTGAAGCAGCTATGGGGGGGTTTCAAGATAGAGATGTTTACAACCAAAGGGAATATCAAGTGGATCTAACACTAGAACAATACATCATGCACATATATCACTTATCATCTTGATCTGCTATGCACAACTATCTATCAGATCTAACACAATAAATCAACTAACAACATATCAAATGACAAAGAACAGAGTATCAATCACACACAACACAAAATATATGTGGTTCACCCTCTCTCTAGGGCTACGTCCATAGAAATGTGCTTTATAATGTATTAAGATGAAGCATACAGTTCTTGTCTGCGCTCTTAGCTAGCTAATATTCTTTCTTCTCCTCACTATCTCTCCCCTCCCTACACACCTAGCTGCAGGGTTGATATTTGTACCCAGCTGAATATCTTACAATACAGAAGGCTCTCATACTCAACACTTCCCTCTCACACAATCTTACTCTATCGATCACACAAGGAAAAAGACACCAACAACAATAATAACAATCAACAACCACAATAACAACCAACAACAAACCAACCTAGGTCCTCTTGACCTTTATTTATACATTACAATAGCTCACCGACATCCTTAGGCCGAAACCTAGGTGTCCAAAACCCTAGATACCAAAAACCTAGGTCAACTTGATCCACATTTTCAGGGCTTTGCCAGCCTATATTTCCTTCCTTCTCATGCGGTGCTCCAAAGCATCCAATGGTGGCTTTCTCCACTTTCTGAGTTGTCCACGATCCTTCTTTCTTGCTTATTTGTCATCCCCGATCTCCTCGTCCAACAACTTGCTTCCTTTTACTTCACTCCGCCTTTTTTGTTCTTTTGTTCACTTCGACCCAGTAACAGTCAACGTGTCTTCCACACTGTTCACATTTTGCCTTTTCTTCCTTGATCTTCACTTACTTCCATAACCAAGGGCCAACAACATTGGAGTTATATATGGTCATGGCTCAAAGGGTTTTTATGGTTATCATTTCGATTGCAATGTTGTTATTATGACTATTATATAAATATTATATAGATGCAAAGGCTACTATAATTGAGTATTTTTGGGCATATGAATTGTTTTTTTGAAGCCAACACACAATCCGTAGAGGAAGTGACAATTTATATGGTGGTTTTGAAAAGTGAATGTCGATTGAATTATGGAGGTCTGAACAGAGTTATGTTTAATTGTTTGATTTGATTTATTTTTATATGAACAATATCCATATTATATCCATGTCATGCTACCACTTTTCACTCATTACACCCCCCTCATAATCCCAATATCATTTTTGACATCCCTGTTCTGTAAAATAAATTAAGAAGGTCTGTTTAACAATGACAAAAGATATCACACATCAATGGTTGGCAACTAATATTTTTGGTTTTTTATTACACAGTCAAATTATTTAATGAATTGCCGAGAAATATTCGCGTAATTATCCCCTCTCATTATACCACCTTTCGCTCATTACACTCCCTCCATATGTCCCATGAACCCTGTCACCCCTTGCTCACTTGGAAATTATTAAATAGTTTTTTATGGATGGATTTGCATGTATCTTGTGTCAATTTCTGAGGCAATCATTGTTTCATGCAAGAAAAATGTCATGTATGGTTTATTAAGGGCTTAGTTACTGGCGAATTGCTTCTACAGAATGAGTTTCTTCAGTAGGGGCAACCATGGAAAAAATAATAGAGGAAGAGGAAACTGGAACAGAGGGCCTATAAGGCCTAGATTCTCCATTAATTTTGATTTTGATCCCCAGGAATTGAACTAGCTATTCCAAGCTAGGTTCTTTAACTGGATTGGGCAAGGAATAGTACAACCTTGACCAAATGGACCTCCCTTCCAGCCTCAGAACAACCCTGGTATTCCTATGCCTCCTCATCTGTCCATGTAACCAGAAGTCTTTGCAAATGATGGATGGCAAGAGATTGCCAATCTAGATGTATCTCACCATCGTGGCTGGCCCAATTTGTCATTAACTCCTCCACCACCTGTAAATCCTAATGTTCAGATTGCCCCTGCGCATTCACGTGTTCAATCCTCACATGCTAGTAAAAGTCTTAAAACAAATGTCCCCCATGTGCAAGATAAAGGAAAAGATGCTGCCTCCCCTTCCTCTCCTTCAAATGGCTCTTCAAAATCAGTGTCATCCCGCATGCATATGAAGGATGATTGTTCTCATATAATTAGTGAAATATAGCCTCAAGGTTCAAATCAACCTCGAAATATTTCCGAAAAATAAAAAGGGGACAACAAGGATAAAAGAAAGATTGCCTCTCAGAGTGGCAAGTATGGCTTTTAATTTATGTGTTTTTATGATTGAGTTGATGAGGACATTGGTCTGTAGAAAGTTTGGACACCAAGCTCTTTTTGGATAATTTGGATTATATAAATATTATATATATTTTTGGATATGATTTAAATTATTTATGATATTTAAAGATTCAATTTTGAAGGTATCTAAGGGAGTTACAAGGGTGTCATATGTTGAAATGATTATCCATTTATGTTTTATTTTATGATTTGAAAAGAATAAAAGAAGGGAGTCACAAGGGGTCCCACCTACCTAGTTATTATTAATTAAAGACCCTTAACTATTATCATTATTATTATTTCTCCTAAACTAAATTAGTTAAGTTAACTAACTTAACTAAAGAAAGTAGTTGAAATACTTCAACTTATTTGAAAGGTATAAAATCTAAATGAGAAGAAGAAACAAAGGAAGAATATAAGGAGAAAGCAAGACTAAGGTTTGCTCTTTTGATTTCATGAGATAGTTCAATTTTCATTCATTCTTGAGTTCATTCAAAGCCTAATTCTCTTTTTGACAGTAGGGTCCTATTGTAGACGACAAGGTTCAAAACTGAACCAAATCATTCAGATGCTTGTTTTAGAGGTGTTGATCCATCCTTGATAGTTTGTGTATACTTGTCTGTTTATGGATTGAGTTTCATAGCTGAGAAAGGATATTTTGTAGAGTCAAATTGGCAATAGTCTATGGCAAGCTGATCCAGATTATAAATTTCAGTTTTTACTTCTTGTCAAAGTCCTTTTGTATGGTGTTCATCGGGGATCTCTAAGTTAGACTTTGGTCCATGCCCTCATAAGGGTTTTGTAAAGAGAAAAACACTTTTGATATCTTGGAATGAAATAGAGTAGATTTCTTTTCTATCTCATTTGTGTGTATTGTGACTTGGTTACTTTTGATTTTGATCTCCATATTTACTTTCTGTAATCTGTATATTTTTCAGAAACTTATATAAAAATTATATGTTATTTTGCAACATTCTTTTCATTAATAAATCAGCCTAAACCCTTGTAATTAATACTTGTGGATTGGGAAAATATTTTTGAGGCTATAAAACATAGGGTTATATTCCCAACTATCTTGTCCTAGCCAGGAAAGATTTGAAAATGATTGAGTAAGATAATTCATATCTTTTCCTCAACACACGCTATACATGGAAACTATATGTTTCTATTTAATAATATTCAAGTATTCAAACCGAATATAAAGAGGACCAAAAAATGGCATAAGTGCTACTGATTGTTTGGGAGGACCAGATACATGTGAAAGGATGAACAACCCAATATTTACAACATCTATTTTAAATTTGGCAATCATATAACTATTACCACAAAAGAGATTTTGATTCCAACATCAGGCACAAGCATGGAATATGGCTAAGCGCCATGCAAATATTGGTTGTAATAGGTTTGGTATTTACTTTGCAGATGTATAGGAAGAGGGAAGTCATCTCTACCTTCCAACAATTGAATTAAATTTGATGTGTACTTGGAGCTCATACAAATTTTTAGACCTCCTAGTAAAGATGTTTTGGGTAGTATTGATATCATACTTTGGCTCACTATAACTCTTTGTTGACTCAACAAAAGGAGATGGGTTGGTCAATTTAGGAAAAAAATTAGTTGATCTGGATTCCAAATTTTCAAAAGAGGATCATATGGAAGTGTTCCTACATGTCTTTTGTATATCGGTGTTGCACAACCTCAGGTGCTGGAATATTCTTGGGAGAAACTCAAGTTTGGATAGAAAAACTAGGTAGATAATAGGTCCATGACAGGGGGTATCAGAGTTGATTTTGAGATATTTTTGGTGCTCTTCACCGCTATCACTATTGTGACAAGTGATATTAGAGAATTCTTCATCACATTGGAATGAACTTGAGGAAAATAAATAGAGTTTGGGACAAGTTGATAGGAAACCTCAAGAGTTGATTGAACACTAGAAAACATAGACTTAGTGCCTTTTTGCAATAGGCAGTCAAGAAATTTCCTCCACATAGAACAATGAGTTCTCTTGTTTTAGGAACATTGTAGGCTTGAGGCAGCAAGGTGAACCAAGTATTTGAGGCTTGGGCAAGGCCTAGAAGGTCAACCCATTCTGGGTTGCGACATGGAAAGCATAAAGAAAGAGTCACGGAAGACCAAGATGGAAGCCGTGGCCATGGAATTGGAATATTAGGATCAATAGATCCACCACTTGTACCAAAAACATGTGGTGACATTAGAGTAGACTAGAACATAGCCTGGAGATTAGGTTCATAGTTGCAAAATTTGATATAACAAGTAGACACTTGGGTGCTACCTATATTGGGATTGTTTAGGAGGAATGACGCCTAAGATGACAACAACATTATAGCAAGGAAGCAATTAAAATTGCCTAATTCTAGAGGTAAGAATATTTCTTTCTTCTTTTGTTATCGTAATCATTTTTCCATGGATTTTCATTTGAAGAAGTAGTTGGAAGAATTGGAAGAGATTCAAGTGAAACCCACTTTGAAGGTGAAGAGAGAAGAGTTGGGAGAATATCAAGTATAACATACTTCAAATGAAACATTAGAGGTTTTGGGTGCCTTGACAATAGGTTTTGTAGGCAGAAGGTCATGAACATGGTTTGAATGGTAAAGACATGAATGGTATTTGTTTTGTAAATGCAACAGTGAGTGGGTTGAAGGTGATAGCCTTAGTAGACATCGATGCAACTCATAAATTTGTAAGTGAATGAATTGCTACAACACTTCATTGTAAGATTGAGATCAACATGGCCATGTTCATGGTGGTGAACTCAACAATTGAGCCATAAATAAGGTTAGTTCATTCTACACCTTGGAAGGTTGGGGAATGGTTTGGTAGTTTGGAATTGACAGTAGCTCCATTGGATGACCATACAATCATCTTGGGGCATGGATTTCTCAAGCTTACCAAAGCAGTTCCCATATCCCATGAGAACTATTTGATGTTCTTAGATGGAACTAAGACTTGTGGTGTGCCTATGATGACTAGAAGGAAGTTGGGAAGGATGCTAAGAATGTCAGTCATGAAGTTGATTAAGGAAACCATTTAATCCCTAGACATGCCTCATGTCTTTGTATAGTGGAAAGACAAGTTGGTTTTAAGAAAAGAAACCTTGGGTGCCAAATATGGTGAAGACCATACAAAGAGTAGGTTGGCGACATTAGAGACTTTGGTGGAGATAGTCTTGAAAAAACTTGAATTGTTGTGCACTTTGAGGAACCAGGAAAAAATTGTTTGGGGCAATGTTGAACTTGCACTAGCAGTAGTTTTGGAGGTCGTTGGTAAAGATACTCACTAGGAAATGACTTGTTGCACATAGAATTTCAAGGAAACATGAAGACATAGACATAACAAGGAAACACAGAGATATTGCAAGAAACATAATAATACAATTAAACTTAGATTCTATTAATGAATATTTGGAATACAAAAGACTGTAAAATTCAAAACACACAAGTTATCTAGAATGGTGGTAGCTTATCCCTGAAGAGAGAGATGTGTCGACTACACTCATTCGCAAGAAGATAATTACAAATATGCCAAAAAAGGCCTTTTAACATAAATAATCAATGAGAAAACCATAAACATCCAAAACCCTAACCCTAGAAGATGAAACACCAAAAGGTTTGTGGGCCTCGATGTGGTTAGTTGATACGTCAACTTCCCGGGACATAACTTTTGCATACGATCTCTATTTCGGGCACTCAGTAGCCCATAAAAATGGTTCAACCGAGAAGTAAACATTTTGAATGGCCTAGAATGTGCCTTTAGTTACATGTTAGGCACTTTTTCACAAAAAAACCATAATTTAGCGCCTCAAAACGACCTCGAAAGTTTGGGACCTGAAAAGCTATAGAAAAAATGCCAAGATGTGGAACAATTTTGAATTAGTGGAACATGTGGGTGGCCACCAGTATCCATATGGATCATTCCCCCCCCCCATTATGAAGCAATGGTCCCCATTGCGTCAAGTTCCTCGATCATATGGGGAAAATTCTACTAAATCTGACTTCTGGTGAGCCACTTGCCCTCATAAAGAAGCTGCCCTGCTTTGACGACCTGCTAGAGTTTGATTTTTTTCTGGTGGGTGCCCTTCATATTGGTGTCCATGATACAATCAACTATCAATTTTTCAATGCAATCATGATTGAGTTATGTAGGGGCCAAGTGCTCGGCCATGTCCGAAGTGTCTAGGAGAGGTGGAAAATGTGGTCGAAGCAATTCCACATTAAATATAGGGTGCAAGCCAAGGAAAGGGGGAATACTTAATTCAAAAGTATTCTCACCCACAACCTTGGTGATGGTGCAAGGCCCATATCAGAGTGGGAAGATCTTATGATGGGGTCTTGTGAGGTGCTCTTTCTATAAATGAAACCATACCTTATCTCTGACCTGAAACTTGTGTGGTACCTGATGTTGATCGTGGCATTGCTTATACTTGTTGGAATATTCACCAATACTAAGAGGGGGGGGTGAATCAATATTGAGTACTTTTTACCATTTTAACCATAACTTCTAAACATTAAATTATCAACAATTCCATTCACTTATGATTGCATTTCATATATCATAAACATATAACCACAGATTCACAATAGACAAGAATTTTACGTGGAAACCCAAATGGTAGAAAACCATTGAACGCTTTTTAATATATATCTTCAATATTACATTCACATGATTCACAAACTGGAAGGAGGATCCAACCCCCTGTTTACAGACTCCAACCTCAAGGAAGCTACAAATCCCTAGATTCTCCAACTCCAACTGGAAGGAGGCTCCAAACCTCTAGTTAACATGCTCCAACCTGAAGGAAGCTCCAACTCCCTAGATTCTCCAGCTCCAACTAGAAGGAGGATCCAACCCCCTAGTTTAAAAGATCGAACCTGAATGAAGCTCCAACCCCCTATTTTACATGATCAAACCTGATGGAATCTCCAACTCCCTAGATTCTCCATCTCTAATTGGAAGGAGGCTCCAACCCCCTAGTTTACAGGCTCCAACTTGAAGGAAGCTCCAACTCCTTGAATTCTCCAACACAACCTGGAAGGAGGCTCCAAACCCCTTTCATTTCCCCTTCCTTCCTCCCTAAAATATAAATGGAGACTCAACCTATAATTGTCACTGTCACTGATAATCAACCTGTCACTGTCACTGTCACTGATAATCAACTTATCACTGTCAATGTCACAGATACTCATATATCTTAATCATCAAAACCTGTCTCTGTTACTGTCACTGATACATCATCATCATCAAAACCTGTCACTTTTAATGTCACATCATCATCATCAAAGATGATACAACCATAACTAATACATCATCATCATCATAAAAAGCTAGATCCACCAAAACTGATATATCATCATCATCCAATATGGATACACCATAAATGCTATATCAACATAATAAACCTAGGTACACTTATAAATTGGGTCCACATAAATGTACAGGCCCACATGGGTCCACATATCAACCCTAACACCACTTCTTAAATCTGCATACAAAGTTGCTCAAAATTGTACCTCAAATTTGCAAACTTGTAAGATTCACCACAAGCTCAATTTTTCATTTCTGATTCTGAAACTTGGACCTCAGATATAAATATGTTTTTTAATTCTAATGTCATAAGTGGGATTCAATTTGGACCTACCAAGCTTATTATATAATTGTTTTATCTAGAACACTTGTTTAGGACTAGATTTTGGAATAGTCACATACCCTAACTTTCAACAATTATAACTCTGTACCTGTAATGATTCAAGGTATGAAACTTGTATCCAATATTATTTGATATATTCTTTGAAATTCCTCCATGTTTCACTCCTTGAATCATCTCTGAAAAAAAGTTATAGAAAAAATGGCAGACCTTCCTGAATTCTGGCCTATTCTGGAGAGATAACTTGTAAAGCATGCCACACTCTCAATATTTGATGTTTGATTATGAAAATCACATAAAAAATACTATGGACTGTACTATTTCTAATTAATTTTGTCTCACATAATTTGGATCATCTATGAATAATTTATGAATGTTTTACCCGAAACACCTGTTTGAGACTAGTTATAGGACTAGTAAAATACCCTATCTTCCACAGAGTGTATTTCCAAAAATACAATGACAAAGATGCTGAAATTTGTACCACACATACATTGATATGTCTTCTCAATGGCCTCCAATTTTTTCTATTTGAATAATTCTAGAACAAAAATTATATAAAAAATGGAAAGATGACGTTTAAAAAATATACCTTAGAACACATTATCACAAGATTTCATCTACTCTTGGAATTTCGTCCTTCTTCACTTCATATTGTCCTTGAAGTTTTCTACCAAGATTGTGCTAAGATATCACAAGATTGAATGATGAAAATGAGAGGTTCTTAATATGTATTTATACTTTTACAAGTACCTCATTTACTTGACTTTAGGGCCAACTTGTAACTTCTTGTTTTCAACAAATTTTTCTCCTTTACTTGACTTTAGGGCTAGATTATAACTTCTTGACCTTAGATCCGGGGATTATTGATCACACTTCAGAGCTTCATATTTAAGAGGGAATAAATCCTCAACCATAAGGAACCACGTGGTGTGCCACCTACCATTGGGGACGTCTTGACGAGGACTACCAATCAATGGAGGTTTTGCATGTATTTTCAATGTCTTTCATACTCTTTTTCTTCAATCAACTTCGAGCCTCATAAACACACCTATGAGGCTTCTTAACCACTTAACCATATTTCTATGAATTATTTTAGACTTCTTCAAAGAATATTCCCATGAGGGCCATGCTTAAAGCTACGCCATAAGAGGACCACTTTGGATACTCTTTCAAATAAAACCATCACTTATTCCTTCAAATAAACCCATCACTTCTAGGGGCTTCTAGACTTGCTTCGGGGATTCTTCTAGGGTTGACATCAATGACAACCAACTTTCCAATAACCCCCCTTTGGCATTCATGGCAACACTCATACTCCTGTTGTGACCTTTGCTCCCCTTGTCTTCATGCTTCCGATTTCTCGCTCTCTGTTTAACATCAATGGAAAAGGGTAACTCCCCCTCATGGTATACCTTATTTTGAAAATCTCTCTTCCCGTCTTCATGCTTTGTATATTTCTCTTCTACTTTTGTTCTTTCTCTCTCCCTTTGACATTAAGGGTAACTTCCTATGACAATTTTTCTCCTCCTATCTTCTTTTGCAAGGTGTTGTGTAAATCAACGTGGGGCTTCTTGTATATGTTTTCTTTCCTTTCCTCCAGTGCTTTTTTCCATTGGTACTTCTTGTTACTGTAATCCACTGACGTATATTAAAAGCATTCATGTCAAAAATTCTTCATCACTTGATTTCAAGTCTTCATGGCGTGTCATATCTTCTCTGAGCTAACATTAATGACATAATCATTCAACAATTTTCCCTTGACAATATAACTCTTCCTGACAGTTTCTCTCACCCTATCTTGTTGTGCCTCTCATGACTCGCCTTCCTGTGACTAGTTTGTTCGACCTGTCAATATTCTTCTCTTTTGAGTCATATGCTTTACTGCACATTTCTCTTAGCAAAAAAAGACAACAAGTCCATCTACCTTTCTGCAATTCATCATGCTTTCATCCACTGTCATGTATCCTCTTTGGTTCATGTCAAGTATTTTCTTCTAGACCTTCCAAATATCTCATGAATTCATTTCTATCCAAGTGTCACAAAAACTGTCCATGAATATGCTACTCAACTGTACACAATGCTAGCTAATATACCACTTCACTGAGAGATTATTTGAATTTTCTACAATTGATCACCACATATTCATTCTTCTCAAGTTAAAACAAATATTTCGACTAATTAAACTCTACATATCTGCAACAAGAACGCATTATCGAATCTTCATGGGGATGTGTTCCAAAAATTTCTCCTTAATCAATCAATCTGTCATGAGACATTCTACACTTTTACCATCAAATCATTATGAATATGCCTTCCCAAAATCAAACAAACACTTCAAACTGCCCGAAAGATAATTCTCTAATTTTTAATAGTTGTTGCTTAGACACCCCCTCTTCAATATTCACATTTACTGGGAGTCTCAAGGCAGGATTACTTAGAATAATATATAAACCTTCTCTGCTGAAGGGTCATCCTTTTGAATTATGGCATCTTTCTCTTTGCTTATAGATTCGTCATGATTTTGCAACTCTACAAATCCAGTGAGTATGATCTCTGGGAGTTCTTCATTCACCTACTATTCTTGTTTTTATTTTCTTCTCCAAACCTTCTTGTACATGATATCAACGTTTTCCTTCATGGAAGTCTCCATAATGCTTCTAAAATCATGAGCTGTGTGTCCATAGTTGTGGAAATTGTAGGGGGCCACATAAACATCTCTTGCTTGAACATTTCTTCCATACGCTTTGCAATCTACATCTTTATGTACAAAGTTATTACAAGTAAAACAATAACCATGAAAGAAACTTTGATACCTAGAATCAAGTGATCCTTTTTGTGATTCAATCCTTTTGAATTCATGCCTTCTGTTACACATTATTTTGGTCACATTGATGAAAACTCTGCAAGCATGTGTTCAGTCTCTCAAAACAATCTTTTACATGAGGAAAATCACTGAGTTCTTCCCCTACAAGACAAACTTTTAAGATGACGCCACAGGCTATAGTGTCACACAGTGCGGAAATCCTTAATTTCCATAGGCTCCTCTATGCCTAGCTTACGGAATTTCCGCAGGCTGCTATATGGGTAAGGTGCGACAGCGTTTGAAGATGAAGAAAGGAAGAGATTCACGAGGTTTCTAGAAGGATAATCTTCTAGAATGTGAGGTGGCGTCTGTATGGTTGTGATCCTACTGCCTTCCCTGATTTGGTGGGATCATCCTCATCCTCTTAAACCACTTCACCTTCTCCTATATAATGAGAGGTTTCTCATGGAAAAGGTTGAGAAAGATTGAGCAAAGAATTACTGAAAGAATAGGTTGAAGACTGTGTGAAGGATCCTGTTACAACTGATGCTTGAGGCCTCCATTTGTCCATCAAGCTCTTATGGACCATCTTCATACAAATTTAGAGAAAATGTATGTGTGTGTTGGAACAAAGGACCATCGAAAGGGAACTTGCGACATCAAGGAAATTTGGTTGTATCTTCCAATTTTCCTTAATATGATACATGGCACGTTTCTTTCCCATAAAACCATTATCATTTTATTACATGACTCCTTGATCACATGTTTAAGTTTTCATTGAATCTACATTGTTTCTTTCACTTTGGTTGGTTTGTGTCATTGCAGATCTGATCTCATAAGAGCACCATAGTGAAGCAGGAAAAAAAAAGATATAAGGAAGCCGTATCTTAAGGTATGTCATCTATTCCTTTCTTGATAGTAAATTCAATGATAATAACTTAGGGAAATCATCATGTCATGTCTTGTTTTGTTCTAGATCCACGTGGATCTAGGGAGATTAGTTTATTTCTACATTCACCGATTTATCCAATAACACCTTCATTGATCATGATTTTCTCTTCCATTATTTCCTTCATAATGATTGAATCTTATTTTATGCCAGGAGGTAGAAGGTCTTCTTGGAGATACACGTCTTCTGCATTCATTACTCTTTGGCTCTTGTTGATCAAGATCCCTTCATTGGAGAATGTCTGCATAATTCTTAGACTTCTCTTCATTCTTCCTTTCCGACAACCTGAAACACTTCTCTTCAAATTTCTTTGTTGGATGTGTGGAGCTTCCTCTCTCTTCAATGCTCTTGCTAGGATTGGCATTTTCATCTTATTTGCATGAGGCCTCACCTGTGTATCCAAAATCTTATTTATCAAATGGTGACCTTTGAAATATGAGAATGTCTTCTAGTACTTAGGAGCTCTTCACATTCTTGTTGATCTTGATGATTTCAACCCTTAATGAGACAAATTCTTCTTCAAGCTTCTCACAATATTCTTCTCTCTTCATCATCTGGATCTTCATTACTTCTTTCATTCTCTTTGCTTCTTCAAGTTGGGTTTTCAAGAAGATGATTTCTTCTTCAAGTCTTCTTTCTTGTTGACCAAATTCTGCTTCAAGATTTTTTAAGTCCTTAGATATTTCCTTAAGATGACTTGTCAAAATTTATTCTCTCTTCTTTTCTTCCTTTTTTAGTGATACTATTTCAGCTTCCAAACAATGCTTTTATTCCAACTAATATTTGAGTGTTTCTTCTATCACTTTGGCTTCTTCCAGCTGAGCCTTTAGATTTATGATAATCTATTGGACTTCTACAGAATTTTCGTTGGGGTTTTGAGAACCCTCTTTTAGCTTGATTAATTATTCTTTGAGTGAATTTTTTTTCTTCCTTTATCTTTTTAGCTCACTCAAAGCACTGATTAGTTCTTCCTCAAGATCCACTTCACCTTCTTCATAATCTTCTTCGTCATTTTCAATTTCTTCTTGTTCTATCTCAATATCTTCTTTATCTTGATAAAAAATCTATGGATTTGTGGTTGCAAGAAGAGTTTTCTTAGAGTAGAGATTATGTAGCTTATCCCAAATCTCTTTGGTTGATGAACATTGTCCCACTTTGAATTTTACTGAATTAGGTAATCCATCAAGAATGACATCCATTACTATTTTATTGTTCCTTATTGATTTTTTCTTGGTTCCAATCTTCATAGGTTTCTTTGAAGCGATGTATCTTGTAACAACTAAGTGCCAGACATCAAACCCTGTAAAAATAGTCTCATCCTTCTATTCCAGAAGACATAGTTATGACAATCAAACATTGGTGTTCCATTATCCATGCACTCTATGAACTCCATATCTACCTTCCATTGGTTAGATTGTTCTTGAAGGACTTTCTCTCATACCAATTGTTGGAATATTCACCAATATTGAGAAGTGGGGGGGGGGGGTGAATCAATATTTAACACTTTTAACCATTTTAACCATAACATGTAAACATTAAATTATCAACAATTCCATTCCCTTATGATTGAATTTAATATATCATAAACATATAAGCATAATTGCACAATACACACGAATTTTACGTGGAAAACCAAATGGGAGAAAACCACAAAAATAGTTTTAATATATATCTTCAATATTACATTCACAGGAAACACCAACTTCTAATATTCTCTAGCACCAACTGGAAGGAGCCTCCAACCCCCTATTTACAGGCTCCAACTTGAAGGAAGCTACAACTCCCTAGATTATATATCTCCAACTAGAAGGAGTCTCCAACCCTCTAGTTTATAGGTTCCAACCCGAAGGAAGCTCCAACTCCCTAGATTCTCCAACTCCAACTAGAATGAGGCTCCAACCCCCTAGTTTATAGGATCCAACTTGAAGGAAGCTCCAAATCCCTAGATTCTCCAACTACAACTGGAAGGAGGCTCCAACCCCCTAGTTTATAGGTTCCAATCGAAATGAATCTCTAACCCCCTTAATTCTCCAATACCAGCTGGAAGGAGGCTCCAACCCCCTTCCTTCCTCCCTGAAATATAAATGGAGACTCAACCTGTCACTGTCACTGCCACTGCCACTGATACTGATATATCATCATCATCAAAACTTGTCCTATTACTGTCACTGATACTGATACAGATACATCATCATCATCAAAACCTGTCACTATTGCTGTCACATAATCATCATCAAAGCTGATACAACCATAACTGATACATCATCATCATCATAAAAACTAGATCCACCACAACTGATATATCATGATCATCAAATCTGTTTACACCATAACTGATATATCAACATCATCAACCTGGGTCCACATAGAAACCGGGTCCAAATAAAGATCCTAGGTCCACATGGGTCCACATATAAACCCCAACATCACTTCCTAAATCTGAATACAAAGATGCTCAGAACTGTACCTCAAATCTGCAAACTTGTAAGATTCACCACAAGCTCAATTTTTCATTTTTGATTCTAAAACTTGGACCTCGGATATTAGGATTTGTTCTCCTTTTGATGGAAAAAGAGGAATTCAATTTGAAGCTACCAAGCTTCAGATATAACTGTTTCATCTTGAACACCTATTTGGGACTAGTTTTTGGATTAGTCACAAACCCTAACTTTCAACAAGTATAAATATGTACCTGTAATGAAGAAAGGTATGAAACTTGTACACAATATTATTTGATATCGTCTATGAAATTTATCCGAGTTTCTCTCCTTGAATCGTCCCTGAAAAAGAGTTATAGGAAAATGGCAGACCTTCCTGAATTTTGGTCTATTTTGGAGAGGAAACTTGTATAACATGCCACAAGCTCAATATTTGATGTAGGATTATGAAAATCACACAAAAAATACTACATATTATACTTTTTCTAATTCAATTGGTCTCACAGAATTTGGATCCTCTATAAAGAAGTTATGACTGTTTTACCCGGAACACTTGTTTGAGACTAGTTACAGGACTAGTCAAAAACCCTATCTTCAACATAGTGTATCTCCAAAACCACAACGACCTAGATGCTAACATTTGTACCATAGGTACATTGATATGTCTTTTCAATGACCTCCAATTATTGTTATCTTAAGAATTATAGAATAAAATTTATGGCGAAAATGGTAAGATGACCTTTACAAAACATACCTTAGAACACATCATCACAAGAATTCATATTCCCTTGGAATTTCACCCTTTTTCACTTCATCTTCCCTCTAAAATTTTCTGCCAAGATTGTGCTAAGAGATCCTAATATTGAATGATGAAAATGAGAGGTTCTTAATATGTATTTATACTTTTCCAAGTACCTCCTTTACTTGACTTTAGGGACGACTTGTAACTTCTTATTTTCAACAACTTTTTTTCCTTTACTTGAATTTAGGGGAAAATTATAACTTCTTGACCTTAGATCCGAGGCTTCTTGACCATACTTCGGGGCTTCATATTTAAGAGGGAATAAATCCTCAAATGTGAGGAACCACATGGCGTACCACCTACCATTGGGGAGAACTTGACGAAGACTATCAATCAATGAAGGTTTTGCATGCATTTGCAATGTCCTTCATAATCTTTTTCTTCAATCAACTTTGGGATTCATGACCACACCTCTGGGGATTCTTAACCAATTAACCATATTTTTCAGGGATTATTGTAGACTTCTTCAAAGCATCTTCCCATGAGGGCCATTCTTAAAAGTAACCAATAAGGGGACCACTTCGAATACTCCTTCAAATAAACCCATCCCATTGGATATGACCAACTTTCTAACAATACTTGGTGTTGGATTTCTGTCGGAAAAGATACATCAATGGGTCCAATGGATGGAACCCAAAACACACCTGAAAGGGGTTATGGCAAATAGAGTTGTGGAGGGATCTATTGTAGCAATGTTGAACATACATAAGTCTCTCATCCCACGTGTGTGGATGTTTGGAATTGCACATCCTCACGATATGAACAATCATCATGTTGACTACCTTTGTTTGTCCATTAGTCTATGGGTGGAAGGCAGTCGATTTGGTTTTCTTGGTGTCCATCATTAACCATAGGCTATAACTAAAAGTACTTAGGAACTACTATATCGATTTGAAATAATGGTCTGTGGGAACCCAAAATGAAACTAAACGCACTCAAAGAATAGATTAGTAGTGGTCTTGATTGTGATACTCTTCTTCCAGGGTGCCAAAACTACCATATTAGAGAATCGATCAATGACCACGAAGACACAATCATCACCATACTTGGTTGAAGGTAAACCAACCATGTAATCCTTGGAGATGGACTCCCAATGCCTATCAAGAGTAGGTAGAGGGGTGTATATGTTGGATTACTGAGAGGGGGGGTGAATAAGTAATAGATCAATTTGATCCTTTTTAACGATAAAATGAAAGTGTTAAATCAATGTAGACCCAAAGTGGGAGAAAACCACAAAATGGTTTTTCTTATATGTCTTTAAGAATTAAATTCCTTGGAATCACCGACTTCCTTTGTTTTCTAGATGCAACTGGAAGGAGGCTCCAACCCCCTAGTTTCTTAGGCTACAATCCGTGGGAAGCTCCAACTCCCCTATTCTCTAGCTACAAACAGAATGAGGCTACAACCCCCTATGTTCTCAGGATACAACCCGAGGAAATCTCCAACTCCCCAATTCTCTGGATACAAACAGAAGGAGGCTACAACCCCCTATGTTCTCCAGCTACAACTGGAAGGTGGATACAACCACCTGTCCTTGCCTTGTCGAACCACCCTGACGTAGAAGTAGAATGATGGAACCACTGTCACACTATCACTGTGAGATATACTACTGTAAACCTGTAATCAACATGTAACAACATGTACCAATAACCTATGCCAAAATGTACCATACATCAACCTATACCTTAACCTGTACCATAAACAAATGCATCAACCATGCACCAAACCTGTACAAATAACTTGTCACAATAACCTATCCAAACAACCTGTAATCAACCTGTACCATAAATAAGTGCATCAACCATGCACCAAGTTGTACCTCAAGCTGTACCATCAACGAGTGAATCAACCATGCACCAAATATGTACCAATCATGCATCAAATACACATAAACTATGACTCATCAAGATGTACCAACATCATCAACTATACACCTCATGTATGTGCCAACTCATCAACTACTTGTCTCAACCATGTACCC